>CAMXCT020006157.1:107500-427766 GCA_947184155.2 Cladocopium goreaui
AGAGGATTGAACTGTGACATTCCCTTAACTAAGTCTGAACAATGGCAGGAAATTAATGGAAATTGTATGCATACATGGCATCCATATGGAATGCTGATCCCGTTTGCTCCAGACGTCGTCCACGACGCGTAAGTTCGTTACGCGCCTCGGCTTTGTGCATCATCCTCTTGTCGAAGAAGTGGATTCCCAAATCATAGTTGCTTCCAATCGCCTGCAGCTGACTTTGAATATTCACCTCGAAAAATCACATCTTGAAGAGTTTGTTCCAGTGAACATTGACATCAAAAATTCAGATATCCTAAGATCACCAGTTTGATATCTCTGATAACTCAGCATGAACTCTGTCCGTATGTATCGCTATAGATCAAGGCCTCGGGAGATCGTTGCACGGCATCTTCCAATTTCTTCTGCCTCGGCAGCTTTCGTTGCACGGGGAAAGAACATCAACTGGACCCAAAGGGACCCATATATTCTAGCGCTGAAAAGGTGGGACCCCTGAAAAGATGCCATCTCTGAGCCACCCAGCTCGCCCTTGAACTCGGAGAAGACCTGGCTGTGGTGAGAACTTGGCATTGATGGAGCCAAGTTCCGGCCAGGGGGGGTTCAATGATTAACCCAGGGAGTTTGGGGGGTTCTCCCGAAATTTCCATAAATGTTCCGACAAATCCAGGACCGTCCAAACGTCTGTCATTCTGGCCATGGCTGAGCCATCCTTTTCCACGTGCAAGCCCTGGCACTTCATTGCGCCTGCATCATCAGCAGCAAGTTGTGTTCAGCACAACCTCTGGGGAGACCATGCTTCGCCAGTTCCTGCAATCCCCATTGTTTGGGTATGTTGCAGGTCGACCAGCTGGGATAGTCTACTTCAAGATCAAACAAAGGGTCTTCATTCTTCACAAGTCCCCAAGTTTGGATAAGTTTCGGACATATTCATATTCTGGTGATCCATCAAAAAGTGGCCAACCTGCTGTTTTCCACTCTCAAAACCAGATCTTCTCCCAATGAATAGCACCAACGGCGCGAAATGGATAGCCCGAACCCACGAAATGGGATTTGACAGTGACTTCATAGCTCCTTAGTTCCCCATTGCTCATAGATAATATCGATAGATTATGGTATGCATGTATATATATATATACAATATGAACACTACCATAGCTCCTAATCGCTCCCTCCATTCACCACTGAAGCTAGTTAAGATGGTTCTTTAATGTTATATATATACATATATATAAATATATACATAGAACTTTGATAGAACCATTATAGATAATGTCATGATATGTTATTAATCATAATATTATAGAACCATTATAGATAATGTTAGATAGATATGTTAATCTAATGTTATAGATAATGTTGTTGGTCATATCTGAAATCTCCAAATCTCTGTCTGGCGTCCAGCCGTCAATTTTTTCGGCTCCACTGGAATTCTGCCCACCTTGCAGGACTCTCTGGCCTCATCGATAGCTTGCCGAGCCTGGCGTCCAGAAAGAACTTGGTTTATGCCAGCCAAGGTTTCCCACTTTTAAGTGATAATTTACCCTCTGGTATATTAACATAGACCCTGGCAGTTGTCGGGGTTGGAAGACTAGTTTCCATTAAACATTGGTGATTTTCAGGGTCTATGTTAATTTACCAGGGGGTAACTGTTCTATCTTTTTTCCCCAGAGGTTAACAAAATACCAGAAGACTTCCCAAGGAACAGAACTACAAACCCCATGTTTCGTTGATAAAATCCGCATGTGTTTATTGTCAAAGCCCAATTTTCTTAGTTAAATCACCATCTTGGCTCGCCACAATACCGCTGGCACCTCACCCTTGTCCCAGTATCTGATACTCAGGTTGTAGTGTGCCAGAAACCTGGAAAGAGCGCACATGGAAACTCTCTGAATTATTGCTCAGCTTGGGAATCAGAAAAATGCGAGTCATCAAACATGTTATATAAGTAGACCTTGCAAAGAATCACCTAGTTTCTAGACCATATGAGTATTTGATGCCAAGTTTCAAAAAAACATATGAACAGGTAGAAATTACACTCTGAAGCCAACCCGGCCGGACGGCCCATCTCAGAAACGAGCCGCAGCACCTTCTCATCGGAATCTGCTTGGGCCCATCCACCAGGGCCTTCAAATGCGGCGTGCCAACGGCGTGCCCACAGATGGCTAAGACGACTTCATCGGTGTCACGTCTTGGGTCATGGCTGTGGTTGCAGAGAGCTAGATCAGCAATAGATTCTATAGATGCCTCTCTCTATATCTTTATATACTAATTATACTGTATACAGTGTATACACATAATATCAATTTATAATAATTTATATCAATTTATATAATTATATACAGTATATATATATTATATTATATATTATATATGTATGATCTGTGTATTACGTGTGTGGTGTGAACTTGTAACATCTTGTAACACCCTCTGGTGCCTGCAACTTTCGCAGGACCAGGCGGGCGGACTGCAACTGCTCCTGCAACTGGTGGAAGCTTGGTGGAATCCGATCGCCAGCAGTGCCACCACACCAAGCCCACCAGTCTTTACCATTGGTTGATGCATGGGAAACAAAGGAATAGCATGGAATAGCCGTATCTTATCCATATGATATGCATGTATTGAAAGAATCTTCAACATCGTAAGGTTGATTAGCATGTCTTGCTGTTAAAAGAAGGAGATGAAATGGGCGTCCCTCATTCCGTGAGGCATTCATTCCTGGCGAAAGTTGGTCCAATGATGCTTGGTTGATGCTGGAAAAGTGGCTTATGATGGTTCTAGTCTGCAAATATCTAAATATCGTGTTCCCAAATTCGATGATTTATCATGTTCTCTATCAAAATGACCATAACTTGGGGGTATGTCATGTCATACTGTGTCAATTTTCAGACACACGCATATGCATATGCCACTGAGGGATTACGAGGAAATTCTTGACCAGTTACTCACTTTGATCATCCAGCTGGTGTTTCCATGCTTCCAACTGTCCCAGTTTCCGATGGATCATTATAACCACCGCAGCAACCCAAAAAAAATGTGTATCCTAAGGGATCCATAGAGCACATCTATGGTTCCTCTATGTTCCTCTACTTTTGAGCGGTTGCACCTTCGTTTCCACATCTCTAGGCCGGAGGCGCGCCGCCTCTGCAAAAAAATGGTCATTGGTTTGGCTTAAGGGAAAAAGAGTGGGTGGCTTCTCTTCACTTTTAAGTGAGAAATGGATTTATATCGGTGGTTTTGAGATGTTTCAAGATGTTTAAAGGGAAACTTTCGTGGCCCAAAAAGCCACTTAAGACATCTTAAGACCATGCTGTGAGTGGATTTACATCAAGAACTACCAGCTATTCTGGCTTAACAATATCTGGTTGGTGGTTTCAACCCCTCTGAAAAATATGAGTTCGTCAGTTGGGATGATTATTCCCAATATATGGAAAGTCATTCAAAATTCCATGGTTCCAGTCACCACCAACCAGATATGGTAGTCGATATGTCAGACCCTGCCCATTTTGGGAACATGGCATTGGTGGTTTGGGAAATGCCTGAGGAACTCGGGGCCAAAAATGACCACGGGAAAAATGGGGAGAGGTCTGCAACTGTGAAAAAAATCCTGCTAGACTTTGGATAGCATCATGGTCACCACGTTTTTTGGCTGAAAAGTATACAAGTCCATTAGCAAGTCCAGTAGCCCAGTACTGTTCAATTGAAGAACTATGCTACTATAGTACTGGGTTATTTGAGGATATAGAATACTATAGTATACTAAGTATCATGGTTCAATTTGAAGATTCATTGAACCCAAGAACGATGAAGAACCACTCGATCTGACCAAAGTTGAGGAGAGCAATGAAGACATTCCATCAATTCATCAGGACAGGCAACCAAGAATAACTCCATCTGCATGCTGGAGTCTGGATAAGTTACAATAGCATAAGATCCCAGATTCAATGCTGGACTTGTTCCGTGTTTTTTGCCAAGATTCCACCAAAGTGAATTCTGATTATATATATATATATATGTATACGTACATGTGTATACATAAATATATATATATATCAATATATAGATATATATATATATACATACAATTTCAGCATATAATATATTCCAACTGATTCCAAAAATGAAACCAACTTTCTCCTGAAAGAAATCCTCATCACTCAACTTTTCGGCTTCGATCGGCTTCGGTCCCAGTCGTCACCTCCTTGTACTCCCGCAAGGCCAGGCGCTGCTGTGCCACTGCACTACGGATCTGGCCAGGAGTTGGTGGCCCGAATGGGGGATTGGCCATTGGAAAAACCATGGGACAAAAAATGGTTCAACTGATGTTGATGATATAGTGATCAAAATTATAGTATGATTTAACACAAGAACTGATGTGTTTAAAAGTGGTTTAACAAAACAACATGGAAATTAGTCTGAATTAATGTGAAGAAGAATCGGGATTCAAAGAAGAAAATATTGGATAATTGAACCACCAACAAACATCTGTTTACGAACAAAATATTGGCACAGGTGGTTTCATGAACCACACTTAGGATTTAGCCGAGACTGGTGACATTGTCGGGGTTTCACGAAGAAATGATGAGAATGGAACAAGCCGCTTGCATACCGGGCTGGGAAAAACATCCTCTGACCTAAAAATTATGAGCCACGTGCCTTGCTCGCCGAAGTGCATCGAAGTTTCTCGTCTCCTAAGACTGAGAAAACCCATGGGACAAAGCAAGGTGAGCAGTGTATACTTCACCTGTCATCCCTTCTACCTAGTGAGTTGAGAGCGGGATTCTAAGACTCTAAGTTGATGATGATGATTGTTAATGTTGAGGGTATTCAGTGTGAAATAAATCCCTCTATCATTCCATGATACTGGTTGGTTGATAGGGATTCCCCTATTGGATTATTATAATGCCCAATCTATTGGATAGTATATTTGATTCAACTGATCCATGATATATTCAATCAGCATCAATCAGCACAACCATCCAAGTCTTGGACCCAGGGGGCCATTTTTGGGGTTTTCTGGATAGGCCGGGAACCAAAGCTCCATGGAAAATCTGCGGAAACGACACATCTGAGACCTTTCCGGGCTCATCAAACACTGGAAAATCCACCATCTTCCTGCATTTTCCCATGATTTGCCCATGACGTTCTGAAAAATTCCCTCTGGTAATGTTAAGTGAAAACAGAAAACGATGGAACATCACCATGCTATCTAGCTGGGAAAACTCACTATTTCGACTGATTTCGACTGGGCCATGTGCAATAGCTATTTTGACATATTTTGACATAACCAGAGGGTAAAGCCCAGCGAATCCACCATTTTTCATGATTTTCCAGCCAGAGCTGATGCCTCCAGAGGTGACCGGGAAACAATTTTAGCCTCGCTCCTTGCAGGCTCTGCAGCGTTGCTGTTCTTTGCTGATCCTCCTGCAGAATCAAGGCTAGAAATCTGATTCTCTGGGCCGGTCTGTTACCATGTACGATTATTATAATCGATTATATATATATATATGTAAATAATCTATGAATCTATGTATATATATATATATTATATTATATATATATATATATTATATGTGTGTGTGTGACTGTGGTGTGTGACTGTGTGTGTGGGCAGTTTGTCATAGTTTGTCGATTACTATGGGGGGGTCACCTTACCTCTTGGTCAACTCAAGAGACACAAAATATCAAAGAGTCATCTGTGGTTGCCTCTAGGTGATGCCAAGCTAGCAATTTACTGGTTAATAATATGGTAATGATGATGGCTATATGGCTAATCATATATGGTAAATGATGGTTAATAATATATGGTTAATATATGGTTAATATATGGTAATGTGTGTCAAAACCAATAGTACCCCTTTTTTGTTCACATCAAAATAGCTGGGATTTATGGATGTGAATAACCCCCTAAAAAGGGAATTAATAGGTATTGATCCATACCCATATGAAGTCTCCGCAACAAGGGCCGCAACTTGTTGCCAACATCTACCCCCCAGAATCCCAAAAAATCGAATTGATCAAGTCGGCCAAGTCTAGCAGGTCCGGTCCTTGTTCAGAAGATAAAAAACATTGCTTTCATGCTTGCTCGCTTCCTTCTTGTGCCTGGTGATTTTCTTCCAGGATCAGACCAAGGCTGTCATAATTGTCATAGAAAGCCAATGCCATTGACTGTTTCTGTCCCAAATAGCACAATGGGCCAATGGGTCTTATCTGCCCCAAAACCCGTAGAATCAAGATGATCTGTCTCAAAACCGGTAGAATCAAGATGAACTTGGAAAATCACAAGGCCACAATCCGAATCAAGCTATAGTGAGCGTGCCTGAACATGTAAATACAAAAAAAAACAGTTGATGGTTGAGACAAAGATTTCAAAAAAAAAACATATCTTGGGGGCCCCTCGAGATCGCGTCACCAGCACCTCTCAAAGCTTGCATGGGTCGACATGGCTCGCTCTGCTCTGAAAGCACCAAGGGAATCCTCGTGTTTCATGGAGATTCAGATTCAGACAGGACTGTTGTATGTCATCAGTGATACTGAGAATGACTTAATGCATCTTTCTATAATTGGAAAGAATACCAGTGTTGACCTTGCACAGAATTCCCCGCATGCTGTTCTGAATGCTCCAAATGAAATATCCGAGGGCACTTTTCTCGTACCAAATGGCATTTTGCAAGTCCGCAAATTCACTGCTGGCAAAGCACAGGAACGCATTCAATTCAAATCAATCCATGCGAACCACGTTTTCTTGTCACATCATGATAACTATAATAATTCCTAATGAAAGAAAACCAGTATTTAATCTATGGTGAATTTGGAATAAGTATGATATTCCAATCATATTGTGTATGAATTCCATCATGGATATTCCAAATTCCAATAAAATCTCTGGTGAATTTGGATATTTTAGGATGGATCCCCATTACTTTCGCATCTTTTTCTTGATACCACAGCCTTCCAAACCGTCCCTGTGATCCCAACCCGATGCTTGAGACGTCACGTCAATCCATGCAGATTCTCTGATGAATTTAGGACAATCTGATATGGTAATATCATGATCATGGTAATATCTAAATAATATCTCTGGTAATATCATGGTAATATTATTAATATTTAGATATTATTTAGATCTTACCATAGATACTACCATATCAGTTTTTTGTTTATCAATATGACGAACTATTGACCAACTATTTATCTAGTATTGTGATATACCCAGATTAAATGAATAGGCAACAATATTGACCACCCTAATTACTCTGTTCCCTTTGCAAAATGTTTCAGTCCAGCTGTAGATCATATTTGAAATCGTCTCAAGGACATGAAGAGTATCAGAAACGTCATGGCAAAATCATTTTCTGGTTGGAAAGCTCCGATTCAAAGCTTCGATTCGCAAGGATCTGCAGGGATTCTGCTTCTCAAGTTGCTTGCAAGTGAACTACCAAAGCTGTTAGTCAACTTCATTTCAAGCGTTCTACGTCGTTCTTGTTGGATTTGGGGTGCCAAAATGTCCCCCGGCACAGGTGGCACAGCCACTTTTTCTCCAACTGGCGCTACATCGTTGGCAAAGGTAGCCTGCACAGTCGCGGGACACTCTGAAATTTCGAGCGTTTCAAATGTTTCAAGCGTCCACTTCATTTGGGCAGCAACGTATTGGGAGGCTATGCATCACCTAAACCATCCTAAACCACCCATTGGCTGAAGATCCCAACATTCAATGGATTGGTTTAAGGGAAAACTGGAACCGGAAAGCCCCATATTTAATGGGAAAATCTATGGTTTCCTGCAAAATTTTCCTTAAACCAATCCAATCAAACATAGATTGTTTTGTTCATGTTTGATTTTTTCCGGCTGTTCATCAGTAATCAGGGCAGCTTCATATCACTCATATCATCTGTTTGAGCGAAGAAGCTGGGTGTGAATGGAAACCCTTCAGATCCACCATACGGACATGTCCAAATCATTTGAGGGATGAAAATACCCATTAAGATGACCCATGATGACACTACATTCATCACCAACTCTTAGTTTAAAAACCATAAATCTATGCTGGGAATAGCCATATGAATTAATTTATACATTCATACATTCACCATTACATTTATCATACATTTACCATTTTCCCATCAGTTTTTAACCATGAATGTAGTGGTCATCACCATCTGAATCTGGGGGATGTGAACCCCGACCTGCAACTCATCGCCATCTCTGAGCTCGGCGACATCTTCGTCATCGGCAATCTGGGCTCAACGGCCACCCCGTTTCGGAAAGCCAGATCGAATTCAATGAGAAATGATTGAAATGAAGATTTCCTATCCCATAGGATCCATGTATGGTATATATGCTAACATTGGGGGTATATTGATGGTAAATGTTACCATATATATCCATATATAGCATACATGGATCCTATGGGTATAGATGTTCTACAAGAAAATCCAATGGTTTGTTTTGTTTAGACTGTTTAGGATCAATTCCACAATTGATGGATCCTAAAATCATATAAATTTGCAAGTCTTTGGGCTATTCCAAAAATCCAATGGTTGACCTAAACATGTCTAGATGGCTATGGGCCAAAAATTAGATACCCCTAAATTTGGATGGTTATGATGGTTAATACATGTTACCCTCTGGTAATTTAACAGTTCGCTATTGAAAAAATGGCCATTTCGTTCGCTGATTTACCTGTTAAAAATGGTCCTTTTCCATAGTTATTTTGTTAGTTTACCAGAGGGTAATATTAACATATATTAACCATAATCTGATATGTATGAGACATATAAGTAGATACCTCATCTAAAATAGATACCCCTAAAAAATAAAATACCTTTGGAAGTAGATACCACATATAAGTTTCTAGAAATACAGTACTTTTTGGATGGTTATGATAGTTCATATATCCTAAGTATCTAGTTAACCGTCATATATCATTTTTTGATAATGGATATAATAAATATCTAGTATGATGGTTAATATGATGGTTAATACTAGACATATTTCATATGTCCTAAGCCATCTGTGGTCCCGGCCCTGCCTGCAATCGATCCTCTGTGCGGATCAGCGACACCAAGCGTCGGAGTCCAACCTGTGGTGATGGGCACTGATCATTGGATGAAATGGACCCCTCAGTTTGCAGGAAATTCTGGATGATGTTTAGAACTGATGATTTAGTAGAATTTTGGAAGTAGAAATGATGAGTTACTATGATTTAGTAAATGATTTAGTAGATTTTCCGGTAGAAATAATGTGCTGACGTATTTTAAGCTAGTAGACATGGCAAAAAAAGGTGCCACACTTCGGCCTTGGATGGGCACGGATCGTGACTAGTGCATAATAGGTGTAGTTGACTGAATTTGGAGCTATCTCAACTGGTACTTATCCTAGCTACAACTGGATTCCACACGTGGGTATTGCCCACTGACTGGGACATCAAACATGATAGTCCAACTTGGGGATTTATCTGATGTTCAAGCCTCGCAGAGGGTGCCGCTTGCAAATGGAGCGATACATACCCCAAAAGAAGCTAGAGAAATATATGATTATATATATATACATATCTTCTATCTTATTGTTAATCCACCCAACATGCGAAAAAAACACATTCAACGAAAACGGGTGTCACGTCTACAGATAGATGGATTTCCATGGGATTTCACGCCAAGATGACCTATTTGGGTACCCAAATGGGTAAATGAAGCTCCAAGGAATGGGGAAGTTGAATGGACAAGCATTGACATATTCTAAGTATAGTGAATACTTAAATGGCTTTGTGCCAGTTTCTACCCTCAGCACGAGACAAAAAACTACCAGTTCAAAAGGGTGATGTGTCAGGACTGAAAATCCTGGCCTCTCATTGTAGGAAGTAAAAATGTATATAAATTGTTACAAGTACGTTGGCTGCATGGCAGTCCCTGGCAAGCGGAGATTCCAACCAAAAAATAGCCTCATTGGGCAATGAGAGCTGGCAATGAAACCCAGCAGGGGCCAATGGGGTTTGAGGTGGCATCAGCAGCACTAAATGTATCTAAATGTGGCTTCATCTTTTCCCTGCGCTTGGTGTATATCCTCAAGCCATCTGACCTGGAAAACGAACTCCCAAAGTCGCGAGATCGGAGCCGGTGACGTTTGTCTCGACAAACGTTCGAAGTGATTGCCAGACCCATACACATTATAACATATTATAACCCATTAATAGGTATGGTGTTAACCCATTATTGTATTATAACCCATTAATTAATATTGCCAATAGTCCAGCGGTTTGTCATCAGATTTTCCACTAAGTTTGGTGTTATTTTGGGTTTGTTTAGCACTGGAAGTATATTAACACCATTCTCAGACACAGCCGTATAGATATTGTTTGTTATATACCACTATATCTCCATTAAATACCCATTAAAGCCATTGAATCGTCATTTTTGATGGTTAAACCCCATTAAATCATATCTGGGTGGTGGTTTCAACCCCTTTGAAAAATATGAGTCGGTTGGGAAGGATTATCCCATATATGAAATGGAAAATAACAAATGTTCCAAACCACCAAGCAGATATTAAATCACCATGTTTCCCAGTTAAATCCCAATAAATCATGTGTGTTTTTCCGATCAAACGACGAGGAGGCAACTCCAGGGTCAGGACTGCGCGGACTTCGTACTGGGGGGCCGCCGAGGGGAACTGAGGAAGTCTTCCAGTTCCGGAGAAGCAGAACCCCCTTGCTGATGGTCATAGATATGGTTAACAGTAGTCAATAATAGCTAATAATACTTATATGATCATTGACATAATAGTTAATATAGTTAATAATTGTTAATGATGAGAATAGCTGATAATACTTATATGATCTTATATGAGCGATTGTGAAAACCCTAGGTTCACGGAAAGGACATCCACAAATTTGGGAAGGTCCCATCGCTTACCACACGTTTGTACAATAATGATATATGGTAAACTTGGGGGGTATCGCTTGCAGGAAACTGCTGCATTTATATATATATATATGTATATATGTGATGAACTATGAATAATATGTGATATTTGGGTATCGCTAATGTGGATATTAGAGAAATATGATGACATAACCTTGAAAAGGGGTATCTCGTGTTTTTAACAATTTCCATCAATTTCCATAAACCAATGTCCGTCGAATACATATTTAGTATTGCCGGGGTTTTTACGGTTGCTCATATATCATTGACATAAATAATAGTTAATAATTGTTAATGAGTAGCAATAGACAGTAATTGTTAATCATGTGGTTAATAAACTGAATAATCAACTATTGATAGGGATGTCTAATCAATCATGAATGGTGATAAATAACTAATTGCCGATGATCACTGGTTCATGACTAACTAATAGTGTTTGTATACTAATTAGCATTAATTAGCTAATTCATATTGGTTCATGACTACTGTAGTTAATAACGGTTAATAATCGTTAATGATAGCTAAGTGGTTGATAAACCAATGACTAATAGTGGTTAATAAACCAATGACTAATAGTGGTTAATGATAGTGGTTATTAATGGTTAAATAGTGTGGTTAATAACTATTGTTCACAACTAATAGTGATTGATAATGGCTAAATGAGCTCTTAAAGGCTACCATAGTGGTTAGTAATGGTTGCCAATCCGGATCCCCGATCATGTCAGTTCATATCAAACAGCCTAAACCATGGCGGATGTCGGAGATAAGAACACATGATTTTGGGACTCAAAAGGGTGGTAGTTTTGAAGGGATGGGATTCATATCTCCAAGCAGTTAGAAACCATTGATACATGGATCATTGAAAAACCTGGCAGATTCAGGGTATCTACTGGTCGACTTTTCAACAATCATCTTAAGCTATCTTGAGGGACAGAATTTCCAACCTCAAGATTATTGCACCATTTGGGAGGAGGTGCGGTACCCTCTGACCCATCGCCCAAAGTGTCTTCATTTCATCATTTCATCTACCTGTCATTTAAAAGATAAGAAAAGGGGGCCGGGGGAACCCCAGTCATCTTTTCCTGATCGAAAGGACCGAGCCTTCTCGGGAAATCGAAGAGCTCAGTTCATGCAACGGCGTTGGGCTCGCGAACACGCAATGGGGCCCAGAACGGGGCCTTTATTAAAGCCGAAGCGGGAGAAAGTGCTGGGATATCCCAACATCTAAAGGATCAGAAGGAGAAACATGCCAAGAAGCTGATTCTGTTCACAACAAAAAGTGTCAACATTCATCGAGGATCTCTACCCTCTGGTAAACTAACATAGATGTTCAAAATTTTGAACCATTTATAAATGATTATTAAAATAGTGTTGTTTCAAATTCTTTCTATAGTTGTATTGGTTTACCAGAGGGTACTAAAACTTCAACATGCCCATTTTCGAGCCAGATTTCTGGCCAGCTGGGATCGTATCCCTGTCATCACCCGGGAACCTGCAACTGTGTACATCTGGAGGACGAACAGCTGCATCCTCCTTTTTCAGGTGCATCTGTGCAAGCTGCACCAGTGCGCAGGCGAAGTCTGAAGTGAAGATCCTTTCACAGCTGGGAGGCCTACTCATTGATACCAAAGGATTGGTTCGATTGGTAGGGGATTCCCACAACAAGGTTTTGGCGCACTCACATCATGTTTAAGCAACATGATTTCAAGTGAACACATGTTGTTTTGTCATGTTTTGTCCATATCTAGTCATTCATTGGGTCTTATTTGATTCTAGCTAGTTGATTTTTAGGCCCTGCAGAATATGATTTCGGCTGAAACCAACTGCCAACTGATTAGAGAGTTTGCAAGATAATTGAGGCATTTGACATTGCTTTGAGATGATTTTGGTGTTACTGGTTGAATATGTTTTAATGTTCTCGTGTGTTTTAGTGTATTGCGAAATGTTGCGATTTCCAGACAGATGTTTACTTTTTTTTGTTTTGTTGAGATGTGTTTTAGATGTTCTTCCCTTCAACCAAAACTGCAATACTACTAACATGAACCAAAAACACTAAAAAACTCTTAGTGACATTCTGAGTGAGATATGTTGAGATATTTTGAGATTGCTTGTTCATGTGTATTCTTTAAATTCGTCCATTTGTTTTTCATGTGTTTGCATGTTTTCCATGTTGCTTTCATTTGTGTTCATGTATTTTCATGTCTGCTTGTTCTTGAGCAAGAGAAAACAATCAAATATTTAGACTTATATAGATCCAACCTAAATTAGGTATTACCTACAGAGGATTTCAATAGACATGTTCCAGAGATTAAGGTGTAAACGCATACTAGATGCTTGCAGTGAATAGGATTCAAATATTAGATGGCATGCAACAATCCGAGCATGTCTGTCCTGGCAGTAATATGTATAATATGCACACATGCACAAACACACGCATAACGAAGGCAACCCAAATGACCTCATTTTCCTATTCAAAAGCACCGCGTTTTCACTTCAGCTTCATGCGCTCAGCCAATTGGTCGGCGCCGTCCAAGTTGGATGAAGCGGGCGCAAAAGACGAGGGCCACCGGGCTGGGCAGCCATTCAAATGGCGGGGACCACTGATGGACCGGTGATTCACTTGGAAAGTTTTGGGGTTGATGTTACCAAGTGAACTTCAGACTCAGGTGTATATAGTTCAGGCATAGCTATTGGATTGATTTGGCTCTAAGTGTGAAATGTTGGATCATACAATTGATTTCTGAAATAAGCTGCAGTGCCTTCAGAATATAACGACAGCTCCGAAGAAAATGCTGTACCATCTCCAACTTTGAGGTGTGGGTGGAACAATAGTTGCCGCGATATCCAAAGATGAAGATCATGCTTATGCTCTATCGAGCACCAGCACAATGACTCCCACAGGCTCCGTAAAGGGAGTCATAGTGCCACTCAAGTCGTCGGGAAATTTTGGATAGTGATAGACTGATCGACCTTCATGTCAATGTCATTCAAATCCCTTACAACTGGTCCTGTTATGGGATATATATGCGCTGCATTCCTATGACATGTTGAGATTACCATAGGTTACCCCACTTCTTCTGAGAGATCTTGTTCCAGAGCCCCCGGGCAGTCTGCATCTGTACACTTGGGATCTGCTTGTCAACACCTTGGCAACAAGAAGTCCCTAGGGCTAGCAGCTGTAGCATGGCAAGATGGTCGAGAGTCTCTTGTGAACTGCGCAGGGCACTAAAAAAGCAACGCTTCATGGGTTTTTTTCTCCACTTTTTGGTGCTTGATATCCCACTTTTTGTTGGCCCATATTCCATGGTATCTAAAAATATGTAGCGTAGTATACACAAATCTTCATGATTTAATGGTTCGATCTGCATATGTTGCTGCCGAGGTCTTCGGAAAATTGGGAACCGGCTCCAGAAAATTGGGGCGAGTGTTTTTGGAACAAGTTCACTCCCATCCTGGTCGATATGTTGATGCTTGATCATCCACAACGGTGGCTGAAGAATTGGGAGGGACCCATTTTTTGGGACTACGGTGGCACTTTACCAAAAAAAATGGAGCCCCTCACCCATCTCGGGATTTCATACCCCTTGGGACATTGCTACTGGGCATGGCTTCCCTGTTGACCAACCTATCGTATGTCGAGCTCTTCCGTTGGGCTGACACTAAATCGGGCATGTGGACTTAGTTCGATGGACAAGATGTCCAGCAACATTTGGTTTTTCAAAGGTATCAACATCATTCAACATCGATGAATTGTGAAGAATTAGATTCTGATAGACACATCCCCATCATGAAGACTTCCACGTGTCAATCTTCGCCAACTGCATCTGCGAAAGCCCTCGCGAAACTGATCATCTGAACTGTGCCATTCAGTTGGATCATTTTGCCTGGCGAGCCACAAAAGGCTCCCCAGTTGGAGCTCAAAATGGGGATGACAAAACGCAACGAAATTCCAAACAGATGTGGGATGTTGTGTGACCCATGTTCTTTTCCCAGAAACCAATGTGGGCAATGGGGGCTTTTTAGGAACTTGAGCAGCGAATGACTCGTTTCTGACTCGTTTCTGACTCGAAGGACTCCGCCAAGGTTGATTCTAATAGCTATAGGATCCCACGCAGCATTGAACATTATGAGTTTATGGCTAAGAATCCACGAATACTGAACACAAGGAACAACGCGGCCAATGCGGCACCTCCTCAACATCCCTTAACATCCCTTAACATCCCTTAAGCCTCGAGCATTTAAGGACGGCTTCTGTGTTCTTTACATGTTTTTTCAGGGACTCATCAACTCATCGCACACCTTCCTACAGCAAATGCTGGAGAGATGACAGAAGTGATAAGTCAATGGCTGTGAACGAAGTGATCAATAGTGTTTTGAGTGGAAGTCCCAATTCTGTTGCATTGCATGGAATGCAAGAGTAGCCATGTGAAAGATTCCGAAAGTACTACAGGGTATAACTTATAAACAACTAAATTTTGAATGAGAATGATAACTGGAAAGCCATAGCGACATGTTTTTCTGAAATCTTGAATTTGTCGGACTGGTTCCGACAGCATGAGTGTCTCATCTAGAGGCAGTATTTGGGGCAGTATGTTGAAATATGCTTACTGTTTGTTTCATTTTTCAACATGATGTTGAAAAACTACTAGTATTTCATGGGTACATCCAAATTTGGTGGCAAAAATGGCGGTTTTTTGTGTGGCCAGATTTGGGTACCCTATGATGACTCCCGTTGGGGGATGTCGGTACCTAGGGTTGTCAAAGGATTTGAGCAACCCTTCAGAATCAAGAACCAAAATACGCAATTCCGATAGGGTAAAACATGATGATTATATCATGGGTTTTACCAAAATACGTATTTGCTAATCATTATAGCAACCCTTCAGAATCAAAAACAAACAAAAGTCCGATACGGGTAAAACCCATGATGGACAAAAAAAAATGTTCGATGCGGGTTGCTATAATGATTAGCAAATTCCTCTTCAAAGCATCCAAGATGGCGCACCCCAGGTTCTATCCGATGCCAAACGGAGATCCTTATGACGCGATGGGTTGAAGCTCAAAAACCATCCATGGGTGTCCCCTGAAGAACACTGAAATTTGACCCTCGAAATAGTATATAGTATGGATATGTATATAATATATAATATATATATATATAATGTGTATATATATATATGGAAGAACATGATGAACTATTTGTGTTCTATCATGTTCCATCTTTTTGACATGCATAAGTGGGCAGCTCCAATTTCCCAAGTCTTGGGGTCATGTGGCCTTTCGAAAATGCTGGTTCATATTCTAACATTTCGATAGGAAAAAAGTGGCCAGTCCCAAACCAGCAACAGCCGGAAAAAAAAGGATTTGGTTCAAAATGATTCACCGCAATTGGATACCCTCTGGTAAACTAACATGGCTATGGGAAATCATCATTTTTCATGGGTAAATCCACTATAAATGGCCATTTTCAATAGCTATGTTAAATTACCAGAGGATAGTTCAATTCTCAAAAAAGACATCAAGCATCACAAACATCAACTTTGGGAGTCCATCAGCGACCCATTCCGTCGTACAAAACAGCACAGCAGTTCGTCATGGAACTGCCACTGCGTGGTACGTCAAGCCAAACAGGTAGGTGGCATCCGTCGTGCAGCTGCCTGCAGCGCAAGAGATTGAAAGAAATAGAGCAATGTGTATGTGTATATGTATATATATATATGTGTATATATGGAGGTTTCCTAAAATAGGGGTACCCCCAAATCATCCATTTCAATAGGATTTTCCATTATCAACCATCCATTTTGGGGTACCCCCATTTATGGAAACCCCCATGTATATATATATAACGTATACATATGCGCGAGAATCTGCATATACAAATTATGTGTTTGTATGTGTGCATTTATTTTAATGAATATGTGTATGTAACATATTCTTTTATCTTCAGACAGTTACATGTGTGTGTTTGTGTGTGTGTGTCTGTGGGTGTGATTACAGTCATTACAACTGTTCTCCCTTACTCGGAGAAACCAAACATTGGAGCCGCATCATCATTTGGAGATCTCCAAAGCCGGGGAAGCCCAAAAAAAACACTACTGATTCGTGGTTGAGCCATGTTGAGCCACCCATATTTGAAGAAAAAAATAGTCATTGGGGATCATCATCCAAGTTAAAAATAGAAAACCAAAAATATTCATAAATTCATCCCAATATGAAATCTGTATAGCTGATGAATTAAGTATAGTATCCAATATCATGGGGTATTTTTTTAATCCCATCCCCAGTTATTAAATACCCCGGATCCGCCGACTGGTACCCTTGCTTTCTTTAGGCGCGAGCTTTGCGCGCTACTATGATCCGGGGATGGGCACCAATAGCAAAAGGCACAGAAAAAAAATCCCAAGAATTGCAGCGATAGAGGTATTCAATATTACAATGTGAGGCCCCCAAGATATCTAAGTTGGTTTACAACTCCAATAACTATGGTTTATGGTACTTATAACTATAGTTACTGGGGCGAATCTAAACCAACTTATAACTGGGGGGCCTCACATTGTAGGAGAATCTTGTTTAAGAAACTTAATCCAGAATTTTGGCTGCTCCAAAACCCAGCGTTTCCCAAGTAAAAACGGACCCCACGGGTAAAACTTTGCGGGATCCCACTGCTGATCGTTTCACGTTTTGATCCTTTTGATGAGTGGCTGCCGAGGTCACATCGTAGCCAACCTCCTGCAGAACATAATTACCACACCAGAGCCTGTCAAGTGTGGAAATGAGTGGTCAAGTAGATATCAAACATGGGGGTAACCATCTGATTGTTCTTTTTCAAATATGGCTTTCTGAAATTCTAATCTGAAAATTGGGCACAGCTTCAAAACAGCAATTGTCATGGACAATATGATGACAAACCCGTGTGGCGACCGCGGGTGCTGACCCTCTAGCTGACTCAACAATTGACTACCGAATGAAACAGTTCCGTGTCCATGGCAGTCTATGGATCCTAGAAATGGATGATAGGATATTTTTCACATAATTCAACAAGAAATTTGCTATGGATTTAATTGTTCTATTAATGGATGGAGTATTAAATCCATTAATAGAGCACATTAATTAAAGACAAGGCTTTCTGATTTTTCTGTGTTTTCTGGAAAATCAATCCATTGAGGGCAGGAGGTCATCATTTTTGTTCCCATTGAATTTGCCGTACATATAAATATAGATATGTACATATATATATATATACATATGTACATACATATCTACGGTATTTTATAATAATAATAATTATTATTATTATTATTATAATTATATATATATCCTGATATATATATATCCTGATATATATCCTCGATACATCCCCATCATCAATGGTCCCAAAGAAAAAACAATGCTGCTCCTGCCTTCCCCAGCGGTCATTGGACAGGTCCAACTTCCGAACACCATGGGCATCATGCAAAAGAACCGATCCTGGGCACGTCCAAATCCTCCAAATTTCTATTAAAAGTGGGTTTCGAAACCCATGTGGGTTTAGAAATCCATGAATGAAAGATATATATCTACATACCATAGACCTTAGTTCTTCTAGTTATAAACCCACTTTTCTATCTAGGCTGCCTCACCTTGTGCAGCCAAATGGGTGTGTTTGAAAACAGGGTATACCCAGTATACCCCCAAAGTTATCTCCAAGTTCTCTCCCAAAATGATCATGAAAATTTAGGACTAGCATTTATCCGTGGATCGAAGTTGCTGAGTAGCCCAACATAGCCCAACATGATATGGGGACAGTATGGCTTTATTTGATGTTATTTGGTCTATTCATAAGTCAATAAATCCCGCCCTGATGAGTAGCCGACACCTGGCCATCGATGTCACGCATGGCCGATGGTCGGAGAGATAGTTGCCGCAGTTGCCAAATCTCTTCCACTTAAAAAGAGATTTCCTGACATTACCAACAAATATGGAAACAAAACAAATCAACTGGGGAATTCCAAGCAACCAAACTTGGGGGGCATATCCCGGACATCTCCGGGTGGATATATCATGCCTGGACCCAATTAATGGGGATTTCAAGTGCTGCATGCCATTTCCGGGACCAAAGGGTGTCGCCGCTGGTTTCCTAATGTTTGCTGGGGTATTTGACCAGCAATGATGATTTAATGGGATTTCATGAGATTTATAGGAGTTTTTCTTTGTGTTTTCAATGATAATTTCCCAAAAAACCGTCCAAACTGGATTACGTCGAAACATCCCTGGTCTTTAGGATCCCCAAAAAAGGTTGCAAGTCCACACACAACGTCGCCCAAGCTGCTTGAGAGAAGATCCAGGGTCAGGAAGTTGTCCATGCCTCGGGTATCTGGGGATTGGTCAATGCCCACTATACCTGCTATGATCTTCTATGCCTGCTATAACGGGGGATGGACATCCATGGAATGTTATTTTCCATGGAGGGGTTTAGGGGGTTTTGATCATGATCCATAGCCAATATGTTTCGTTGATAGAAAATCACTGAAACCAACTGTCACCAAATTTCAGCACATTCCCTGAACTCATGGAGCGAATGTCCAACAATTGAGATCCATGGGTGTGACCATATTTCTGCAGCCAGGTGGTGGATGTATCATCAAACTTCTCCAGTCCACAGTTGTCATAGCTGGTCTCTTGTGTTCATGTATGTGTACATCCTACATAATGTACACAGTACATAGACTACATATAGAGATTCATATGTGGTACCCTGGTTTTCACATTACAAAATAGCGGGAGCTCATGGATGTTCATTCCCCCGTTCCTTTGCAAAAACACAGGTTTTAACATGTTTTGACCATCCCCGCATGATACACATCTTGCAAGCTGAGGCACTATCCACCCACACGCCAGACATCAACGACAAGGGTGGCACCGGTGTCCCGGGTCTCGTCCACTTTGCATAGGCAGACCTAGGAACCCAGAGTTATTCTGCAAAGTTTCAGAAGGGACAAATCACCTGAAATTTGATGTTCAAAGATTGGACCAGGATTCTGGTCATTCATTTCATGTAGGTGAAATGAGGCCTAGATCATAGGTTCAAAGGTTGGGTTCGCTTGGAGAGTCAGTATAGAAAAGTTGGTCTATCAACGATCGACTTTTAGCTGATTGCTCATGATTCTCCAACTTTTCAACTATATAAATACTTGAACGATCATAGTTGAAGATTTTAGTTGAACATAGTTGAAGATGTGGGGGTGTATCAAAACCTTACATTGCGAAACAATTTCGGGGATGAACATCCAGCATCATCCAGCCATTGTTTCAATGGCTCTCAATTTTCCATTGGTTTTCCTCCCACATCCATAAATCGATTAGCGGCTAGAAAGATACATCGATCTATATCACATCTATACATAATATCTATAACTTATACTTATAGGTGTGTGAGATAGTATGGATATTAAGGGTGAGTATATATGGAATCTATAATTGCAAAAAAACTTCAACAGATTCCAGCCACAGCGTCGTTTGCACTCGTTTAAAAAACTCTTTTAATGTGAAGGCATTCATCTTTTGATGCAACAAAAATTATCTGAAACACCATTGTCCAGTGAAGTTCCACATACCCTCTGGTAAATTAACATAGACCCTGGCAGATACGGGTTGGAAGATTAGTTTCCATTAAAACTAGGCTATTTTCAGGGTCTATGTTAATTTACTAGAGGGTAAATCTCCAACCAATCTCCGTCCAAGTGTCAAATACCTGGTCTTTCCTTCGGATCGCCACTTCTCGCCGGACTTCGACATCTTTGGCCTCCGTTCTTTCGGTCGCTCCGTTGCCGGGGGCACCTGGAAGGCGTGGTGGTTAGTGGTTAACGATTATTTGAAGTACCTGTATATTCGCCAGGGTTTTTAAAGGTGGTAAATGTCAAGTAAATGTCAAGTAAATGTCAAGTAAATGTCAAGTAAATGTCAATAGTGGTTCATCTAAAGCCCTAAATAGTGGAAATTGTGGTAGATGAATATCAGAAGGGGAATCCCCCATATTAATAAACTTGGGGTGGTGAACTGATTCCTGGGGTAACCAGTTCACCAGCAAGATGGTGGAACCAGAACAGATTTGTCCGGAAACAAAGATGGGGGTGGAAGCTGCAACCATCGCGAAATGAGGTTCAAGTTGGGATTGAACTGATTGAACATCTTAATAATAACTGTGATTTTGCTGGCGTTCATGGGAGGCTTCACAACCATGCGTAGCGAAGTCAGCCACCAACAAGTGTGCAGGTTGAAACGACAATGGAGACATAGGACATCACCACTGAAAATATTTTGACAAATCGTGTACTTATGGAAGTTGGAAAGATTAATTTTGGTTGCTTAGAGTAGCGTCAACCCATTCAGGATCAATAACCCCCCTGTGGGGAATCCAAAAAATGATTATAATTTCCGAGTATAGTATTGATGGCACACACCCGAATCAATTGACTAGTGCGCACTTGTTCATCGATGTCCTTGTGATTCATAAATACTGTAATTCATCTATCTGTGCAGCATTGGTGCAAAAAAAAAATCATTGATCTATGTCATCAACTTACGTTTGATTGAACTCTGTCATGGATGAATGACCATCATCTTCAATTTGTAATTGAATCTGTTTCTATTCATTCATGATCATCAGAAAGGTTAATTTGTAATAGTAAATTGTCATACGATTGATTATATGAATTACTATATTGCAATAGTAAGTGTAACAGTAATTGTTGTGATAGTAATTCTGATAGTAATTGTGATAAATGATTGCATTCACAATGTCTTATCAATTTATGACTATATAAATTTCTCAACATTTTACTACATCCTATTGATAAAATTTCTCAGGACGGAAACGACGGAGTTTCTCCGGCGCCTGCGGCGCCTCTTGTCTTGGGGCTTCCAGCCATTCCCGCTGCAAGTCCAGTGCAGTGTCACCTCGAGGTAGATCAGTGAAGATGTAGACCAAAAATATACCAGCAATGGTTTAATATCATACAATGGTTTGTATAGCCAATGGTCTTGTCAATGGTTTCATATCATATAATCTGGGTCAATTATAATATTTCACTAACCTAAATTAAGGCCATTTGGGGATAATTTACCCAGATATAATGGTTAAAAATAATATTATATTACAATGGTTTGTATAGCCAATGGTATTATCAATGGTTTATATTACCAATGGTATTATGAATTATATTATGATCAATGGCTTATATAATGGTCACCAATAATATTATATAACCAATGGTATTATGGTAATATCAAGCCACAATATTAATGTTACCATTAGTATATAATAGTAATATAATATATATATATTATATAATGGTAACTGTCGATGGTAAAATACGTTTGATCTTAAGCCATCAATGATCAATTTAGTTCCGTTCGACATGGAGATTTAATACGTGATAATTTCATTGAATTTAAGCAGTTTAACTAAGGAGAGGGATCTAAGCCATGATACATCAATGTGTATTTAAGTGCATTTGCATAAATCACTCATACCTGCAATGCAATGCGGGTCTGATCCACAGGTAGAACAGTCGCAGAACATGGTTTCATGGTGCCGGCGCTGCAACCCCCGGATGTCACAAGTTCACCCCATGGCCACCTGCTTCATCCTCCGTTTCGGAATCGCTCAAGAGTTCGATGAACTCGCCTGGGTGAACGGGAAGAGTGTTGAACCTGGAAGCAATCTGAGATGGTTTCTATTTAAGCAGGTTGACAAGTTTGACTGAAATTTGGCATTACGGCATAAATATACGTATATACTATCTATCCATCCATCCATCCATCCATCCATCCATCTTGAGAGAGAGAGAGAGACAGAGAGGGAGAAAAAAATCAGCAATCACAAAGAGATGGAAAGAGGAGAAGACTGCAAAACCAATCTAGGAAACCTGCAATAGATCTTATATCCTGGCTTCATTTGCTACGTCAAATGGTGATACTGTTTTTTGTGCAGAAATCAAAGTAACAGGTGGATGGTTGTACATGTACGGTTATATGCATAGTGACCCGCTGACCCCGCTTGCAGCAGGGAGAGCGCGTCAGAGGAGAAATTACCAGCAGCAAGGGGCAAGAAGTCACAAGCAGCAAGGGGCAAGAAGCAAGAAGCAAGAAGGCAAGAAGCAAGAAGAAGAAGAAGAAGCAGAAGAAGCTTGAAGGCTGCAATTTGGATTGGTTCTAGTTTCTTACCGGCAGCAAGGTGCAAGAAGCCTTCGGCAGCATGGGGCTAAGGCTCTGCGGGGGCAGCCCCGACATTAGCAAATAGCAAGCTTTTGGGAGCTACTGTAGTTTCTTGTCCGTCTAGAAAGCAACGTTAGGCATCGTAAGCTGCAGCCCGCGGGCCGGTTCCGTCCTTCAGCAGCATCGGGCTACATACTACATATAATAATTATATACCCTCTAGTTTTTTTAACAAAACTATGGCAGCCATGGGCCATCTATAGATGATTGGAATTATGTTTTACCTTCTCCATAGCAACGTTAAAATAACCAGATTGTTACCTTACCAGGCCGCAAAGTCTTTGGACACTGCCCACTTGGCCTTCAAAAACAGCCGTTGAAACTATCACCCCGTGAGCATACCACCATCCCAAAGTGGCAAATGGATATCCCCATGATTGTTTATCATAATCCAAGAAACCAGTAAGATCCAATGAGTATATAACCAAAAAAACAACCATCCACAGAAATTATTTAACGTACCGACCTGGAAAATCACCGCCTTTCAAAGCCAATATTGTTTTCCAGGGTCGGCGGCAGGGCAGCAGCCCTTAAATATGAATTAATATAAATTAAGATGAATCCCTGTCATTGGCGTCGAGGTACGCACCACCAGCTTTTCGGGCCAAGATGGGCTCCTGAAAGCTGGGATCCTCCGTTAGATGGATATCAACCTGGGGGTTTCCACAAATGGAGGATCCCCAAAATGCTTCGTCGAAAATGGAAATTCCCATTCAAATGGATGATTTAAGGGTACCCCCATTTCAGGAAGCCTCCATATGATCATATGTCGATATACCAATCTAAATCTAAAGGTCATAGCAGAGAAGTACTAACAACAAAATGGATGCGGATGTTTGTACCACCAGTTTTTTTTATATGAATGAATAGTAAATTAGAGTAATTAACAATTATCAACAATCAAAGCTTGCACCAACAGACCTCCCATGGCCAACTACGGCCATGTGAATGCAGTTAGAATCCTTGCTGGGCAACCAACTGACATGGAGTCCTGCAAGGAGCATCAAGCTCAGTGGTTGACAGGACCCCGTCCATGCCTCGTCTCCCTGGTCTTGTTGCCAGGTTACCTTAAGGCTTGGTTGGAAAAGCCTGGGAACTTGGGGATGGCTCGATCGTTCCAAGGAATCCCGAAACGGAATGGTATGGAAGCCATGAAAGCTTGGGGATTTCTTGACAAAGAGGCAGAACTTGTGTCGAGGTGACATCATGGAGCAGGTTTGAAGGCACCAAGCATTTCACCAGGGCTGGGGATTTGTGCAGTCAATAGTACTTGAGAGACCAAAGCGGCTACATACCTTTCCACACAATATATGCATGACTGCCGCAGCCACCATTAGAACTGTCCTACAATCCTACAATCCTATGAAATGTTTATTGCTCACCCGGATTTCCTCCGAACACACTCAAAGTATATACTTATGTACAGGAATCCAAGTCATTCTCACTGCTGTCACGAAATGGTGGAATTGAATGAGGAGACGTCTCAAAATGATTTGGATCCCCATGGCGCAAATTGCATCCCATTGCCCCATGTGCAGAAAGCACTTAAACATCACAAAGCCAGAGGCAGCCACTGCAGCCAAAGCAGCCTAAAAATCCTACTCTTTGAAAACAGGCCAGACTCTACATCTGGGCTTTGAGCACGAACAATGCGTGGCAGTTGCATCGAATCAACATGGACACGCTGTGAGGATCAAGATGGATTTTCGCGCATCATCCCAAGTAGGATGAAAAAAAAACGACTTTGTCCCTTAAAAAAAAGGTACCCCAAATATCTCTGGTTGAGAATCATTGACATAAATTGAGGTATCACGTTGTCCCCAATTCTTGAACAAACTCTTCTTCCCTCATTCCCAATTTTTACCTATTGAAATCCCAACTGTTTTGCTCTGTAAAAGTTTTTTTTGATGATAAAACAAAAAAACAAAAAAAAAAAACGCTTTTCTTGAAGCCACCAACCGGGCGAAGCACAACCCCGACCTACAGCCGCACCTCATTGCCATCCGCTCGGCGCTTGGAGGCGAATTTGCTTGCGACCGCAGCTTCCAACTGCAATGAAATCCCGTCGCGTATGACTAGCAACTCAATCTTAAAACATCTTTTTGAACCATAAAACCCATTAAAACCCATTTAAAACCCTAGTTTTTGAAAGCCTAAAGTCAAAATCGCTAAGTTTCGCCATGGTTTTCGCTCATCCTCTGGTGACTAGCACTGGTTCACCTGCATGGAATCCACTAGAGAACTAGTTTTTTCATATGGCCATGGGTCCCACGGGCCATGGGTCAAATTAGGACACCTATAAATACCAGTGACACATCCAATTTTTGGGGTTCAAGATTTGTGTGTGTGTTCAAGTTCAAGTAGTGTTGAGTTCTCCCTTGCCACGTTTGAGACTGTGCAGAAAAAAACACAGCCAGACCCGGATGGAAGGAGCTGGTCATGAAAATTGGGATGTCAAGAGCCAAGCTGGGCACCGTAGCATGTCGGGCCTCTTGGAAGCTGGTGAATGCAACACCACCTGCCAGTGTGCTGAACCCCCACCTTTCTCTTATATTTTCTGGCGCGTCACGCTCACTGGCTGTTATATCTAGGTTACTATCCGTAAGTCAAATTTGGATTCGAGTGAAAAGAAATTGTGCCAAGCACAAGGGAGTTTGTTTGCGTGACTCTGAAAAAAAAAGAACCACACAACGACAAACGAACAATTAACATGGCCCTAATCAAGCGAATAAGTCCACATATGTCACCAAAAATGGAGCTCGGTCAAACACGGGGAAGGTACATGCAAGAAACCATGAATAAACCCATGAATAAACCCATGTAACTTCAATGCAAAACATGATCTCCAACCAAATCGCCAGGTTTAAACTCGGTATCTCAGCAATGTTGCAAAGAGGTCCAAAATTTGCTATCTGTATCCCTAGCTGTTTTGGAGATTGACGGGGATTGTCATATCATTGTCATCCTTACTAATGTGCCCAACTTTGTAACCTCCGCTGCGGTTTCTTCAGTGCCTGGCAACGGCAAGCGCCGAAAGGTCTCCGGCTCATCTGCCTGGCGTTTTTTTGTTGCAGAAACAGCATGGATGTCACCCACGTTATGTGGAAATGATGAACAAGAAAAGGTGGGAAATCATAGGGAAACAAATTGCAAATTGAGGGAAATTGAGCTATCCAACAAAGTGAAGAGCTATCCAACAAACTCGGAGACTGGAGACTCATCTGATGATGGCGAAATGTTGAACAACGGGCCGGGGTTGTTTCACCAGGATGGAGACATGACCATTCAAAAGCTTCAACAATAAAAAGGCTTCTTGCCTGATCACTGGGGCCCTTTGAAGCCACAGAACTGGAACTTCCTCCTCTGGTCACAGCGATTTATGGCAAATCCCAACTCCGAGAAATTGCCAGGTAAATCATCAATGGCTCATGTTCCATAGAAAGCAGTTAAATTACAAGAGGTCAAACCTATCCCATTGATATCTCATAAAAAATCTCAATGTTTAAGGCTTTAATCCTCAAAATCCCATGAAATGTCCCATTGCACCACTATTTTATAATTTCACACAAGAATCATAGTATAATAGAGTTGGATAAAATAGTAATTATTGTACCTAAACATAATAAATGAGAAACACATAGTAATTCTTGTACCTAAAAATGATAATCCATAGTAATAGTAATATCCTAACCATAGCAATCCATAGCAATCCATTGATGGCAACTCACCGGCTTTCCCCACATCCTTCAAGCCTCGGCAATCCGCAGCCCTGGCTTTGCAGGCGCAGCTGCATAGCCGGCAGCACAGGCATTCGAGGCCTGAAGGTTGACGTAGGGGATTTCACCAACAAACATGCGGGAATCACATGGGATAACATGGTTTTTCAGCTTCAAAAATGGGTTGAGCAACAAAGATCATGATGATTCATATATTGAACTATTCTGAATTGGGAAGGTGTGAATTGGATTGTGAGCCAGTTTTACAGGGGCTGGAATGAGGACTATTCACCAGGGTTATTCATTTGAGTAGATGCATCAGGTACGAAGTAGGATGCACATTCAGGCAGGCAGACATCACACTAGCCATCGCTAACCCATGTTTCCAGGTTCAATCTGTGCAAACATTAGACATTTGGCGACTCCAGTTGACGTTTTGGATCCGCATGAATTGGTAAAATGGAGCTGTCTGTGAGACATCCAATGTGGCCGTAGGTCATTGTTATGAGACTTGGATTTCCCAACGGGATCTATGCTTGATAAGCAGATCTATTCCCAACGAAATTGCAGTCGTCATTCCCAACATTGGATTATCCAGTCCTGTTAAATCGGCTGACAGTGGGCAAAGCCTTGCTTAACTTCCTATCACAATCTTCCCTACCAGCACATAGTGACCCTAAATAGAAACACTTGGATTTGCTTGCAAATTTAAAGCGGCTTCCCTTTCCTACCTATTTGGGCACCGCAAATATGCCATCAGCGTCTGTTCTTCACACCGCCCGCCTTTGAACTCAGCAACTGCAAAGGGTCCTGACGGAGCAGAGTGGATCTCAAACATGTGGATACAAGCAAAAGCTGTGGGTCAAATGAAAGATTTCCACCATTTCACTTCCAAACATTCAAGATCATTCAAGATATTCAAGTCATGAAGACCTCCACATCCAAAGCTGCAGATTTTTTGGCTGGTAGAATATTGAGGCTGCACTATCCACAGCAGCCTCTCTGATTGGGACATGCACAAACAAACATATTCGGAAGAGGTGGAACTGCTGTGTGCAAGGCGAGTGTTCACGACTCAGAATGAGCCACAAATGACTTCAGTTGGGATGATTTCAAATAACACCCAAATAGTGTTCAACATTCATCAAATTCTATCAACCACCCTCCCAGTTGCACCAGCATCTTTTTTTTGCCATCTGATCCTTCCATTTTTCGTCATCCAACTCTGCACAGGCGGGTGACTGGGACTGCCTCCTGAGCCTAGTTGACTAGTTGGAGCTGACGCCATTCTGGCTGGTGCCATCAGCGAAAGTCCAGGTATAGGTCACGGTAACGGTATAGGTCACCTTTTTTCAGGAACAAACAACTTGAAGCAAACGAAATTTCGTTGCTGGGGAAATCTGGACCTCCTTCCCAGGACACTGAGGCATGGAACAGCCTGGAACTCAGCTGGAAGGTGGAGTTCCATCTCACCTCCCGCTTTCCAGCGAGATGGACCCAGAGTCCTGGCAGAGTCCTGCTGCCCTCATGTCCCAAAACAGCGGGAGCAAGCGCCACATATTCACTTCACCAAATTTTTCAAAGATCTGCGCAGTTCATGTGACACCAACAGAACCAGGGTCACCAACCGATCCGATCGCATCAGAACTTGCTTCCACTACGCTTACTCCAGCGTTGCAACAGCCTGCAGATCTTCTGCTCAGCATCCTGCCAAACATCAATGGATGGCACGATCACCAAGCATGATCCCTTAGAAAGTTTGTAAGACATGAGCCATCTAGAGGGCTACTGCGGCTAATTCTACCACTGAAATCTGGGCATCAATAAACAATTGCTTCAAATCTGCGAAACCAAGGCCATCATAGTCTTGTTCGAAAACTTCATCCAGCAAGTTCGGGGTCCAAGCAAATTTCACCAATACAGTAATGGGGTGTTTACCCAATCAAAAAATAATCCCATAAACCAATCATAGAAGGGGTTAATTTTAGATCATCCCAAAAAGGGGTATAAACAACAGTAAACCTCTATTAGGGATGATTTTTTTGGGGATTTATCATGGTTTACCTCATTAAGGAGTCAATGTCGCTGCAACACATCCAGCACCGTCTGCCTCCTTGTTGCGTCGCGGAAGTTCCAGCGCTGGACTTCGAGCATTGCTCCGCTTCACGAAGTCACGCTCGAGGGCTGATAACTGAGCTGCCAGCCTGACGTTGCCGCGTTGCCATCGTCATGATGGGATTGCAAGTGTAATCACAATATGGAGATTAAACATGATTAAACCAGTTCTTCAGCTATTCTGTGGCGATTTCTTAGGGAATATACGTAATTATGTTGATGGATTTGTGTCTGAATCCATGCGGATGTGATATTGGACAGCCCATTGGACAGGCAATTCATGCCTCTTACTGAGCTAAATCCATCATATCCCAGTCACAGCCAGCTAAAAACCACTTACTTAGCAATGTTTTGCCTTGGTCTACATTTTGACAATGTCAACTGCCAATTTCAAAACTGTTCATGTAATGTCAGCCCAGGGTTGAAAAAACCTGGTTTACTCATTAGCAGTCCAACTACTTTATACATCTTGGAATTACAAACTTGCGCATACCGGGCTATATTCATCCTGGATTGCTTAGATATGCACTTACCAATCCATTTGCTAATCATTTTTTGGTTGGGTATGCGCTGTATGCACTAATTATATCCAAGTTTTAATCTACAGCATATCAATATATCTGTTCATATACTAACTCTGCAATAGAAATTCCCAAGTTTTTGGTTGCTCATATCTGCTTATATTCCAAGTTGCTACCCTATAGCTTCCAGGTTTCATGCTACCAGCACTGCCGCCTCTTGCGACTCTGTCCTGCGGCACTCCACACGGAGGAGTAGACGTGCCGAATCTTCTGCCACGTCTCCTGGCACATGTTTTGGGGACGCTGATGATGCCAGTAGTTGTCTCGGGCTCGTGCACTCGATACGTAACGGATACGAAGTAATTAAACGTGACCAAAAGGGATGGAACCACATGGCATTGGTAATGCTGCCTTTCCCAACACCAAAAAAATCCAAACTCGTTCAAAAAAAAAACTCATCCATCTTCATCCCATCCACCATTTGGTCCTGCAGATCCTCTGGGCTCATCCGTAGCGCCGTGTAGCGATTCCGTCGCTTCGCTGTGCCATCCACGGATCCCAGGGATCCCAAGGCGTCGCAGAGGGATCGCCAGGCGGCATGGCCCAGGCGGAGCCCGGAGCAGGTCACGGGGAAACACGGCGTGTGAAGACGTTTGCCCAAGAGAAAGTAGCTGGGAACACAGGCCTCAGATTCTTTGGTGATTTGGCTGATTTTGGAGAAATGTGAATCTTGAAGCAGTTGTTGACTTGAAAGCGGACACAGAACTCTCTCAAACTTGTTGGTGGTTCAAAACAACATTATCTGCATCATCCCTTTCTGAGACAAACGCGGCAATCCCAATTTCTTCCTAAGCATCAAAAAGCGTTTCATCATCCCATGTTTTGCGACAAAATTTAGTTGGGCACCCATCTAGCATCATCTAGCATCAACATGCTTCTCCCTGCTCCTCAAAAGTGGTTGTCTCAAAACTTGGAACCCCCAAGCTATTCCATGGCTTGGAAGTCATCATTTTCTCACTATTTGAACTGGGGAATCTGGGGACCAAGCTTGAGACAACCCCGGATGGCTTGTCACATTCTCCATGATGGTTGGTTCAATGCCCAAGGCAAATTGGTAATGTTGTGGCAATGTCCTGATCAACATGGCCCACTTAGTCACTTAGTACTTCAATGGTGGTTTTCAAATTCTCAAACCCTCAAAACTCGTCTGTTCCCTCCCATCGTCATCCCCCAAGCCCTCCACACCGTGGCAGCCATGGCACATCGAAGCGCAGCCCGCTGTCCAGCTCCGCATCCTGACGACTCCTGAGCTCGGCAGCCAGGCACTCGCTGAAGCACTGCCAGCGGAAGTCCCGCAGGGCGCCGCTGCCTCCGGGGCACCAGCGGTCGACCAGGGGGCATGGGATGGAAAACCGGAAAATGGAGGTGAAATTGGGTGAAAAATGGTGAACTACCAAGCAAAAATGGGGATTTGACCCAAGAAATGTTCGGGTATAACCATTGAATGACTTTGGAAAAGAGTTTTTTGGGCTTGGAAAATGCTGGTGGTACGTGGTTCAATTTTGTGAATTTTGTGGATTTGGGGGTGACGTGGCTTTCCACGAGATATCCCTCCTGCATGGGATCAACGAGAAAATGACAGATCTCACTGATCTCACAGATAACAAGAACAGTTGAAAGTTGAAAGGGTGAGAAGTGAAAGAAACAGTGGATGTCTCAAACTAGGAGAGAAATATCCAAATATTGCAATGGCAACATTTTGATCACAGACCAATTTTCTGGGTATCCCCCTTTTGGACAAACCCAGATGTCAACTGGAAGCACGATGGCCGACCCACCTTGCCCACAGCGCCAGGAGCATTGTTGGACCAAAGCAACAAATCGGCGCTTCACCTGCCATGGATCTACTCAACACGAGCCGACGGGTATCCGCCAAACATCGAAAACAAGCCGTGCCCCCCTCCCTCCCAGGCGAAAACAAACACGTGCCGCAAGAAAATGTAGAAGTGTCCCGTGTTTGGAAATGCTCCAATGTCTTGATTATCTCCATCAGCGGTGTTGTCCAAAAACTCAACAAAATTCACAAAAATGAAGCCCGTGTGAGAGCTGTCTGCAGACATCTTTTTGTTGATGGCTCCATTGAAACCGAACCCCCTATTTTGCATGGCTAAACCATTGTCAAACCTCTGTAAAACCACTTATATTTTCATAGTTCAACAGACATCAGACCTCATTTAAACCCGTATCTATCATTTCAACCCTCTATATTTTCTGCTAGAAGCCCTATTTTTCATGGTAAAAAACCATGGTTAAAGCTCTGCTAAGCCGCTAAGTTTTCATGGTTTAACGGATTTCCTCAAGATCTCCACCCTTTTTTGGCGGCACCGAATTCAGCAGCTCCAGCTGCTTCAGCACGACCTTCAGGTCACTGGACATACGACAGGAGAGCCTCCAAGGACTCCAGTTTTCGGGCCATTGGATTTCACTTGGGATGATTTCTGTTATTAGTGGTTAAATAACAATGGAAAATAATAACACTACAAGTGGTTTATTAAATTGTGAGTGGCTACTAACACACTTGGGATAATTTTTGTTATTGTGCTAAAAATTTCACCAGCTGGTGTTAGTAGCACTGCAAAATCTGAAAAAGTGCTTGGGAGTCTATAGTTAAAGCACAATTAAGATTTTGCAGTGCTACTAACTATAGATTGTTGCAAAAATAGGTGATAGATGGTGATAGCCCACGCAATTCTGTATAGCAATAATGATGGTAAACCTTTTGAACTTGTGGTAGTCGATTTGGTGTTTGAGATAGTTGAATTTAACCCGCCAATATGAAAGGATCAGGATTCAACCAACTTCAAATTTGGAGCGGATGTGTGACTTATACCACACACTTTGTAGAGTGAATCAAGGAATATTGTGCATGTTTTGCCAACAAATATGGGATTGTTTGGTAACAACATGTTTGGGGAAGTCACCATTAAGTCTGAAGTTTTAAACTGGTTTACAATAAATTTGGGGTGTTGACCCATCAAAATGGAGGTTAAACCATCGACATATGGGAATGTGTTTTCTTCACTTATGGCAACAACCATTAATTCTGCCAAGAAGGAAAATATCGAAACATGAATGTTTTTCTCTGAGTCAGGACGCAGAAAGTCCGATAAATTGATGAGCCTGTATGAAGATCAAAAAGCCCTTGGGAAATCCTTGTGGAAACCCGATGGCTGGCGACCCCCCAACCTGAAGGGCCAGCATGAGACGCGTGCATCATAGCGGATCTGTCCAGCATGAGCATGGCTGCAGATGCCAGGAACACCAGTCCTGTCCAGAACAGTTGAACCATTCCAGCTGAAGCAACCAAAAAAAACATCAGTCAAAAAGATTCGATCTAAAAGCCAAAAAAAAACTACACCATACTGGACCATACTACATTTTTACTCTTAAAATCATCCCCAACCTCCAAAAAAAAACGGATCACCAGCCGGAGCCTCCCACCCGCACGCCGACGCGTGCGCTTCGTTGCTGAAGTCTTTCTCGGCAGTGCAGCCGGGAGGTGGCGACCACCTCCTCCGCTGAGCGCCCAGCGCTCCAAAGCCAGCCGTTGGGTCTCAGATAACGTTTCCTGGGTGAACCCATTGAGGGTCATGGGATGGGGGTTGATTTTCTGTTGACATTTGATGGAAAAACCTTAAGAGGCCAAAAAAAAGCAACACGTCCAGTTAGACTTGGAGGTAATTGTAATTAAAATACGGCATGGAAATATAGAGGTCACACACAAATATGGGATCAAACTTGGGATATTTGGGATGCCCCTATGTTGAAATCGGGTACGACGAAGACTGGGAAAGATGTCTTAAACATTTTACCGTATGAATTCAGATCATCATGGCATCTTTGGGATGGACAACACTGGCAACATCTGGCAACCACCAACCAGCTTCAGTGACATGTTTTTTCAAACTAGTTCGAACTTAAAAGATCTTAAGATCGGAATTCAGAAGTTTTTCATAAGATTTCATAAGCCATTCCCCGCATTTAAACATATTAAAACTCCCATTGATATCCACCATGGTTTTCCCTGCTGCTCAGCTTCCAAGATCCGTCGCCTTTCAGCTGCAGGCACCTGGCATTTGGAAATCGCCAACGAATCGCCAGAAAATGATGAATCTATAATAATAATCTATAATACTCCAAAAATAAAAATAAAAAAAGATTGAAGACCCAAGAAAAAACAATAGAAAAGTGAAAATGATCTGTCGATTTTCGTTGGATTTGGCGTTTCTATCTGGTGGATACTACAGTTTAATCAAATCCCAGTCCCTGGTCCATACTAAGCCAGGGCTTCTAGGCGGGACTCAAACCATTGTGGGTGAAATGGGGTGAAATACTGTTGCCAGCCTTAAACCGTTCATGGCCAGAACCAGGATATTGAATGTCTTCAATCATCCAAGCTGTTTCGGAGTTGGCACTGGGTTATGAGCATTCCTCTTACATGTGCCAAACTAGTCTAGTGATTAACTTCAGATCTCGAGAAAACAGGAACAAACCAAGATACTGTCAACTATAGTCTTGCAGATTCACAGGAATTCAAGTCAAATCTCGAACCTGCCGGAGTTGCTAATGATCGTGGCTTAGCACCATGTCAACAGCAGAGTTGCATAAAGCACTTGTATTGCAAGACCTCAGGCTACGAATTCCAGTTTGTCGATCAAATGGAGCCCAGCACTACCGATGACACGCCTGTTGCAACAAGTGCCACAGCCGCGATTCCATGCTTCGTCGTTTCATCATCGACCTCGATGTACAGTACTCGATGTGCCCCAGGCAACGAGGACTGAAAAGTGATGAATTTCCATCTGGAGGCACGCTATATATCTATAGTAACCCCAAAAAGAATAGTTAAAAGTTGAAGTCCAACTAGAATAATGATGATTTGCTTTTCTATTTTTCGGGTCGGAATTCCCCCCACTCATCGGAGAATGATCATGATGATGCAGAATCGCTTCATGCCACAGTTCCTTCACTAAATCATTACCAAACCCGTCATCAAACCGGCAGCCCGGCAGCCAGTCGTGCAGTCGTGGAGCCGATCTTTGCGCGCCATGCCACTCTTCAATGATGGCTATGATGGCCTGAAAGGATCATTACTGTGTATCTGTGCAACAATCACATGTGCATCTGTGCAACTCTAATTGCCAGGTGTGCATGATTTGCCTATTCTAATATATATCTGTATATACAGTCTTCACAAAATGTCTTCACAAAATGACCCATCTCAAGTTGTGTCGCTATCTGTCTCCACCCCGCAGCCAAGTCTCAATGATGATGGTGATGATGGTGATGGTGATGATGGTGGTGGTCGAAATGGTGGCGCACATCCGGGTTGCTCAGCATGCTCTCGGACCAATTACCGCAATCGCTAGCATACGAGGCCATTGTGGACGACCTCGATGGAACCCAGCTCAAAAAAGTCACATCATCCACTGCAGGAATTGCACAATGGCTAGGACCGCTAGGAATTGGGTGCCCCTTTTTTTCCCAAATGTCTTCCTTTTCTTTGGAAACAAGAAAAAAAACATGGCATGACCAGTTGTATCCCCAACTTCGCCATCATCTCTACCCGGTGCTGGGGCCAAGGCATGTTTTTTTTCAGGGCAGCAGCCCAGTGGAGGATCAAAATGCAGCTGGTGCGGGACGCGGCTGAAGCCAAACGCAACGGAGAAGCAGCAGATGGAGCCACTGATGATCTGCTGTGGCTGGACAAGTTATCTAGAGTAAACCTTTGATGAGGTGGGTGTGAAGGTATGGAGATCCCATTTCATCAATAGATACCCAGTTATTTCATGGTATTTCACTAGATGTTCGCCCCATAGATTTGTGTAAGGTAGATCTACAAGAATAGCTTGGACTACAATCAGCATTCTGCCTGACCCTGACTGCTGTTTTCTTTTTAAATTTTCCCTTTGTAGTGTGATCCGCTCAATTGGATTGGATTTCGATCTTCCAATATGTCCAGTGCACCCGAATGGCTTTAACGTCGATGCCGTCAAAGTACCAGGTGGAAATCAAAACACGAAACATCACAAACTTGAGCTTGCGATCTCCATGAATTTTGGCAACAAATACCATCTGGCTATTTAACATAGCCTTGGAAAGATCCACCATTTTTAATAGGTGAACCATCTATAAATGGGCCATGTTCATCCATTTTCCATGGCTATGTTAGTCATAACCAGAGGGTATCTATACTTAAATAGGGGACACACATTTTTTTGGCATGTTACATCAACATCTATACATGGCCATGACATGGCCATGACCCAAAAAAAAGCTTCCTCCATGGCTTGCGATGCAGCTTGAGCTTGCGATGCTTCTCTGCTTTGTCTTCGCGCCTGTGAATCTTGGTGGTGCGCCGCTTGCAGGAGTCTATATATATAATACTTCTGCAACATCTTAAGACATTCATGGTGTATTTGTGATGTGGAAACCCAAACTACAAACCCCAATTGTTTAAGGCTTGTTTCAAACCATGGTGAAATTAGCTGTGAACCATCCGCTGGCGGTCAAATTTCAGAGACCAAAGCACGAGGAAGATCAACTGCAGGACAACAAATGAAAGACGAAAAGGTTGACGCCTGGGATAGTGGAGATATGTGGAGATGGTCTTTGATTTGAATGGTTTGCTACTTACTGGTTTTACCACATGCTTCTGAATGATGCTAGAACATGCTAGAACAGTAAATGCGGTGGCGGCAACATAAGAATCGAAGTAGTTCACATCTGGCAAAGATGACCACATGACTTGTTGCCCAACAGATCTCACGTCTGGACTCTGGACCTAACGTAAACCCCGGATGAATAATCGGTCGGGGATACCATTGATGAATCAGGTTTATGCTGCGTTCAAAACGGCCGCAGAAAGTTGAGTAGAAAGTTGTTACTAGAGTCTCCTAAATGCAACCGGCAGTCCACTGAAACTAGTTTGATTCACCTAGTCACATGATTCATTTGCAGCATCAAAAAGGATTTAAATTTTGAAATAAATCACAAGCCATGCTGAAAAAGAACGCGAACCTGCTTGAGACCTGCCTGGGAGTGACAAAGTGTTTGCAAGTATCATGCACAAAAAATCGGAGATTGGTTTGCATCTAAGCCATGCTGGGACCTCCAATTCTCGCTGTCGCTGTGCATGAAATTCGGCCAGTTGCTCCTTTTGAGGACCAGAAATGTCGCATGTTGAGCATGGTTTCAAGCGCAAAACAATGATGAGCCAACCGAAACTAGGCTATTTTCATCTATTTTTACTATTTTGCAGAAAACTGCAGCCATGGCGTGCTGCAACGAAATTGTCTGCCAATTTTCAACCGTCCATTCATGTCTATTCCAACATCAATGCCATCTTTAAAATGGGTGGACAACCCCAATCAAATGGAACTGCCCACTGCACCCGCAACATAAATAATTAACATAAGTAGCTCCCAAAAATCAGGAGGACAAAAAAAAACACATCCTGGCTTTCATCAACACATATCTGACTTGTTGGCAGTTTCAACCCCATGGAAAAATATTCATCGATTTGAATTGTCATGAATCATGCTCTGTGCCATTCTGAAGTGGACGGAAAATAACAAGATATGAAACTTGAAACATCTTGAAACCATATCCCATGCGTGTGTTGTTGCGCAAGTAGGTCTTCGTATTTTGCGACAATCCCGCTTGAGGTGCACCTGCGCTTGCAGGCGGCGTTCTTCCTTTTGTTTCTTTTCCCATTCCTCGTAGTCCTGCCATGGAAGAACAACGACATCGAGCTAAGCAATTGCAGAAAAAAAAGGAATTTGAAAGTAAAATGAAGTTGTAGTAAATACATCGTCTCCAGAAACACTCAACACCCGGGGTTCCATAATTGTAGCATATTGTAGCCATTCGCCTTGTTTTGCCAAGAAAACACTTTCAATATCAATGTTTGACGCGCCCTGGACCATCTGGCCGCCCCACATCCTCCGGGGTTGCAGGAGGGTCGTCCATCGTTTAGGCCACGCTTGGCGACCAGCAAGAGCCGTCAAAATGTCTGGTCAAAAAATCGGCCCTGCAAAGGGTTGGGCTAACATAGATTTGACCCCAATTCCAATGGATTATCAGTATCACCATCAAAATTCCCAGTCGGGGGAGTCTCCCTGTTTTAAGACATACTCATATAGATCATACTATGGGTTTTTTCAAATCCTCATCAATGCTCGGTTCTGGAACTTTAGGCCCACAGTTAAGCAATTGATGAGCGATTACGTTGGATTCGAACCTTTGCAACATGATCAACATGCATCATGTGCTGAAAGTTTGCCTGGAACATCACAGGAGCAATGGTTGTTGACAGCAGACTCAACCTTGAGCAGCACTGCGGTCTCCTGGCTGAATTTCATCAGAATTCACCTTGAATTCATAGCTGCTATATGCTGCTATCATTTGGGGATAATTCCGATGACGTCACGACGACTGAGCACGATTGCGGCGCTGCCATTGGCCGTAGGCTCAAAATTTCTGGGGTTATGGCAGGTATGTGTTGGAGGAAATTGAACTTAATTGTCTTTATCAGGACAAAACTCAGAAACCATCCGTGCTGCCAAGAGTTGATTTTCAGCCGACTTGATGCCCGCACTTTGTCAACAGCTCGAAACGCCAAACATGTGGAAATGCAGCACGCCCAGAGCAGATCAAAAGAGAAACGCTGTGGGAATCCAGGAGGGCAAATCCAAATTAATACCTAGCTCTTTGTACTTCTGCCGCAAGTTTTGGTTCTTTCAAATCTTTTCCAGGACCTGACTGGTCCAATTCCAGGCTCCTAAGCTCCTAAGGTTCTGGTTCTGGTTTGAAAAATCCTTCCATTCTGTCTGCAATTGTTTGCGTCCACTTCCTGTAGAAAAATGCAGAAAACACACCTGGAATCATCTCGTTGGGGCGACCGGAACCAATCGTCAAAAATGGGGGCTGAACCATTTAGAAAAATAATCCAAACGTCTACCTTTTGTGATTTAAAACACAAAAAATACATGTTTTGTCTGTTCAAACGGGTTTCAAGCCACAAACTATGGAGGGATGACAAGGGCAGTGAAATGTCGTCCCATCACCCAACAACTATACGGTATGATGTCCAACAACCGTCTGTATTGGTGATGTTTGAAATCCATTGAAATCCCCAAAATGGGACATCTAGCAACTCCTGGATGATCCAAATATAACCAGCAGAACTTAGGGAAACTAGCCAACATCTGGATCAGAACTTAGTTACGAACCATTTTGAGTCTGTAAAAAATCTCCAATTTGTACAGTTTTCGAAAATCCAAGGAAAACCTCTCTCAGTGCTGGGAGGTCACCTTGATCAGATTTGAGATTGCAATCGGATGTCATCGGTTTCCAAAAACAAACTATCCATAACTATCCTAAAATGTCATACATTTTCTGGCAATTTTGCCAATGAAAATTTCGAATCACCGCTCGAAGTCATGGACTCAGGCACTTAGCTGCTTTGATCTGATGCCGGTGCTGGCACGCAACACATCCACATACTTGCACGTTGCCTCGTGTGTCCTGGCTTTTGCCAACATAGTCCTATTGTTCATTTTCAACAATCTGCTGGCTTTGAACATACAACACAAATGGCTGCCACAAACCCGAACAAAACATGGAGAGTCGAGAGTCCTTGAGAAAACATGAGAAAACACAACAACATGTCGCTGTGAAGCTATTCCACTCTTGTGAGACGCTCACTTGTAACGCGCTCGTGTGATCTGCTGTGAGTAAGACACTCTTGGAAGACTGTATGATGTGACAGTTTTGTACCACACTTTTGTGAGACACTCTTGGGATTGAAGACTCTTGTGAGACACTCTTGCGAGATACAAAACTGCAAGATGCTCTTCTGACTCACGGAGGCACGATTGACAAACAATGGCCTAAGCGTTATAGCAAATGATGACCAAACAATACTACTTTCTGCTGCAGTTCCACTACAGGCATGTCTAGATAGCCATAAATAAATTTGCCTGGATCCCTCAAAATGACCACATTGGCAGTGTGCGAGTGGTGGTTTGGCCAAGAAATGTGAAACCGTGAAACAAGTTTCCATGCTCAGCAAAGTACCGGCTTCGATGGCTCCCAACAAGCTGCCTCATTGGTTGCCGCGCTCGAATGGATCCCTATCTGATCTGACCAATACCTCCATATGGCTCCACTATTCCATTTCCACATGGGGACCTCTACAAACCCTGAAAAAGTCGTCATTGAGATTCGGATGCATTTCATGGTTGCACCGGATGGCCTGGAGTCAAAGGCAACAGAAAACCATAAGAAAACCAGTACCAAGATGTGCCAAGAATAACCACGTTCCTCACGTCTAAGGAGATTGCATGACCCAAAAGAAACGATTTCTATTCATCCACAATGGCCCAAAACATGGTACCAAAATACAGCTGATTCCAACAGCAAGTAGCATAGACACCCTGCATCGAGGGTGGACATCCTATGGACGTTTTTCAGACTTGCAGAAATCACATAGAAGTCTCTGAGCATCCGGCCTTCATTCGGCCGGTGGTGCAACGGCCTGGGCCTCGGCGCCAACATCTGCAACGGTGGAGAATCCGAGCTGCGGCCGTGCGGCCAAGCCACGGCTTCGAGGAGCTGGACGATTTGGGTTTTCCCTTTCTTTCTCGCCAAGTCCAACGGAGTTTGTCCTCACAGCGGTGACCAACGGGGCTGAGCCCATGAAAAAACCTTCTGATCATGTCGGAACCACCAATATATACCGTTTGAGTCTTTGAACAAAGCCATTCTCAAAGCGACTATGTTAACAAATGACTTTTCTGCACAAAAGAGATGCAAATTCCGATCTCAAGACAGACGGTCACGCGCCAAGAAGGACCCGAACAGGTCGTGACCGAACTGAGGCCCCCAGCCACCATCGTTTTGCACATCCACCGGTGCATTGGCCGCGACCAGCAGCTCCACCACCGCTGTTTCGCCGCAGTATGCTGCCTTATGCAGCGGGGTGTCACCTCGGCCCAACGCCAACACACTGCGAGGGAAGGCTTTGAACAAAGCCATTCTCAAAGCCACTGCGAGCCGGTTTTTCTTTCAAGAAACTTCATCAAGCCCCATTTACACTATATGAACCCATGTGAAAAATGGTGAAAGCATCTTATCTGCACTGCATAATCATCCTTTTCTACATGTCTTACCTTCGAATGGTAAACCGAACTTGTTCAAAACCCAAGTTGCTTAAAGAAGCTGTTTTCTCCTCTCCAACTTGGAGAAACTTCATCAAAATACCTTTCAACTACAAAATGTGAATATTACCTCTACAAAAAACGTGTAATTTGATCTGCATCTTGAATGCAGGCTGCCACCAAGTGAAGCCAACGACGAAGCGCCAAGGCCAGAGATCCAAAGGTACCCTGCAGCTGAGGCCCCCCGCCGGCCTTGTTTTGCACCGCTAGCGACGCCACCTCCACCAGGAGCTTCACTACCTCCACGTGGCCTTCCGTAACTGCCCAGTGCAACGGAGTCCGGCCTCGGGCAGCCCATGCGGCAGAGACGTTTCTCGCTGAATGTGGAGGAAAGAGTCACAACCGAAACCCGTTGGGATCGAACGAAGTTCACCAGACGGTCACAGTGTCAGGAGACAGGAGACTTGCTTCGCCAAGGTCGTGAGAAATGCACCGGGTTCCAAGGATGGTTTGCTTGGAAAGTTTCCTGAAAGGACTCAAACTGTCATATTTTTTCCAGCTATCTAAATTAGAAGTAAAGGAATAAATATCCCTGACCTTCCAATCACAAGCTTTAACGTTGTGGTGAGTCTAACTGCATGTCTTTACTGAACCCCATCATTTCACTGCTATTCACTGCTTATAGTCATCCAAGTCTTGTGAACTTGTATCATCTTATGTCAAGTTTGTCATAGGCATGCGAGAGAACACACTGCAAGCTGAAGACAAAGGGTTTGAATCAGCCGAGGCAGTGTACACATATTACGAAAGGGTACCAAACATGTACCGAATGCCTTGATGCGTCACACCAATACGAACGGTTGCAGAGCAAGCAGATTCAAAGCCTATGTCAAATGTATTCGAACTCCATCTCCCCGGGAGAAAGATTGCGGGAGATCTGTCAAAAGCCTGGCAAAAGAAAATAAACACGTGTGTAAGGAGATTTGCTTCGCCAAGGTTGTGAGAAACCCCATAGGTCTTCAGCGCATTCTGTTTGGAAAAAGTATCAACAAATGTGACACCAAGTTATTCAATGACCTTAAATCGAAGAATTCACTTCTAGACACGGAAGATGTGGACACTTGGCGGCTGTCTTAACAAATGACTTTTCTGCTGGAAAGATCTATGAATGACTATCTCCAGACAGACGGTCACGCGCTAATAGAAGCCAAACGAGTCGTGTCCGAACTGAGGCCGCCGGCCGAAATTTTTTTGCACATCCACCGGTGCATTGGCCGCGAGCAGCAGCTCCACCACCTCTGCGCTGCCAGCGCGCGCTGCATTGTCCAGCGGAGTGTCGCCTCGGCCCAACGCCAACACACTGCGAGGGAAGGCTCGGAGGCTGCCGTTTTTTTGAGAAACTTCATCAAGGTCAAGGTCCATTTCCACTAAATCCATTTGAAAGATCGTGAAAAAAAACTTATCTTGATATCCAGCGCCTTGCTGATCTTGATGCGTTACAGTTGCAGATTAAGCACAGTCTCCGGTTGTGCTTCCAGCCCCCATTGACAGTCCCGTGGATCATTTGGGGTCCCGGGCCAAAGAAGTCCGTCTGCTGCACGGAGCCGGGCTCCATGCGCAGCAGGTGCCGCACCGCACCGACGTTGCCGTCGTCGACTGCCCGAAAAATGTCCCCGTGGCCTCGGCCAGGGCAGCAACGCCGCTGCAGCCCACGTCGCCAAAGTGGCTGACCGTTCACCGTCTGGGCGAACTGTTGACAGCTGTGGTGCAGAAACCGTTGAACGATTCAATTTTTCGGCTGCCCTACATCATAAACAAAAATGCACTAACCTTCGGAGTTATCACCATCAGCCATCATGCCTTCCTCCTACCGACTTCTGAGGCCCCAGCACCGTTCGGCTTCCTTTTCGTCTGTCGAAATGAATCGGAAATCGTCTCCTCGACCTCTCTTCATTTCTTCCACCGTCCCGAGGGCCTGGCACCCAGTTGAGCCCGTGAGCACGACCAGCCCGGGACCCGTTGCAAACCAACGAACCCAGGTGCCTCGTAGAACCCGTCCAGAGTTAGACTTCTCAGGGTCTTGTTGGCCTCCAAGGCTTTGGCCAAAGCCTGCAGCTGAGTGGCAGGAACAGCTGACACCAAGGAAACATATTGCGCGATTTGACCTTGTCAGGAAATTGCCTGAATTAGTTTTTCCTTCGTGTTTTTCCCACCGATCGCAACTTGAAAAGCAAAACGATGCAAAACATAATGTACCTTGAGATTCAAAAACCCTTGAAATCGCAGACACCTAGGAAAGAACGATCTTTTCTCAACAAGGCGAACTGTTGGAAATCAGCTATATGGAACTTTGACAGGATACAATCCACTTCTTTGTTTTACCTTCACATCGTCAGGAGCCAGAGGTGTTTCATCAATTGAGACCATCGAATTTGAAGCTATGAGACATGCTCAGAAGGCCTAAAAAAACATACGGGAGCACATTATGCCACGACCCCCAAAAACTATCAGAAAACCATGTTTTTCGGACGGGTTTTTTACGGGTTTCCACGGCTAAAATACGAGTGATCTACAGTCATGTTTTTTCTAAAACGTGTGAAACATAATCTTTTCGAATTGCACTACGGGGTTCTACGGGTTTTCTACGGGTTAGTACGGGTTTTCTACAGGTCCCACACAATACAGCTACCTGGGCACCATGAACACGATGAAAATTGTCATGACTGATCGCTGGCGCTGTTTCCTGGTTTCCTGGCACCATATACTGTAATGTTGTGGACATCCGGGATGGGACTATTAATGGATACACAATGGCATGGCAAATAAGAATGCATCGGGATAAATATCAAAATTGTCCAAGTATACCGTACCTTTCAAGACCCATCCAAAACAATTAAACATAGAGTTTTCAGCAGTTTTCAAGAAGAGACAAACTTTTGGCAAAAAGACGACCTTTTATGAAATACGCTCAAAAGACGGTCTTTTCATCAAAGTACTGCAAATGTGTGGACTTTTTTTGGGATGGTATTGGTATTCAGCATATTTCAGAGTCATAAGTGTCATAAGTTACCCCAGCACTTGTCAAGTGCGATTCAACCTCCAATCGCACCGCCACACATGGGAAAAGGCACCTTTGCGCCGACGTCGGTGATTTGATCCCCGTGAAGGCACAGCACCTCCAAGGTCCGGTTGTAGCGCAGAGCCTCTGCAAGCGCCTGCGGAAAAGAAATCTGGGCAATTCTTCAGCGAATATATCAGCATGTGACAATGTGTACGTGTGTGTCAAATGATCAAACTAAACCCATTGTGAACATCCCTGTCAAACAGAACAGAGAAATCCCAAGTGACACCCTTTGTTATTTACGAACCATACGTCCTGTAATCCTCTTGCTTCCCCTGTTGCAGGACCAGTGCATGCGTTGTCGCAGTAGTTGCGTCGCAATGCAACGCACGATAGGACGAAACGGAGCCACTTCGACCAGCACCTTATCCGAGATCCTTCGAGCCCACCCCATCAAGCCATATCAAGCCTGGACTCCGTCGTCGGAAATGCAGGTGTTGCCCAAGTCGATGCTCTCTACAGGACTGCCATTCTTCAACAGTTGGGCGACCGCCTGGATTTGCACAAAAAGAGGCAAGCTGCAGAAAACAACGACATCCAAGCAGGGCGGCTCTCATCAACATCTGACACTCAACCAGCCGGATGTTCAACAGGAGTCAACAGGTCATACAGGTCTCCTAAGCAACGCCAACAGCTGCATCCTAGCCACTTAGGAAACATAGCAAAAACTCCGTGATACAATGTGAATTAATGTGAAACATATTTTGTCATATGTTTATATAATTCAGAGCCCAAATACATCGCCCCTCACATACCATGACCATCTCCCTTTTGTTGGAAAACGGATGCACAGAGAAGTTCCAGAGACGCTTCCATGTCAACCAGTTTGTCAACCATTTTGTCCGCCCGAAAGATACCCCCACCAGGCCTTGGCCCCTTGGTCGTCGATCTGATCATCTGCGGGGTCAACGGTGACGCTGGTCACCAGGGAGTTCCTCTCCAAGGCGTCAGCCACCACCTGCCGAAGCATGACTTGGCAGGGCGCGGATCAAGGCGGGTCGGTTGAGTCGGTTGGTCACCTGTTGGTCCCGCTGTCGCCACATGTTGATCACCGGCGCTCGGCAACGTCGCAGCCGGCCTTGAGACGAACCGGTGCGTCGAGCGGCAGCCTGTCCTTGATGGATCTGTTCCTCCTCAAGGCTTTTGCCAGGGCCTCGCTGCAGAGGTGACACAGGCAGCATTTGCGACGCTGCAAAAAGTGGAACTTAAGAAAAATCTGACTGTAAGGATCTGTGAAGATCTGTGAAGATCTGTTAAGGAACTGTTAAGGGAAACGCAATAAAATGTGCTGCTAGATACAGCTTATATTGAACACTTTCTGAAACAGGTGAAATAGCTTGAGCCAAGCCTTCTTGGCTGCAACATCGAATATAGATTCGTCCTCTGCACTGATGCTTGTCAACGACTGGTTTGTTGTCAAGGCATCAACCACAGCCTGGCCGCGCACAAAGAACAATGGCAGACGCTGAGACAACACCGAAGCTCTTGCTACCCAAAGTTGTCTCTTGCTCTCGCAGAATGCTGACGCTATCCCACTGGGTACACTCATGTGTACACTCTATCTGAAAGCAGAAAAGACACTCTCCGTGATATACCTTACACCATCTTACACCATCTTACACCATCTTACACCATCTTACACCATCTTACACCATCTTACACCTCCACAGGCCAAAGATGCCAAAGTTAGCCCCACAACTTCACCAGACTTCAACAGTTTGGGAAGAGCTCCCCGCCTTGCCCATGAAGGCTCCGCTTTGAGGCCGTGGATTTCGGAGCTCGAGACTCACGATTTGACTCGTGGCCAAAGCCTGGCAATGACATGCAATGATGACACAAATTTATGGCTTGAAATTGGGCTGCCAATGGACCCGCAAAATATCGCAAAATCATGCAAAATCTGCTTTTGTTTGCTTTCATTGATAGTTTTGATCTACTGATGACCATCTGTCGCAAGAAATGCACTGAACCAAGTCCCTGGCCTTGCCAAAGGCTTCTGCTGCTTCTTCGCCACATTGGAAGGTGTCGAGCCTTAAAGTCCTGAGACTTCTGTACAACGGCAGCGCCTCCGCCAGGGCAAAAATTTCTTGTTCTGGAAGTCCTTTCAGGACTAGGTGTTCACATACCGCAACTTTTTCGTCGAAGATCTTCTCTTGAAGTTCAACGACAATCGGCAAGTCTTTATCCCTATGGGTAAACTTTGCACGTTTCATTCTTTCCTTGAATTTGTCAGGGGTCAACGGCACTTTACCAGTTAAACCCTGACCCTGACCAGGTTCGACTTGGTCGGAACCTAGCCAGTCAATACGCTGGCTTTGTGAATTATGTGTTCGAAGTGAAGACCAAGAAATCTCACCAATGCACCAGCCGCGCTCAAGGTGTTCAGTTCTATTTTCAATGAGACAATTCAAAGGTTTCGATTTGATGCTTTGCAGTTTGTCGTCCCAAACAGGAATGAGTTCTTGGTCATTTTTCATTGTTGGTTCCCACATATCCGTGGGAGTCAGATGTTCTATTATAAAAGTCATGGTGCATTAATGTGCATACATGATATGCATGTTAGCCATTGCTGCTCTGAAGCTTCTTTCCTCCTCCGACAACAAGCGCTCGTACTGAAACAAGGACATGAAATCGTAAAAAATCCACACATCAGTTTCAAAAGCAGCTTCATACCACGCAGCGCGATCAGCAATAAGCTGTAGTTGATATCTGCAAGGGTCGGGGTGCTCCCGAGTCTCCCATGCATGTGAAACCAAGCAAATGGTCGCAGTCCGGGCTCCTGCTGCCCAATTCTGCACTTCTGCGTGGCTGACTAAGGCACTTTCGGCCTTGCCATCAAATTCAAAGTTGCAAAGCTCCGCTTCTTGTCGCTGCGGAAGCGGCCGCTTGGATTGGGCCAAGTCATGAAGATACCTGGAAGAGAAGCAAGACACTCCGGTTGTGGAGGTGGATTTTGAAAGGTACTCCAGGGGATGTGTTGCTCTTTCTAATTTATTGAACCTATAGACTGTATAGACTGACTTGCGCCACCCAAAAGTGGGGTTGCTCAAAGCAATTAGCTTATGTTTCCGAACTGAAACCAGCAGCAGCGGCAATGGATGAAAACATGATGAAACTACGCGGAGCCAGTGGCCTCAATATATGTGGTGTCGTTGTATTGGAAGTATTGCGCATGTTGCAACGACTGAGGATCGAACTTTGCTCTGATCAATCGGATGTCTGCATCCTGAAGAAACTGCGCAAAGGCACGTGGCTCTTTCAGGTCATATCGGTGAGCCTTGGCACACATGGACCCCAGAGAAAAGAGAAATGTCTTATCCAGTTCTTCCAATTGTCTGGGTCAAGAACACATCGGAAGAAGCGAGGAACTGCCTAAGTCTACTGGGGAAACATCTGCTAAGTACATCCCTCGGAACTTGTCTGGAGTCAGACGTGGTAAGTTATCTGCAACCACTCCTACGTATGGAACTATGTACTTGTGCTGTCTGGCAAGGCACTTGGCCTACATGGTGCAAATCTCTCGGTCACACATGTCATCACATGTCACATTCAACATCCACTATGCTGCAACACAAAGTCCGGCCAGACTTCAAACTGAACGTCATAAGACTTGCCAACAATTTCAATCAATCGTATTTTCCATATACCTCTGTGATGTGTGCCAGTGCTACATACTGACCTATGGTGTGGGGGTACACATCTGTCACTGAGTGTACATCCAGCAGTCTTGGTTTTCAAGAAAGAAATGCAAGTACATGTCTCCAGCTATCGGATATCGCAACGAATAAGGTACATGGACAGCACCTAGCAAGCTTTCATTTCATACACACTCGCGCTGGTAGGTAACGATGCTGCAAAATGCTGCAACGTCAGGTTGCACAAGTCCAAATGAACGACGTGAAATGACGTGAACCTAAGAACCTATGTCAGATACACCAGTCATCCCCAGTGTCGAAGTCTGAAACGAACCCCCATTCATCTCCGTCGCACAGCCGAGCAACGGCAGCCACGGGACGCGGAACTTCGACCGGTGCGGCTGCGGAGTCGCCCGCGGAGTTCGGAGCCAGGCCTCAGCGGACACGGACTGCCGGACTGTGCAGCGGGGCGAACTGCACATGGTCCGTTTTTCCAACCGGAGGAAATTTGTTGCACAAGATCTTTAGTAACCCCCAGAAAAAATGCAAAAGTAAATTTAAATTGCCATTGTTGCAGTATTGGATCTTACTTTTCTATCTTGTGTGGGAGTTGCAATAGATTAACTCAGTCTGTCCAAAATAGTGGCAGTTTATGAACTCCAATTCCCCATTTATTATGTTATAAATCCGCAACGTTATCATTAGATATCTCATGAAATCCCTATTCTACATTCAATCGAGATAAATCAGGTTAAATCCGACTTTTGAGCTACAAATTCTATAATTTCTATATATTTCTATATATATTCCATGAAATCTCCACGTCTTATGGCTGCCCGGCTGCCCATCTCATGGCACCGTGTGAAACCCGTGCCCTTCGCGTTCCGGGCCGCTGTTTGTGGCATCCGCGGAGGCACCTTTCGGAGCCTCCTGGAGCCCCGGGCCCGGATCGGACGTGGGGGGACCGTGAAAAATATGGAGTTCAATGATATCATGGGAGATTCGATGGCTCAAAAATTGGATTTAACATGATTTAACCATGATTTCACCATGGAGAAAATGGAGATTTCATGTTCATGGGGATCTAATGGATAAATATTGATACATGTGATTAATTATGGATAGTATGATAGTAGGGGCAGCCAATTGATGAAAAACATGGAGAATTGATTGTATCGACAAAAAATGGTGAACGAATGGGGAGCGAACAAGTTTCTGAAAATGGGGCATACACCAAGAAATTGAATTGGCTGTTCCAATAGTTGTGGTTTGAGTTCAAACGAGTAGAACACATCTTGACCGGAGTTCATTGTTCCCTTCTCTGGTCACACCTCTGCGCAAATCATCATCACTTTTGAAATATGTTCCACAAAAAAAACTGTCAATGTATCATTGCAGGTGATCTTGGCCCATCCGAGACCACGGCCCAACCGCTTCTCCTCAGCTTTAGCTGCCACGGCGGCCTTTGCGTCTCCTGGGCACGTGACTGAGGATCCCGGGGCGAAAACTCAAGCCCCAAGTCATCATTTTACAAATCATCAACCGCGATCAATCACGTGGGGTACCCTATTTTTCAGACCACATCAAAGATCCCAACCAAGAAAAAAGAGATTCCAAGCGCCGAGCCCATGAAAGATGCGATTGCCACCTGGTCAAGCTGGCGCATGAGTCAAGTCAGTCAAAAAGTTGCATGGTTGATGCCTGCATGTCCAAAAATCCGTGTCTCTGATTTAAGTTTCACCAATACGCAATCATGTTCAGAAAGGATATCCATAGATATCCATGGTATGTGAAGAAGACATAAGAAGACGACCACGTTACAGTACTGCAACAAATATTGGGCGGCCATGGTGTCTCAATTCATCTAAATTCCACACAGGTCACCCCAACACCCCTTCCACCAAGAACTTTGTCAATTGACCCCAACCAGCCCATGATTCAAGGCATGCGGTTTCTGCGCGTGTTCAACAATGTTGAGATATCCGTTCGTCGAGTCTTCAACTGAGCAGTGTTTTTTTTGGGTGCTTGGGTCCTATACACTTACTTAGGGTACCTACGCAGTGTGTACGCGAGCCTACGCCGTGTGGGAGGTAGCCTACGCGGATGAAATGTCAAAAAAGCACCTACGCAAGCGCCTACACAAGTTTTTGACCGCACATGGAGAAGCTAGCCGCTTGCAGTTCAGCCTTTGCAAACTTGCCTACGCCTACAAATCAACAAGTGCCTACGCGAAGAGCCTACACCGCCTACACTGCACTGCAAAACACACATGATCAGCCTACGCAACATATCATACAGTTACCTTTGTTCTAGATTTCATGATCTCAAAAATAAACGATGCTCAACTGACCATAGTCATATTGCTTCAGGAAGTATCTGTGTCAGTACATGCATGTACCACGATAAATCATCTGCAACCACTCACACGCACGAAATTATGTACTTGTGGTGTCGTGGGGAGGCACGTGGCCTGCACGTTGCAAATATCTCAGTCACACATGTCACATTCGACAACCAGCATGCGACACACACAAAGTCCGGTCAGAGTTCAAACTCATGATACCGTCACCAGCAAATTGAAATCAACCATGTGCCCATATATTACATGTTTATCAGTGCTGTGTGCAATTGATACGTACACACTTTTGTGTATATACCGCATACACAAGAAACTGCGCACCGGTAGTCTTGACTTTGAACTCAAGTATAAGTAATAAAATATACCAGGACCCTCCAAAGGGTCTCTAATAGGCACCCCTTAGCTAGGGTCACCATTAATAGCCCCTTAGATTTACAAATTAATTATTCCTAGATTCTTGTGATATGAATGGAAATCACCAAGTATGATATTGAATCAACTAGACATGTCACCTCTCCCATTGACCAGTGCTTTGCCAACACACACCGCTCAGAGGCATCTCCGCAGCCTGGGGTGGCTTGAGGGTGTGGCAATTGTCGCGCAATGGTTTTTCATGAGATGTGGTTAAAAAAACATGTTTATATCTTCCGAACTTGAGGGTATTGGCCCATGATGATTTCATGACATGAACCAAGTACTGCTCGTCCAGTGGCGCTTCGTACAGCCATGGGGAAATGGTCTTCGATGAATGCTGCTGGGAAGATCCTCAACTTTATTCAATAATCAAATACAACGCAAATCCTGCAGCTACTCTTTCACAAAATTTGTTGATCATTTCAATCTAAGGTCGCTTTATCAAGAGATGCTCTCTCGGATGCCAACAAATATCTCTTTGGATGATGATCTGGTACCAGGAGGTGATATCAGAATCAGGGGAAATTCATGGCTACGTTCAGCTTTTAAGGCCACCAAGCTGGAATCTGTTCCTCGGGAAACTCAGTTTAGGTTGGCTGTTGGTAAAATCATGGCCAAACGCAAAGTGGGACCTTGGGATTAAATTCGTCAGTTTTTGTTTCAAAACATGTTTGTGGATGGGATCTTACTTTGTCCTTAAAACATCTTTAAACCATTGGTGTCACTGGAATCTGCAAACACATCATCCCAGGAATTCACTTGTCTGACGAAGCCCGTGAAGATTGGATTCGTCAGCAGGTTGGCAAATTTTGTATATGTGTGATATGATATGTGCGAAACATTTTGGGACTATGACCAGTTATCATCAATTTATCTATCAAGGTACACCCTTGGTCCCAGGCTTGGAAATGCCATGATATCCTGCTGAAGCATGCAAAAGCTGGGCGAAAGGGTGTTGTTTATACATCACCGGTGGCTCCAAAGAAGTTGCTGGGGCTTCTTGGTATTATAAAGTGGTACAATGTGCGTCTTTAAGGTATGGTGTTAAATTGACATCATCCCCAACTCCACAGGTCCAGCGATGATGTTACCGACACCATCCCGATGGATTTCAACGAAATTCCCCAGCTTGATATGGACGATATGATACTTAGCTGGAAAATATTCAAACTCAAATTTGTTGAACTTCAGTGGTTAAGGGATAATCTCCTGCATGTTGCAACCCCAGGAAGTGTACCTCTGCTGCTGTGGCATCTCGTGATCCCTGTGGAACTGTAAAGCCACGCAATACCAATGAGGACTGGTTTTCCATGATCGCTCACATCCACATTCCATGGTTCACGTTAATTATATTAAGTTAATTTCCTTATATTATTTACCTCTAATTGTTCAGTTGCCCCCTATGTCCTGCCACTTTACACCATATCATTTCAGTCCAGTGCCTTTCAGGACGAAGAAGAGGCAGAAGAGAAGGAAGACGAGAAGGACAGTGACGAAGAAGATGAGGAGACGAGCAACATTCTACTCAGTTGGGACACGTTGAGTATAGTATCCTCAATAGTTAGAGTACTTCCATTCCAAGAAAGTGCGCTGCAATCCAAATCATCCAGGGACCCATGATACATATTCCAATGTGCCCCTGGCACAGGACCCGAAGCAAAAGGCAAAAGAAGGTGAGGATTCAAGCTCAGACCCTGAAAGCGAAGATGAGGTTGAGAAGAAGGATCCAAAGACAGAGGAGGCGTTCGAAGCTGAGGAGGATTCAGAAGACGAAAGCGAAGATGAGGAGGTGAAGAAGGAGTCAAAGACAGAAAAGAAGGCACCAAAGGCAGAAGACTCAGAGGATGAAGAGGAAGGCAAGGATGAGGTGGAGAAGAAGGAACCAAAGATGGAGCAGGCATCGGAAGTTGAGGAGGAGTCAGAAGATGAAGAAGAGAGCAGTGATGAGGCAGAGAAGATGGAAGGCCAGAAAAATGATGACAACGTCAAAGCAGAGGAGCCTGCAAACACTGCAGAGGAGATGACAAAGACTGAGAAAGATGAAGAGGATTCGAGCTCAGACCCTGAAAGCGAAGATGAGGTTGAGAAGAAGGATCCAAAGACAGAAAAGGTGGTTGAAGCTGAGGAGGATTCAGAAGACGAAAGCGAAGAAGAGGAGGTGAAGAAGGAGTCAAAGACAGAAGAGAAGGCACCAAAGGCAGAAGACTCAGAGGATGAAGAGGAAAGCAAGGATGAGGCGGAGAAGAAGGATCAAAAGATGGAGCAGGCATCGGAAGTTGAGGAGGAGTCAGAAGATGAAGAAGAGAGCAGTGATGAGGCAGAGAAGATGGAAGGCCAGAAAAATGACGACAACGTCAAAGCAGAGGAGCCTGCAAACACTGCAGAGGAGATGAAAAAGACTGAGAAAGATGAAGAGGATTCGAGCTCAGACCCTGAAAGCGAAGATGAGGTTGAGAAGAAGGATCCAAAGACAGAGGAGGCGTTCGAAGCTGAGGAGGATTCAGAAGACGAAAGCGAAGGTGAGGAGGTGAAGAAGGAGTCAAAGACAGAAGAGAAGGCACCAAAGGCAGAGGACTCAGAGGATGAAGAAAGTGAAGATGAGGTGGGGAAGATAGAAGACACCAAAGAGGAGCCTGCAAAGACCGCAGGGGAGATGACAAAGACTGAGAAAGATGAAGAGGATTCGAGCTCAGACCCTGAAAGCGAAGATGAGGTTGAGAAGAAGGATCCAAAGACAGAAAAGGTGGTTGAAGCTGAAGAGGATTCAGAAGACGAAAGCGAAGATGAGGAGGCGAAGAAGGAGTCAAAGACAGAAAAGAAGGCACCAAAGGCAGAAGACTCAGAGGATGAAGAGGAAGGCAAGGATGAGGTGGAGAAGAAGGAACCAAAGATGGAGCAGGCATCGGAAGTTGAGGAGGAGTCAGAAGATGAAGAAGAGAGCAGTGATGAGGCAGAGAAGATGGAAGGCCAGAAAAATGATGACAACGTCAAAGCAGAGGAGCCTGCAAACACTGCAGAGGAGATGACAAAGACTGAGAAAGATGAAGAGGATTCGAGCTCAGAGCCTGAAAGCGAAGATGAGGTTGAGAAGAAGGATCCAAAGACAGATGAGGCAAAAGATGTCCCGAAAGTTAAGCAGGAGTCGAAGGACGAAGAAGGCAGCAGTGATGAGATAGAGAAGATCAAAAGTGAGAAAGAGGATGTGAAGGTGAAAACAGAAGGTGGCGAGAATGCAAAGACAATGGCCGAGAATGAGAAAAATTATGAGTCGAGCTCAGAGGAGGACTCATCAGGCAGCTCAAGCAGCAGCGACAGTGACAGCAGTTGCAACAGCAGTGACAGTGGCAACGACCTGGACAGTGAAGAACAAGAGGAAGGAAGAAAGACCGAGCAAACAGCTGTTGAACAAGCTGCACAGGAAGCTGGGACACTGGCCGAGTTTGATGGGGTAGGTATGTGCAACTATTGGCGATTTTGTCATGGTATGCACCAAGACCAAACAACAATTGAAGCTTTAACCACAGTGGAGACAAGACAGCATGACAAGGGTTTGAAACGAATTGACCTTTGGGCCAACCTTTGTCAAAAGATCTGGCAGACGAAGTGCGACAAGAAGAGAAAAAACAATAGTGATGATGACATCGAGAAGGCACTGGAAAAGGATGAGAATAAAGTGACCGAACCTTCACTCCCAATGAGAAGGCTCCGAACGAAAACATCAAGTTTTTTGGTTGCACTATGCCATCAAAAATGGTGTCGACAATGTTGAGGGTTGCTATATATAGTATGGATCCATTACTATATAATATAGAGTACTATCGACAATGTTGGTGGTAAATTTGGGGATTACAGGGATTACTATATCATATATATTATATATGGATTACTTATCCACTTGCGTCCCCCCAAAGATTCTCAGGTATCAACTTGGAAGGCACTCCTGTTCCCAGTGCAGCCTCGGCTGCTGTTGGAGCTGATGGTGAGCAGGCTGACCAGGCCTGCCAGTGGTATAGGGAATCTTGGTTGGGTTTTTAACGACCAATCAATGAACATTTGATGATTTAGTATTTAATCTATTTCAATATGTGTTGACATCCATCTTCTTTGTCCCAAAAGTCTCAAAGGGTTGTACTCAGCCCCTGTGGGTCTTCTATAATGCACCACAACTTAACCATGAATGCTTCGCAGGTTGAACCAAAGGTGAAAAGACGAGGAAAGGTGGCAGAGACCACAGTGATCAAAGAAAATTTTAAGGACTTTGCTGAGAATTCTTTCAAGATTACCATCAATCGCATTCAGCAGTTGACTTTGCAAAAAGTGGGCATGAAACTTCCCACGCCAAAAGAACAGCTAGAGATGGTGAACAAACGAAGAGAGGCTAAGAAATCAAGAACTGGAGCTGCGAGCCATAGCTAAAATTCTGTGCATATCATAAACCATTATCATGTACAATAATTATTTGGGATGGTTTGAATCATTGCAACCAAAAAATCACAATGGGTTAACTAAGGAGATTCGATATCATCAGCCGGCTTGACAACCTGCAGGACGGCTGGATTGTGGAAGTTCGACGCAGAATTTCTGGAAAAGCAGCTGGCCAATTGTACAAGCTATACATATCTCCCAAAGGTGCTCAGATATGGACAAAGACCCTTAGATGTGAAGCAAAAATCATCGTGTGTTATTTCAATGAAGCCTGAATGGAAAAAAACTTCAACACAATGTTTAAACATTGTTATTTCAGATAGAAAAATATGTTATTATCAACCAACCTGATCTAAGGACTGGTGCAGAAGCTGCTGGCTTCAAGGACTCTGCCCGGCTTGCTGAGTTAGTCAAATCGATCCCCAAAGTTTCCAAGGGAGGTGGTGCATCTGATGATGGTTCCAAGCCCAAAAAGGGCAAGACACCCGGAAAGAAGAAACTGACCAAAAAGAATACGCTTAAGCCCTAGCCCAGGAAAGCATTTGAGTTTCAGTTCATGCCGATGGCAATGTCAACATAATATTATTCAATGTTCATTGTCTTATTTTCAACATAATATTATTCAATGTTCATTGTCTTATTTTCAACATAATATTATTCAATGTTCATTGTCTGATTTCATAGTAGAGCTCAACGGATTTACTTAAGCCTCGGTATGCCTTTTAATTAACATGTCTGATTGATACAATCAGCTGAGACCACCAGCTACTGCAGTTGGTGCTGTTCGTGTGTGAACATGATCGAACATGGTCAAGCCTCGGTCGTGCCCAGAGAAATTTGCTGCAGCAAGAGCCTTGCCAGTTGCAACGCTGGAGCTGTGGTATGCTGGGGCAATATTGGACAATTGTTGGAACATAATAATGATAAATTGATCATTTTCATGAAGGTCATGTCTTGGGGACATGGACGGGTGTGTCAAAAAAACGCTTGTCAGTTGCTATGGCCCAAAGGTAGCAGCTGCACTAGTTCAGCCATGAACCCCAAGTCTTTGCTGCCGATCTTGCTTTGGATCAACCAGATCCCTTTGCCCAAGCAAGACGAAGCTAATGATTCCGTTCATTGACTGCATTTCGTGTTATATATTGTTATCCTATCAGGTCCTATCACCAATCTATTTCTGCAATGTTAATTGGGTTACATAAAAACTATCACGATTTATAATTTATATAATAAAAAAATGTATCCATAGCCAATCCCGTCCAGGGTTTCCTGCTAGAGTTGATTGGCCTTTTGAGGTCGAGCTGTGCAGTGGTGATGGGCACCTGACGCGAGGGCTTTGGTCCCAGGGCTACCATGGAAAAGCCTTCGATGAAACTTGGCAAAGCATCTTTCGAACTCATCAAGAACATGTTTAGATATGTTGACATTTCCAAAGTTCAAATCCATTGACATATATTGACATGAGGTAATCTACAGCAAAAATCATAACCTGATGCGAACGGTGGGATTCGTGTCAGTGTTGGCTGCTGCAACTCAACCGCATTCTGTGGAATATGTGTGCCATATTTTGCACAAATTAGCTCATCAAAGTATGCAAACCATATGGGCCCCCAAGGTGAGAAATACAAAACGAGGGGGGCTACTTTTCTGTGCACCACCTTGTGGAACATGGGTGTTCATGTAGCTTGCCTGCAGTGGATGTACTTTTGAATAAAAATCGAATGCAATGTACTGACAACATAAGGTCATCAGCGTCTACAGGCCGTACATGGTTGTCCCCTGATGGTTTCGCAACGAAATGTGTTTTGCTGGCCAACATATTTTGCATGAGAATGCTCTACATGCCCCTAGACTGCACTATCATGATCAAGGTGAAATTGAAAGGATTATATATATCGAACATGGTTTCTCTTTTGTTTCACCTCTGCAACCGAGACTTTGGTATGCATGGCAGCGTGGAGTACACATTTGTATCGAGCAACCAATGACATCAGTGCCTTGGAATTATTTACACTATTGAGTTACCTTTTGCAACCTCAATTCTTACACTATGTTGTAAAACTCAATCCCTATATATTATGATCCAGTTGTTTTTCAATACATCATCCCGTGTGTTGATCCTAGGTGCTTTTTGCGTGGGCACCAATGCGACGATTCCTAATGCACATCCGTGCCAGGACATAGGGGGGCATCCACAAGAGTGACGTTGGCAATTGACATCAACAGCAAGCATTCTGGTCCACCCTGCAGGAAAGTAACATTCCCAATGGGAGCATATGGCTCACTTACACTAAAATATACAACGTTTCTTGTTTGCACATGCATGTGTTCTTCACAATTATCTTGACATAGGGTCTGAATTGATGTATCATGTTTCCATCCCAGGTTGTGGGGCACGCTCCCAGAGCTGTCGAGCCTGTGGCGCCCGCTGGATACAAAGCTCTTGATGGCAGCCCTAGCAAGGAGACACCGCATGGGTATCACTGGGTGATTGGACATAGGGGTTGATATATTATTTCAACCTATCCATGGTCGATATATTAATCGAATATAATCGAATATTAATCGATAAATGCTTTCTGGTCCCTGTGCTTTGCATCTGCTGTGTATCATCCAAAGTTTCAAACTTCTCGTTTCTGAAGTAAGAATGATGCTCGCAGCTGTTGGGGGATATACAACTCCGAAAATGAGGATATCCAGAAAAAATACATTTTATTTTAGTATAGGGAAAATTATAATAACCAATCACAATGTGCATATCCCATTTTCTGCCAGACCCAAAAGGCATTCAGCATTGTAGACAGTTTTGGAATTTCCCAGGGGAGCATCTTTGGAGTAAAACCAGACTTTGTCTACGACTCATATGACTATCTCACCCAATGTTCTTTGCAGAATGTTCATTATGTTTTTTCCTGGATTTAGTTATGATGTAATCTACTTATTTTAAAGTAATATTGGAAGATGATTGATTTTCTGTTGTGTTTGTCAACCCTGGAGAAACGGCGTTGGTGGATTGGTACGCAAGAGTGTGGACAAGACTGGCCAAAAACGAGTCGCTACTTGGATCTAAGGGGTGTGGGCGCACAGCTCTCGAACTGCAAAATTACAATCATACCCCAATAGATTATATCAACTGACCCATTCAATTCGACATCGATTTAATCCAAATTGTGGTGTCTTGATTAAAATCCTTTTTGATGTTCTTGTAGTCTGGTTTGTGTTATTCAATATGTATTCTCCCATGGTTTCCAAATGATTTCAATCTGAATTGAAACACATTGTTACCAGTCGGTTCCAAACCCATCATGTCATCATGTCATCAGGTCCACCACCCCTGCTGCACCAAACTAAGACTGGCGTTAAGAAGAAGTTGGCAGCGAGCGCTTCATATCCCAGGGGGTTTGGAGTAGCAATTGGCTCTATCTTACCTCCCCGTGGAACTCGGCCTGATTCCGATGAGATTAGCTTAGATTACACTGCCAGTGACTCCAATGATATGGGGGCACTGGATGACTTGCTGAAAGGGAGCAAGTCGACTTGGTGGAGGGATCTATAGTCTCTTGACCAATGGATGATGGGTGAATTTGATTAAGTACAATCATCGATCTAGATTGATGTATTTACCATTCAAACTATAACCAAAGTAATACACCCATTGTCGAATAATTACCTTGCAGTCAGCATACATGTACAGCTGTCGGTCTGAAAAGAAGGCTGAGAACTCATTTGAAAGTCATTGCAATTGTGAAAGCTGATTTTGACATACATTTAATGTATATTTGTAGGAAATCAAGCCACAATCAGCCAGTAAGCACGCACACTATTTTCCTTGAGCCATGAAGTAATAGATACATTACAATGGACAACAGACACTACTTTACAGGGAGGTATGGGGAATACCAAATAGTACTCCCGTAAAAACACCCCCCGTTTACCGCAACTGCTTGGCAGTTACGGTAAATAATGTGCCTGTAGTCCGCCGCTGCAAATCGACCTGAGTCAATGTGAAAATGTTCAATGACTAATCCTACGCCGAATGCGAAATGGGCTCGTTTGCAACGGATGTCAAGGTGATGGACGAATGCTCGAATGCAATTTGCATGCTTCTTTTACGCCGGAGTTGGCTCGAGGTTGCACACGGCACGGCCTTGGCTCCCGCCAGGCGTCTTCAAATGGAATGAAGGAACAATACCATTCCTCTATTGTCATCCCAATCGGACACCATGGCATGGAAAAACTGTACAGCCATGAAAGTGCAAATCGATTTGAGTCCTTGCCTTGAACATCCAATTGTATGGCTTGAGAAGTTATGGATGATATTTTAATTCGTTCAAACTGTGCAGAAGTTTGTGCATAGAAGTTCACATGAATGGAATAATGCATAATGTGCGTCAAAGCTTTGGTTTGTTCAATGGGTGCAATGCCTGCCAAGTTTGTCATAGACAGGCATGCCTCCCGGCAAGCAAATTTGAAAAGGAAAGATATGACCTAAGTGTCAATGCGAGTCATCCCATAGTTCAGGTCCAGCGCCAGTACCAGCCTCGCTGTTGATTCCAGTACCACGTGTAGCGATAGCCCTGAACCCAGAAGGAATCTCCTTCAAAGTCACCGTAGGCCACACCTCCCGGTGGGCTTCTGCCTTGCTTGCCCTTCCCCTTCTGCTGTCCCTTCCCTTTGGTCTGTCCTCCACCTTTGTGATGACCTTTTCCACCACCACCGCCCTGGCCGTAAGGACCGCCGCGAGCAGGCTTGCCAAGATTCGGTTCAAACTGCTCGTGATGGGGTCGTTGATGTTCAGGTTGGCTGATGGCTGCACTTGCATGAGGAAGACTGACCTCCCGGTCGTCGCCGGTGGTCTCAGACTCCTTGTGCGTCTGTTGGGAGGCAAAGTTCGACCATTGCAGCTTGCTGAACTCCACCAATTCTTTCGCGATCTCTTTGGCATCTGAAGCATCAGGCACAAAGTCACGATTGCCCCATCCATAAACAATGGGTAGAGGTCTTTGCCTTGGCTTGATGAACTTCGCCACGTAGACTGCGAATTGGCCAATGTCGAGAAAGACGCCCCGATGCGACACAAACACCTCGGTGTGAAGATCCAAGGGTTGGTCGGGCTCCCGCTCCGACGATGGCACAAAGATCAACTTGGTGGCCATCTCAAGCTTTTCACCAAGAACCTGAGCTTTGGTGCGCTCAATGGTCGGGCTCACGCAGCCAGCCAAACGCTCAATGAAGAGCAAGGCTTCCGGCACCAAGTTTTGATTCGCCGCATTGAACTGAAAGAACGGGTCGCGGACGAGTCGGTCAACAAGGTCTTTGAAGCCCCTTTTCTTGAAAGATCTCACGTAGTTCTTGGCCATGTCTCTCAAGTTGCCATAGGTGCTTCTGGTCCGGATGGCTGTCGAAGAAGATGATGATCCCTTCTCCGGCTGCCTGGCTACTCTGCCTCTTCGCGGGTGGTTGAAGATCACCTTGTCCATGGAGAAGGGCACTCCTCTGGTACGGGCCATCGCCTCCCGGCGGGCAACTTCCGTGGCGATGTTGGCATCGGTCACGGGTTCCATCTGCCGGAAGCAGCGCGGGCATTTCAAATGCCCATCCATCATCAGATATCCACAGATCGGATGGCCACAACGTACCTGAGGCGTGTCTTGGATCTGGTTGTAGGAAATGTCCTTGAATTGCAACTCAAATCCGTGTCGACCTTGCCCTCGACTCCAATTTCCACCACCGGGTCCATTCCGTCCACGACGTTGGAAGCCACAGGCGTCCGTGCTTGTCATGGCGGCCATCTTTCCAACGGTGTAGCCGGGCACCAGCTGAGAACCTGATGCCGGCTCACCCTCCCGGGTGGCAGTACTCTTCTCGACTTCAATGTCTTCACGCCTGGAAAAGGGGAGGAGCTTGCCGAACTCAATGCGCTCTTTGATGCCTTCAAAGTTCAACTGGGCATTTTCCATCAACATTTCCATGCGGCTCATGAGAACATCCGTCGGATCAAACTCGGCCTTGGCCTGCTTGAGGACTTCCTGGTAAGTCTTCCGATGGTTGACATAAGCCCTGTTGATAAAGAAAAATTCGCCCGAACGCATATCAAAGGCGTTGATCATCGGCTGGTTCGAGATCCAGTCTGGCGACAGGATGGCCTCGTCAGTCGCGAAAAGTTTGTAGCCCATTTGCATCATGAGCTCCATGTCAAACGCGATGGCGATTGGCCTCCCGGCCCGCGTACCTTGCAACTTTTTCATTTCCGCTTTCCAGGGCGGAGTGGAGTTGAAAAAGTTGTGGGCTCTGCCCGTTTTGTACGGGAATCCGCCAGGGATCAGGCCGTGCTTGATGATGGAATTGAAGGCGGCTTGGTCACAGGTGTGATACACCACTCTGGGGAACTTGTGCCACACAGGCGAGCCTTCCGGCATCGCGGAGAATGCGGGGTGGACCGTTGGGTCGTCGATCTTGGTCTGGTCGAAGTTCTCATCAAAAGTGAACATCGTTTTGATCATGCTTGACATCCCCCCTTGCTCCACGAGAAAGGCCCGATGACCCTGAATGGCCCTGATCCTCACTGGCGTCCACCTGAGCTTTCCGGACGACAAGCCGTTCACCTGGACTCTGAAGCGACGCATCGGAGAGTTGCGCACAACCATCAAAACTTCTTCTTCTCGAAGGTGCGCAAAATCTCCTTGGAGATGCCTCACCAATGCCTTGAAGTCCATTGACAAATCAGTCCTCCGAATCTCAGGTGATGGCCTCCTGTGAAACAATCGATGGCCACGGAGGTAGTCGGACATAGCATGGGAAATTGATCCGAGCCTCCCGTAGTCCACCTTGCGCACAGGAACTCCTGCCATGTTGTCCGGCTCAATCCAAACCAGATCCTGTGCTGAGGCAAATTTCGACGTGTCAAACTGTTCAGCACTTGGCCCATGTCCCTCATCCACAACCTTCAATCTCTTTGGCATGGCCTTCTTCTTGGGCTTGAGCTTGGACGTCGGGTCAGAAGGCGTGGCTCCCGCCGACGCAGCTGCAGTGGTGTCAGTTCGCCATGTCTTTGCAGATGAGGTGCTCTGAGCCATGTCAGTTTTCCACGTCTTTGCCGATGACGAGCTCTGGGCCATCTCCGTCTTCCAGGTCTTCGCTGATGCCGTACTCTGGACCATCTTGTTGCCCTGATCATCAACATCCATGGGCTCCGGGTCCCCCCGTGCATCAGACTTCGAGGCCTGCATAGAAGAGACCTTGTCGATCACGGCCATGTCGTCATCGTCATCATCATCTATCGGCTCTGCCTGCCCCTCCTCAGCGTCGTGGAACTCCTCTTCATCGACAATCTCCACCGAAGCCACCGTCTCGAGGTCGTCAAGGTCCAGCTCCTTTTCCTCTTCATGTACTGGGTCACTGGCCACGACTCCCGGCGGGCGTTTGTCATCCTCAATGAGGTCCCACCCTTTGAAGTCCTCGTCTTCATCCTCAGCCGCATAGGTGGCATCTTGCCATTCTTGGTCGTGCTCCTCTGAAAGGCCTTTTCGCCTCGCCAAAATTCGATCATCCATGGTGAGGGCCTGAACTTTGACAGCCTCATCGTCCGAATCAGCGTTGTCATGGTGCATTGGTTCTAATGCCTGGTCCTCTTCAGGAATGTCACGCAACCAGGACTCGACCTCCCGGTCGGCAGAGGCTGTGGCGCTCTCCTCAGCTTGAAGCACCCAGTTGAAAATCTCGATATCTGCATCCAACATGAGCTTCTCAGGATCAGGTCGCTGAGGAAGATCTTTTGGAGAGGATACATTCGAATCGATTTCAAGCTGGTACGCGGCCTTGAGGATGGTGAGGTTCGGGTAGTTCTTCTGCTCCTGGAGATCGTCAATTCTTGGGAGCGTTCTCAAGTGATCGTCGACGCTGATGAGCTTGAGGTAGGCAAGGTGGCAATCAGCGACGGCTTGGAGGAAGTTGGTGACATACTTCCGGTTGATGTCGTCGTCTTCCAAGTGCACCTTGTCATATCTCACAGTTCTGGCAAGCATCAAGGTGGTGTCCAAAGTTTGAATACCATGGTCCTCTCGAAGTGCCCTGATGTGGACCCGCATGGTCTCATTGTAGGCTGACGGGAGAGCAAAGATTTCCGCGTCAGCGTTCCCAACGACCACGATGTCCAGGATCCGAGGCTCATCACGTTTGAGCTGGCCCAGTTCGTTGACGGACCGCTCGACTCTTGCCTTTTGCCGCTCACACCAGTTGGCCGTGACCTCCCGGTCGGCAGCAGACTTGTTGTAGGCAGCCCTGTGGATCCAATGGACACCTCTGTAACCCCCTTCGCCAAACACATCATTGCCGGCCCACCCCACGATGACCAACACCGGCAAAACCGGGCGACCATGTGCACGATTGGTGGACTCGATGTCGTCGATGGCCTCGGGGATGTACTGCACCATGTGATTCAAACCTTTGCCCCACAACATTTTTGTGTAAATGCCACGGATGTCTCCCCAGGGCTTCAAAAGATCGCCTCCGGAAAAACACGAAGCCTTCCCTGCTTGGGGGTCAGGTACCAGAGCAAGAGATGAGTCCGATACGATCAGCAGGTCGACCTCGCCTCCCGGCGGGTAGGGGCACATGGCCAAAAACCCATCGGGCGTGTTCTTGTAGACTTCCGCGAGCGTGTCGTATGCCCCTTCAGCATTGCCACCACCCAGCATCGGCTCGACGATATTCGCCAGGGGTAGGCGGCATCCCTCCATCTCTCGCAAGAGCACCTGTGGGTCGTCCCACGTCGCAACCGCAACGGCTGCCTTCAGGGTGTTGACCACACTTTCCCATTGGGTGATGCGCTCGAGGACGGCGGGCCTCCCGGCAACCGCACAGGCCTTGGCCATCTGGATTGCACGAGTCAACATGACGAAGACGGGAGAACAAAAGGGCGCGATGAGTGCACAGCAAGTTAGCTTGAGAGCGGGATGCTGTCGGGTAAGAGCTTTATGTATGGCGTCTGTCATGCGGAAAGTGTATTCCTCCGTTTTCTTGAGTGCAATACCTCTACCTGGAGCATGACGCCTGTTGCATGTGCATTGGAACTTCGACAATGCTTTACCGACTCCAGCATGGTTAGTGGCCACTGTCCAAGGTTTCTTCAAAGGATCATTGTCTTGATTTACCATTCCAAGAGCACATCCATCAAAATGATATGCAATCATCCCATAAAAGTTCAACAGCTTTGCAACTTTGGTCAATTTCCAATATCGACATTTTCGTGGCCACTCGAGTGCAATGTGTACTTCACAGTTCAACATCCGAAGAAACGATTTCAAGGAAATCCAAAGTCGGTCAAACTCTCTGACATGTTTCAACACCTTTTCACGTGCACTGGGGTTTTTCATGTTGATATACGTCCATGGTGTACCCCCCGTGCACGGTAGGCTGATCCATATAAATGGTTTCACATCACCTTTGAAAGAGTTGACGTACTCTGCAATCCTCATTTGGTTTTCGACTTCGTTTAGATCAAATTCTTCAGTGAACTGTAGTACTTCACAACCTTCGGACCACTTTCTGTTGGTTTGGCTGAGTTTGGACTCGGGATGACAGCAAACTTCAACGATCAGTCTCTTGGTATCAGACTTGGCAGCGGGTCCCCCCGTGCTTGGTGTGGCAATGATTGGAGGTGTGATGGCCTCCGACGCCGACGCCAAAGCTTTCGGTGGGGTAATCTTCTTGGTGGGGGTCAATGCAAGAAGTTTGACAGCTAGTTTCCATTTCTCTGCATTAACAAATGGTTTCGTGAGAATGTCTGCAGCTTGGAGCATGCTTGGACCATGGACTAGCTTATACCACCTTCTTTTAAACTGTTCCTCCAGCCAAGATAGATTAACTCGCTGTGTTTTGTCTGTATGCCGGAAAGTGGGTGATTTTCCGTTCTCAAGGATTCTAATGGTGGCCTGATTGTCCTCTACAAAAACACCTTTTATCGACCGTGGGGAAAACATTGAGATCATACATTCTCCCTCTTTCTCACGTCCTACGAACTCGTAGTCGGTGATGGCTTCACGGATTTCGACCGATTCGATGTTGTAGTCGGACTCGTAGGGACCATAGACCCTGAAGAAAGTCTTGCCGGTCCACTCCCCGTTGATCGGGTAGTCAACTTTGACCTTCCAATTGTCCTGCATGAAGTCAACCATTCCGTCCTTTAGCATCACGGTGGTTCGAGCACATCCGATACGCTTAAGGTTAATGGGTGACTTGGACATGTCAACGGGTGTGAACAAATGTGACCTTGGTTTTGTATGGACTCGGATGAGCAATCTTCTACTTCTCATGAATTGCCAGTATTCCCCATTGGATTCTTTTTGGGTTTCAATGTCATGCCTTGGCAAACCTCCCGGTATGCTGTCTTTTGGTGCTCTCTCCCCCCCCGCGTTCTGGAGGTATGCCCACAAACCGGAGGAAGGTAGACCGACAGCTCTGAGGGATACGTTTGCACTGACAACTTCACTTTCGGTGCTTGACATTGCAACGGCAGTTTGTTTCTTACTGAATGCTGTGAGCGGGAAGTAGGTATTGGGTCCTACAAGGACTAACAAACAACCACTGGTGGATCGATTGTCGTACTCCCCTGCATGGTCTGCATCAGCAAACAGCCAAAGCCTACATTCACTAACCTTGTCCCCTATGAAAGCCCTTTGCTTGTGATCCAGGGTGGAATTAATGTAACAAATAAGTCTGTGCAGTGCCTTATCGCATTCTGCACTCCATTTTGTCACACGAGCTGCTAGGCCTTGGACGGCGCGCAGCAAATCGAAACGTGCCATCCTGGCTGCAAATAGCACTTTCATAAGGACCCTTGCGGCTATTGGAGCCAATACGCCTTTGGTTTCTTTCTCATCGGCAATGGGCCGTGCAATTCTTTCTTCATGAAATGGTGTGGAAACTTGTTTCAAAGGCTTGGCATCCCTGCCCGCAAGTGAAATATAACGTTCAACACATGATTTGAGGAAAGGCTCCATATCATATGTAAATGTAGTCACCGGCTTTTGCATGCAGGGTTGGTTCTCAAACAGTTGGTCCATGTAAGAGAAACCTTCCGCTCTAGCTTTCTTTTTGGCTCCGGACTTATCCCTCTTGATGGTGGCCATGGCAGCCTTTGGATCTTTGCATGATGTTGGGAAGAAGTATGTTGTGCCAACCCATGAATCATTGAGACTACCCCCTTTGTTCACGTTGGATCCAATTCCAATAGTATCCCATTGCTCAACTTCACTTCCATTGTTGTTACATGGGATTGCATTCGTGAATCTAAATGGGGCTAGTTGGCATGACTTAACCACTTCTTCATCGGGCAAAAATAGTTTCTTCCTTGGCTGCACGTGGTGTCTCATGTAGACATCGTTGACGGTGTCGAGCTCCCAGAAATCCTGAGTCCTGTGGCACGCGGCGGCGGCAGGCGCGGCCGGGTCGGCCAGTGACTTGTCAAAGACATGAGCATAAGGGTGATCCTCGACCTTGAGCTTTACGTTGTGTTGAGCTACATGGTCGCATCCAAGATATCTATTGACTTCCCCGGGAGTGTCCATGTCAATCTTCGATGCAATCAAACTCCATCCCTTTGACATGTTTTCTTTGGGACCGGACATCTTAAAATCGTCAACATACACGACAAGCAACAACTTGAGCTCTGGATGGAAAAACACCGAAGGCCACCCTTCCGGGTCTGGCATGATAAAGCCCACTAGTTTCAACATGGCTTCACAGTACTGTTCCCAGAGCCCCCCCGAATCGGGGTGACCGTAAAGAGCGATGCGAAGCAATACAACTGGTCTAATGAACTTACCATGCCACTCTTTGGGCCATCGATCGGGTGGCAGTTCCACCCACGTCTCCACGCCCTTCCATAAGGCTTGAGTGTAAGCTTGTACTCCATCATTTTGTTGGGTTATGAATCCCGGTTGAGCTCCGTAGGCATCTACTGCTTTGCCAGCTTCCATGGTGGCAGGCGAAGACCCTAATTCCGAGAACAGGGCAACATCGGCACTTTCGTCCTTTACATTGTTGCCTTGAAATACTGTTCTTCCTTTGAATTTTCGGAGTTTATCTCCTTCGGGTAATTCACTTCCCTTTTCAACGCAAATCTCAAAGACCTTTCCTACATGGACCTTCTTCCCAGTCTTCTTGGCTTTGTCGGCAATGACCTTCCATTCGGCCACTGTTTCATATTGCCAGGCCTTCTTCTTTACCAGTTTGTCCCATTCTACATCTAAGGCTTGTTGGGCTTTGGGATTGGCTCTAATTTCCTTTTTCCCCACTGGCCTAGCCACCAAAGTGTTAACGGCTTTCTCCCCAGATTGGATTCCAAGCCTAATACACTTAACTCGATGCTTTTGAGGGTTCATCTGGCAAACAGGCATAGCTGGGATGAATTCGTAGGATAAACTTTCATCCAATTCATTTGGTGATTCCTTGAGAGTTCCGATCATGGGTACAGCTTTCACTCTTTTGGCGCGTTTCTTTTCCTTTTCTTCCAGGGCTAATTTCCGTTGCTCCTCTGCAATCGATGCTCTTCTTTCTTTTTGAGACATTGCTTGCCAAACAAATGGAGGGATGTCCTTTGGTTTGCTTGAATTTTTGTATTTTCTTGCTTTAAATCCACCTGCGTCATAGAATGAGGGGTCATTAGTCTTGATTCTTTCGAGTTCCCCTGTGATCGGGTTGATTACCTCGACTTCGGTATCAGGTACAGCTCCTCTGATGGGCTCGTCCACACGGTTCCTCAGGTCGATCGGCTCTTTTGAGAATATGGTGACGATCACTTCATGAACCTCAATGTCTTTTTCAAGGTCTTCGACCGGAGGATCAATCTTCAAGTTTTCTTCGTGGACATGCCATGATTCATCATCTTTAATGCATGTTGTCCGAAACGGAAAATCGGCTGCATCAAAGTCGGGAGATGGACCTATACACTGATTGTCGATGATCCGAACATTCACCTTGCAATTGGCGTATTCGTACCATGCTTCCTTGTGATCAACATGCTTGAAAAATTCCAACCACCCCTGGTGATAGACTGCGGATGCACTGGATTGTTGTACAGGCTGTCCAGCTTCAATGTCAGTAATTGATCTCTTGACTGGGCCTGGCTCCCGCACAGGCTGAGCATCTTGCTCTTCCGGTGGCGGTAATGCATCCTGCTTATCACACAGCTGGTTTGGTTTCAAGCTACCGTCTCGGATGGCATCGGCACGTTTGCGACAGGGAAATTCAATCCTCTCGGGTACTGAAACCTTTAACACCCTCAATACTGTGACGGATTGGTCAAAATCTGCATCATTGATTTGCTTTAGAGAAGCTACTGCAAATTCTTTTCTCCAATGGAAGCCTGGATGGATGACATATCCTAGGAAGATACCAGGTTCAGTGGTCGGTTCGAACTTCATCTGTTTCTTTGGTTTCTTCCGAGGTCCATTCCAATAGTCCACCTTACATCCAAACGGGATAAGTGGTCCTTCGAAGTCTGTCCCAAACCTCAGTTTCCATGGTGTGTCCTTTCCAGTCCCATCTGGTGCCGTGTCATGCATGATGCACCAATGTCTGGCAGCATAAGGCCAATATCCATGGTGTAGTCCTGCTTGAAGTAAATTGGCACGCGTTCCTTCCAATGTGGACCGCACGGCTCGTTCGGCAATGGCATTGGATGTCGAAATGTAATCTTTACTGATTTGATGCCTGATCTTCATAGCTCTCATAGCTGCTACAATTTCTGGGGCATTATCACTGTAAAAGATTCCAATTTTCTCCAAGTCATCAACGAAATGTTTCATTGCCAGTGTGGTGTTGGAAGTGTCACGGCGTGCAACGGGGTAAACATATCGAAAATCAGTGGCAACATCCTTAAGTACCATTGCGACCCTATCTCCATCAACACCGGTTTCAGGGTCCGATTTGGCAATAAGATAGTCACCTGTGACATGATCTCCAAACTTCTTTGCATCGACCATGGATGATCCTCCTTTAGAGTAACCGGGTGGCTTGTACATCTTGGCCTTTGTACAGACATCACAGTATGGATTCTTGGGAATATGGGTAAGCATGTGTCGTTTACTCTTAGCTTCAGCCTTGAGTGCGGCCTTACCCCTCTCCCTACGTCTTTCCATTTCCGGGTCACGACGGACTTCATCCCTTGAATCACCAACATCATCAGGCTGGACCTCCCGGTCAGCTGGTGCACTGCCTTCTTCATCGGAGGGCGCATCGGCACCGGGATCGCCTGAGATGTCAGGTACAAGGTCGTCGTCAAACTTTGATGAATTACCTCCTACAACTGCAGGTTCGTCATCTTCATATTCTTCGTCGTAAAGGTCTGGTGACGGGGGAGAATCCTCCTCTTCTATGAAGCCTGACTCGGATCCTGATGAACTAGCCATCACTTTAACTCTCTTCATGGGAGAACCATTGTTGCTTGATTTTGCCACTGTGGACACACTTGGTTGATTTGATTTGGAACATAGATATGGGACATAGTCTCTGACCTCAAGTTCAATGACCTTCCCATCAGGTGAAACTAATTTCGGCTTCTCATTCTTGGAGCCCCTCCACACGAAGTCAAATCCATCCTCAACGCACCTGAGTCCAACTGATAAAACAGGAGGTGAACTTTGCACCAGGTACGGTGACACGGTAGCATTCAGCTCTGGGACTTTGACCTTGCCCTGCTTCATGGATGAACTTTCCCCATTTGCAGTGATGAGACGGATTGGATTATCGGAAAAATAACCATAATGATCCGGTACATGGTGATCAGTGAGTAAATCTTGTGCACTACCGGTATCAACAATCCAATCGATAGAGGCTTCGAAACATCCATCAACGTACTCCTCGGATTTGGCAGGCATCGCAACTATTTCCTTTGGAATACAGTGATCACAACCAAACATGGTGTCACATTCATAGTTGCATTTGCAGACATAGTTCATTAACGAATTCTTGACTGCTCCTGCCAACATGTTCGCTGACAAACATGCGTCCTCTACGTCTCTTCGGTCAAAATCAAACGGATAGTTGATAGGAAAAGTTTTCTTGTATCTCCTTGAAGCTGGATTGATAGGCTCAAGGTCCCCCTTGGCAATGACTTGATACACATCGTGATTGGTGTCAAATGTCACTGCTGGGCAACTGATCACATCAATGGGTGGCATAAGGCATGCATTGGATACGGATGCTAACATCGAGGCAATCAGGCAGACGGCTGCTGGGGAAGCTTTGGGAGTGTCAGGCTTGCCTCGATTCCCCTTTGGGGAGCGGCTATTCCTGGGACTCCTTGATCCCTTCTGCTTTGGCGAGCGGTCCCTGCCTTTTCCTGGACTTCTGCTGTTCCTTCGTCTGGATCCTTTCGAGTCATTGGACGAAGGCCTGGCAGGAGTGGCAGCACGAGGAGACTTGGTTTGCTTACCCTCGTGACTAAACCTACAGTCATTGCCTCTGTTGCATCTTCCCTGTTTCCAAAACTTGCATGGCTGCTTCTTCTTGCTCTTATCGTTCTTACCCCTTGATGATGATCTGCCACGGTCGGATGAGGGTCGTGATTGACTTCTGTCTTTCTTTGGTGGAGGCTTTTCATGTTTGAATGGGCAGGCATCATTCGTGCAGGTCCCTTTATTCCACTTGACACAGTATCCCTTTGGAATGTACCCAGTCTTCTCACCCACAGCCGGAGCTGCGCTGGACGACGAGGCACCGAGGGTCCTGGCAACTCGTTCACGATTGGACTCGAGTCGCTCCCTATCCAAGTAGCGGCGAACTGCTGTCACTAGGAAATCGTAGGACTTCTTTTCGGTCCCATCCTCAGCACGATGATATTCCTGCAAGTCGTGTGCTATTGCTTTACTGGTCTTGACTTGGTTAAAGAACAGAGTCTCCAGAATGCTAATCTCAGGAATCTTGGGGATACCAGCCATCACTTGATCCCAATTGCTGATGAATCCGCGTAGGTTGTCACCCTTAAGTTTGACACTGAACAAATCCTGTAGTGAGTAGGTCGCTCCATGCTTGATGTTTGTACTGAAATGTTCATGCATCATAAACAGTACTTGACGGCCCCTCACATAACGATGGTTTGTTGCTTCAGTCTCTTTATAAGTGTCAACCTTTCTTGCGAAATCACCCGTGAGAATATTGGTGAGCGCGGACAGCAACTTGGCATCCAGTGTGGTGAACTTGCCTACGTCACGAAGAGCCCCTATTGTTTGGCCTTCTTTCCAGGTCTCACTTATCCAATCAAATGCTTTATCAGGGTCAGTAGATGCTGACATTACAGCTTCCCTTGTGCGAATCCTCCAATTTCTGTATGACTCCGCATGGGGAAAAGCTGGAACTTTCACAGTGTCGGCTTCTTTGACCTTGTTCTTTTCATGTGACTGGTCCCTGGAACTGCCGAACATGGCTCTCATGCGACGGATGAATCGATGGTCACTATCATCAGAATTGTACCCATCCCCGTCTCCATCATCATCATCACCGTCCCCAGGCCCACCTCCCGGTGGGCGTCGGCTCCCCGGAGGGGGCTTCTTCCCACGATTGTCCTTACCACGTTTGCTGTCGCGATCTGCCTGTGAGTCCCTGTCATCATCTGGAGGGTCAGGTCCTGGTGGCTTTCCACCTGCATCCGATAGTGCAACACTTGTTGGTGGATACGTTGGGGACCTAAGACCGGTTATCTCAGAGACAGGATCCTTATTATCCACTGGTGCATTTCCTTCCGGGTCAAGCATTTCCCATATATCTTGGTTGGGTTCCGCTGGTTTAGACGCACTTGCTGATGCAAATGACGGCAACGGTGCAGAGTACTTGACCTCAGTGGACGGCGGTATTATGGCAGTGGCGGTCTGGACAATTGGAATCGGCATTGGGCCTATTGTGTCAAGGAGTTTACTCATCCTCATGTTCATGGATTCGGTTTGCAACTGTTGGGCCTTTATTTGCTCACTCTGTTGCTTGATGATGGATTCAAGTTGGGACATCTGCATCTTACGATGTTCATCCTGGCGTTCATAGTGATCCCTGAGTGATTGGATTTGTTGTTCCTTCGTTGCATTTGACTGTCTGGCATTTCCGTCTAAAACCCTTTTATATACTTCCCCTTGTTGGGCCAATTCTTCACGAAATTGATTTTCCCGACTCTCTGCGAGCAACATCATCTGTTGCATCCGGGCACTCGCAGCTTGTTCTTCTGCATGGAACCTACCGCTCATTTCGGACATCATCGATTGCACCATGTGTTCAGTGTTGGCTAATGCCTCTCGATGACGTGCTTCGGCAACCTGCTCTACCATCTGTGTAATTGCAGGGTCGTGTGAATTCACGTACACTTCATTGTTTTGTACCTGTCGTAGATTCATGGTGTTATTCACCTCAGTCATCTCATGGTGGTGTACCTCGACAGTGTTGGATTGTACATGATGTGAGCCGGCAGGCATGCCCTCCCGGGATGCGTGAAAGTCATATCCACGGTGTGAAAACCTCTGGGCTCCACTTTGGGGCACAACGGCGCCTGGTGGAAGCGGGACACGGACCTCACGTTTATCACTGCGGGAGCGTTCTGAAGGAGTCTGGGAAGTTGTGTGACTTGGTGCATTGTTTCCAGTTTGGCCATTGTCTGCATCCTCGATCGCCATGGCTTGATGGATCCCGGAATCGCGCGAGCCCTCTGGAGATGGTTTTCCAAAGGGGGCAGACATTTACTTACAAAAGGAAAGTATCTGGCGATACGGCTGATAACCTATATTTGTAGGAAATCAAGCCACAATCAGCCAGTAAGCACGCACACTATTTTCCTTGAGCCATGAAGTAATAGATACATTACAATGGACAACAGACACTACTTTACAGGGAGGTATGGGGAATACCAAATAGTACTCCCGTAAAAACATAATGTAGGGCTATAAGAACAAATCAATTTACCCAAAGAATTCTGGCCATTGATATGCCTACTTGATTGGGAATGTGGTTATACAGGATGTCCGTTTGCCATATGACATGTTCTGATTATGTATCCTATGGCAGTTGGCTTATCGCAGTTAGATCAGATCAGTAGTCCCGGGTACAGGGGAAGATGCCGAAGTGTCCAAGAGGCCTTGAGGATTATGTGGCAGAACTTGAGCTAGCCAAACATGACCGGATCTGTCTTAGCTGCTGGATGGAAATCATTGCTGAATGGCTTGACACGGAAAAGACCCTTAGCTATACTCGTTTACGATGATCATGTTTGTTTGCTTCCCTAAGCTATCATAGCCTCGCCCATTCTTATGTGCTTATCCCAGGAAAGATGATGTTCGACTTCGTGCTATTTGCAAAGACTGCCAATGTGAAGATATCTCGGTAGCCTCCTGGCAAAATGAGAAGGATACCCAGGCCATGCAATGATCGAAGTACCATTTAATGGTGTCACCTTTTGTAAGTAATTAGATGGTCGTGGTTTGGGTCCTGGGGTGGAATCAAATTGGTTTAAACATGTCATCAACAATTAAACAGTTTCTCTATTCTTCAACAACCCCAAGGGGATACGAATCAACCAGGACCTGCTGACCACTGGCCCCAAAATTTGAGCTCCCTGACCTGAATCGGGAAACTTTCAGAATTGCCTGCCAGGGATAAAAATTGGGAGGACACGCACAGTTCTGTGCGTGTCAATGCGTGTCATTTGCGTGTCAGTGGTTTCAGAGGGGGTGCCCATTAGTAACCCCTTAGAGCCATTTGTGACCCCTTAGAAACGTGTCGGGTGGATTTCATGGTTGAAAAAACGTGTCATTTGCGTGTCGATTTTGATGGACATTTGTACAAACAGTGGAAAAACACAAAATTCAAAAAATATAACATCTTGGCTTAAGGGTAAATTTGTGGCGTCGAGTTTCCAAAGGCTAATAGGAATGGCTGTTACAAAGGGAGACCGGATGCGAAAGAAGAAGGCGACTGTGGAACCTACAGAGGCGTTCAAAGCTTTTGAGAGGGCGAGACAGGAGGCCATAGAAGCTGTGGCAGAAGACGAGTTGAACAACAAATTGAAGAAGCAAAGAATGGCTGAACTGGAGAGCTTGAGAAGGAAACTGCAGAAGTCTGAAGAAAAGAATAGTACAACATCGGATGATTCTACAACAACACCAGGTGAGATGACGACTCCCAGCAATGAGAGTTCAGATGAAACAATGTCAAAGAAGAATGAGCCAGAACAGCAGGATGCAAAGCAGGAGAAACCCAAGAAGAAGAGTACAGGACAGAAGCAGCCTGCTGCATCGAAGACAATCCCTGGTGACAAGACCACCACCAGCCCATTGAGTGCACATGCATCTGCAGACCAGACAGAGGCCAACAAGAAGTCCAAGGAGAAGGCAGAGGAAAAGCAGCAGAAACGCAAGGAGAAGCAGGCGAAGATCGAAGATGTGAAGCCAACAGAAGCGAAAGAGCCAAAGCAGAAGGATGCAGAAGAGGAGAAACCCAAGAAGAAGAGCAAAGGACAGAAGCAGCCTGCTGATTCCACCCCAGGTGACAAGACCACCACCAGCCCCTTGAGCTCACATGCATCTGCAGACCAGACAGAGGCCAACAAGAAGTCCAAGGAGAAGGCAGAGGAAAAGCAGCAGAAACGCAAGGAGAAGCAGGCGAAGATCGAAGATGTGAAGCCAACAGAAGCGAAAGAGCCAAAGCAGAAGGATGCAGAAGAGGAGAAACCCAAGAAGAAGAGCAAAGGACAGAAGCAGCCTGCTGATTCCACCCCAGGTGACAAGACCACCACCAGCCCCTTGAGCTCACATGCATCTGCAGACCAGACAGAGGCCAACAAGAAGTCCAAGGAGAAGGCAGAGGAAAAGCAGCAGAAACGCAAGGAGAAGCAGGCGAAGATCGAAGATGTGAAGCCAACAGAAGCGAAAGAGCCAAAGCAGAAGGATGCAGAAGAGGAGAAACCCAAGAAGAAGAGCAAAGGACAGAAGCAGCCTGCTGATTCCACCCCAGGTGACAAGACCACCACCAGCCCCTTGAGCTCACATGCATCTGCAGACCAGACAGAGGCCAACAAGAAGTCCAAGGAGAAGGCAGAGGAAAAGCAGCAGAAACGCAAGGAGAAGCAGGCGAAGATCGAAGATGTGAAGCCAACAGAAGCGAAAGAGCCAAAGCAGAAGGATGCAGAAGAGGAGAAACCCAAGAAGAAGAGCAAAGGACAGAAGCAGCCTGCTGATTCCACCCCAGGTGACAAGACCACCACCAGCCCCTTGAGCTCACATGCATCTGCAGACCAGACAGAGGCCAACAAGAAGTCCAAGGAGAAGGCAGAGGAAAAGCAGCAGAAACGCAAGGAGAAGCAGGCGAAGATGGAAGATGTGAAGCCAACAGAAGCGAAAGAGACAAAGCAGAAGGATGCAGAGGAGGAGAAACCCAAGAAGAAGAGCAAAGGACAGAAGCAGCCTGCTGATTCCACCCCAGGTGACAAGACCACCACCAGCCCCTCGAGCTCACATGCATCTCCAGACCAGACGGAGGCTGACAAGAAGTCCAAGGAGAAGGCAGAGGAAAAGCAGCAGAAACGCAAGGAGAAGCAGGCGAAGATGGAAGATGTGAAGCCAACAGAAGCGAAGGAGACAAAGCAGAAGGATGCAGAGGAGGAGAAACCCAAGAAGAAGAGCAAAGGACAGAAGCAGCCTGCTGATTCCACCCCAGGTGACAAGACCACCACCAGCCCCTCGAGCTCACATGCATCTCCAGACCAGACGGAGGCTGACAAGAAGTCCAAGGAGAAGGCAGAGGAAAAGCAGCAGAAACGCAAGGAGAAGCAGGCGAAGATGGAAGATGTGAAGCCAACAGAAGCGAAAGAGACAAAGCAGAAGGATGCAGAGGAGGAGAGACCCAAGAAGAAGAGCAAAGGACAGAAGCAGCCTGCTGATTCCACCCCAGGTGACAAGACCACCACCAGCAGATCGAGCTCACATGCATCTCCAGACCAGACGGAGGCTGACAAGAAGTCCAAGGAGAAGGCAGAGGAAAAGCAGAAGAAAGATAAGACAGGCGAAGAGAAGCAGGCCCAGAAGGATGCGAAGCCACAAGACGACATGCTGCTGGACAAGAAGACTCAACTGACTGAACAGGACAAAGAATTTGCTAGATTGGATGGACAATGGAAGCCATTGCCACCAGTTACTTGGACAGATCGTTTTTTGACTCTGTCTGCAAAGGATTTGGCTGAAAAAGTTGAGAAAGCCAAACAGCATGCAGAGTTTAGCGAATTCAGGAAGTTGACAGGTTTGAAACGGAAGGCATTTGGGAAGGAGAGCCCAGTGGCACACCTTGCAAGCTTCTATCACTGGCTCTGCACGGGGGAGTATACACAAACAGCTAACACAGAAGCAGCACAGAGTGGAACCACGTCCGACAATGGACCTGAGAAAAAACGAAAGACAGAGAACAAAAAAGTGTTGGATGAGGATTCAAAGAAAGCGAAGACTGCAGACCCTAAGGATGAGGTTTCCAACAAGAGGAAGGCCATTGATGATCTTGGACCCCAAGCTTCAAAGCCAAAGATTGAGGATCAACCACTGAAAAAAATGGAGAGCAAGGACACTGGGGGAAGGGGTGCGACACACAGTGTGCATGACACAATGTGATTATATGTTGGGTCAACAAACCTAATTGAAAGAATTAGGCTACTAAGGCTATATGGACCCAGTTATGTGTTCCAACATTCGATATTGATCTGATTTGCCATCAGGAAATGTTGATCGAAAGACAATCTACACTGGCGAGTTTGGAACCTATGGCATCCCCTCCATCATGCCGTCGACAGCTCTTCTCTTCTCAGGTATTTTTGATGCAATCATTTTTTCTACCCCCATTGAGCCTATTTCCCATAGAAGTAATTTAATGATGTATTCATGTTACTACTCCTGCTGATCTTAAGGCATCCGACACTACTTCAAGCCCACCATCATCTGAAAGGGTGTCTCGGTGCAAGAGCTTGACGGATGAGGAGAAGGCCAAAATCCAAGCGATGCAGAAACCATCGGACATGGAATACTCGGATGCTTGGATATGATATTTGATTGAGGAAATAGATATCCGAACCAGTGTTGATAACCCTTGAATTTCATATCGGTGATATTCAATGTACTTGAACGAAAATCAAACTTAGGAGCGCAAACGCCAGTATGCTGCTCTTCGAAGAGCGATCATCAAAGAGGCTTCTCCAGAGCTGGTGGCAAAATTTAGCTTAGCGAATGACAAGGAGCGGCTACTCATCGAAAACTACCATCAATAAAATATTACTTGCAATATGTTTTCCATTACTTTCCCCTTATCATGGAAAGATTTCCCATTGCTCTATCCTCCAATGTCACTTCGCCCAGGTTTTCCATGCTGAAAGCATGGGTGCAAAATCAGTCTCTGGGTGACATCGAGATCGAAGAACGATATCGTGTTTGGGTTGCCAATCTCCGCACGGATCGCTATGTGACCGTGGGATCCCCAATTTTTGATATAGACACCATGTGTGTTTCAAACAAGATCATGTTATTTGTAATTGAAAAATCAACAATGTCGTTTGGTCTTAGGTGACAATTCTACAGCTTGAGAAACTCTATGGAAAGAGTGCGGAGAGCAAGGCATTCATCGCTGAGTTGACCAAAGGACCCTTATCATATTTGATCCTTCTTCATTACCAATCATTGGTCCAACCTTCCTTTCCCGAAATCCATGATTTTCCATTTTACTCATTCTATGGTGTCACCACTGACGCCAGGACAGACCGGCATTCCCCACCCACAGGCCTGGATTGGTGGGATGTTCACTTCGAAATCAAACTTCCTTTTTTGCCTGAGGCGCCGAATGTGAAGAAAGCACGCATGTATAAAGTCCTTCGAGAGATTGTCGAAGACAACACCAAGGGGACTGAAACATGCAGTTCAGCAACTTGATATTATATATTTCTGTGGACATGTTTGACCATTTAAATCTTCTATAATAGTTTCCTTACTGATCATTTTTTGAATGTTTGAATTGTATATTGTATATAAGGTACATCTTCATGGATTCACATGTCAATCATGGTCATCTGAGGCATCCTTGTCAGGGCGGGTCAAGGACGCTGCTGCAAAAGGAATGCTGAGTAAGCAGCTGGGGGGATTGACTGGGGATGTTGCATTCCTAGATCAAGCCACGGGAGTGATCAAAAGCAAGAAACCAAAAAAAGAAAAGACACCAGAGCAAGAGGCTCTGGCTGAAATGAAGAAACTGCAGAAGAAGTTACTTATCTCAAAGGGTTTACTTTTGCAAATTACAATTGATTTATCATTGTTTCTTACCCGACCTAATCCTTTACAATATAATGCAATCGCTTACCTCGATCCAAGGTGGAAAGTGATCTGGAACAACCTCCACCAGTGCATCGAAGAGCTTGGAGCTCATGCAGTCAGGAACTCCTCTGAACTTGTGTCTAGACTGCATTGGCGAACAAACACACATTAGATCGAGAAACCCACCTATTATAGAAATTGTATATCTTATACACATGTTGAGTTCAAGTGTTTGTTTGTTCAGCTTTCAGTCTTTCAGAAAGTCTTTCATTATCCTAGGTTCAAGCGTTGGAGGCTCACAAGGTTCCTGCTGAAGCATCCATGCGAAGGGTCAATGAGTTGGTCAACACACCCTTGTCTAATATCGAAGCCGTCCCATTCCTGGAGAGTCTTGAATCTGAGAAGAAATGTGCTTCCCCCGTAGATACTGATGTGAAGGATGCCCGACGTAGGATTAATGCAACACGAGGTCCTATCAGGAAAAAACACAAGGCCTCTGAAAAGGTCAAGGATGATGTTTCCGACAATGATGAGGACTCAAATTAAGATGTCCTAATTTGTGTTGATATCATTTATGCGAGTGTCATGATTTCAACATGAAGAGTCCCATGCAGTAGACCCGTGTGGCCACAGGCTGCCACCCCACAAAATCAATTGATGATGGATCGTGTTTTGGAAAAAAATCTTTCAACATTATCCATTAATATCCATTAATTGTTGTTGATTCTTTTTGGATCCATCAGTATGGCCTTCACCGCATTTTACCCAGTGAAGTCGAATTTTGCCACTGCCAATATTTGGTTACAGTAACTTAATTGTTCAAAATATATTTCAATTACGATGGAATTTGTTTCTGTAGAATGTTGAGATGGGTGGCAAAATACACATGTCATCGCATGCTGCCAACTTTCAGCACTGCAATGCTATAATCATATCCCCGTGCATTATTACTGTGCAAATGGGCCCCATTGATACACTTAACAATCAACATTGATTGCATTATGTGATAACTATTGATATAGTACGTGTTTTACTATGTTATACTAGTCAAAGGATGAGTAAATGTGGCCCAACATGTCCAGCTGAAGGGGTTTTCCCAATTCATTTATGCCAAACCCGGGCTTCCTGAAACAACTGGGATGCCTGGCCAATTCCTGAGTCTTGCCACTTGGGCCTGTGCAGTGGCGGTGGTTCCAAGGGGAACATGAGCCGCACATGCCAGTGGTCAACAGGGCGAAGCAGTGAGAGGATGGTGTAAATCACTTGGGGTTGTGGTGGTGGTATAAACCACTAATCTATCGGTTGAATTGGGTATTGGGGTCCATTCCAACAACTGGGAAATTATTGGGCAGGAATCCTCATTGGGTTTGTTTTTCAATCCCCACAATTTTGAAATTTGATATCTACTGTCTTCAGGATCAAGGTGCCAGGATCCAATACATGATGTTGTGGGAACATTTCATGTTCAGCATTGTCGACAATCAAAATAAACGGTGAAATTTGTAATACTATCATTTTGAATCAACGTACAAACCAATACAAATGTGCAGCTTTCCGGGTGGCTCATGGACCTTGTTGAAGACTTTTTGGTGCTATCCAACCATGTAACTTGATTGCAATATAAAGTTGTTGCTCGAACAAAATAGTTCTTACAAAAACGGATCGACATTTTGTTCAACATGTTGGCAACTGAGGTAAGTGTCACAACTTTGGTGAAGTTTCTACGAGTTCTTCGAAAGCGTATCCCTGGACGGCATCTTCCGACTCTAGGATTCAACATGTGTCAGTTAAAACACATTCTTGAACATGTTCAAACACCAATATTTTGATCTAAGGAGGAACCTCAAAGATCTAGTATCAATTGATGATTCGGACACCAAGAATGTTGGACGACAGTTTTGGAGATGGTTACAACGACAACGATGGCGATCAATGATGCCGCGACCAATGCAGTCCCTTAGATGACATAACTTATTGTACATGTTTCACTCCTGTTCATGTACTGGCTGTTGATTATTGGTATAGTTGTTTGTTCCATTAATAAATTAATGCCTCTGTGATTCCAAGGGTGGAGCTGGTATTGAAAGATGAAAGCCAACCTGTTCCCTATCTCCTGGGGACTTGGTCCATGTTTCTCCCGAGCGAAGTGTTTCTTGTCAATTAGCTAACCTGCATTGTCATTGCAGTGTTTGGTGCGTTTGTGTGTGTGTGCATGTGTTCGTTTTAATGCCATCGTTCCAATCATGTTGAGGATCGGTTCCATGTATGGATATGATCAAACTTTGTTTCGTGACCGATGGCTTGGTCCCCCAGGAGTGCCTTGAAATATAGCACTGTTTTTTTTATAACACATTGAAAGGACACACAAACAGTGGAACTTAACATTCGGCAGTTCTTTTACCTGAGGCACTTGCTGAGTTCTGGGAAAATCAGAAGGGCACCCACTGGTTTCAATCACACCCCATCTTATCAAAAAAGGCATCTGGTCAGCATTTTGGCTTACCTATGAGCCTGTGGTGGGTCATACATTAACCTGTGCATTGCATTTTGAAATAAGGACATCAACTTGGAGTACTGCTTTCCCATCATATGCCATGGGGATGACGCTGACCACTACCGTCGACGATCATTTTGCTGTGTCACTATTGCCAGTCCCCTAGCACCTGCACGAAGTTCATGGGACACGAGAATGCTGATTTACGTGATGGACACAACGCGGGCCATCAGTGAAACCTATGACATCTTGGATGCCTGGGTAGTGCATGGGCTTTCTGAGCTTCAGGAGGGTCGATATTTTGATGTTGACATCCATGGGAAGAAGTGGAACAGACCCCAGCACATCGCTGGCGAAAGGATTTGTGGTGAATACTTTGGGGTACTTGTAGCGTTGAAAGGAGACCAAAAGTACCTTCAGCGAACTCTGAAACTGAACACCTCTGGGGTATCTGACAGGGTGTGTATGTATTGCTGTGCTACCTCATCATCCGGGGACAACCTGTACACAGCCTTTGGACCACATGCACCACACAGGTCGACTCTGGTATCAAACACGGACTTCATGTTGACTGGTTGTAGGCCTAACAGCTGGTTACGCCTCCCTGGGTTTGATGTGGAGCGAGTATTGTGTGATTGGCTGCACCTTGTAGACCTTTCACTGGTCCCAGAGGTCAGTGCTAGTGATTCCCGATTGAACCCTTAGTGCAACATGTTTCTCTCGTGCTTTGAAAATCTTTGAAATATGTGTTTATGTTTCTTGCCTGTATGTGTTGTAATGTTTCCTCCCAAAGTCACAGGGTTTAATCAGTTTAATCCAGTTTATATAATCATGATAGACATATACTGATATCTGAGGCCCTCATTGAGCTCACTGAAGATGAGACGATATGGCAGGGCGACACCCAGGATGAACGACTACGACAAGCCTATGTCCAGTTTACTGCCGAGTGTCGACAACACCGTGTGCGTCACTTGGTGGCATCTGGTTGTGCATTAGTGCGCGCGCTGCAAGGTGCAACAACTCAAGATCTCAACACACATCAACATGTTTTTTTTTGAAGATAGACTCATAGACACGGTGCCCAGGGAATCGGGGGCAGATTTTTAGTGTGCTACTTGTCTGCAGTGCGTTCATCTTGAATGTCATTATCGGGATGACCTATAGCATGCAATGTGGAATGATTAGTGGAAGATACTGAGGAAGCAAATGTATCCTCTGGGCAAGAACAACTACCCCACCCTTGTGCAGAAACATTTCAATGGTGCTGTACCTTGTCTGTCAAGCGGAATTGATACCAAGAATATCAGAAAAGTGCTAATCACATTACTTTGCCATGTTGTTGCAGCCAATATCTAAGGAAGCAACTGTGCTCGCGAAATGGCTGAAGGGTGTGACTGTTGCTGTTGCACATGCTTGCCCTGATGATCAGCATGCTATGTTTCTTTTCTTCAAAGTGTGTGCATGTGTGCATGTATCGCTGTTCGTTAGACCCTTTCTACATAGAGAACAGTGGGGATCAGCTTAGGAATCGTGCCTCTGTATTTATCAACCTCGTGGCAATGAGATCGTGCATTTCACGTTCCCGGAACACATCCTGCATTTTGGAACCCTCCAATGTTTCAGTGCTCAATCGTTCCAATTTTCTGGTTCACTGTGCGCTGAATTGTTACTTGGTGCATTGGAATGCTGAAAATATCTCAAAACATGTCCAGTGATGTCACAAGTGCATTGTGGAGTTACAACATGTGAGCGCAACATGTCTTGAAAACAAATCTAAGGGTTGGCTCGAGAAGCAATCGACAATGAACGCTTTCTGTGGAAAATCCGTCCAAAAATTCATCAGATCCTTGACAACCTTTACAAATGTACGGCCAAGTTTTATGTTTAGGGATGTTTAGGGAACGCAAATGGTGCAAGATGGTTTCTTTGCAAATCTAAGGATTGATCATTTGGTCATCGACCAAGCGCCCCTTATGAATCCTTTGATTCTCAGTACATACGACGACGAAGACTTCGTCGGAAAGTGTAAGCGTCTAGCACTTTTGTCAGCTCCGCAGAATTTTTCATATCAAATTTGTGAGCGGTACGCCGCATATGTGTGTGTCCGCTGGCTTCGACAGCTTACAAATAGTTCAGAGGACTGAAACTTAAAATGGTTTAACTGAGTTATTTATAATGTTCAAAACTTGTGTTGGTTTGGCCCTCTCAACTCACTTGGCCCAAATTGGCCCGCGCCTGGATCAAAGCCTGCTCGAAGTGGATAAAGGCCAGGGAGATGCCCGTCGAGCAGGTGTGGCGGCTCTTTGTGGTGAGTTATAACTTTGATCATATACAATTCAAGGGTATGACCAAGGAGTTGTGAAAAAACATCAATCTCAAAACATGGTTTTGTAAGGGGTCTCCATTAGGCACCCCTTGTATAAACAGATTTCAGAAAACCATTAAGCACCCCTTGGAGGGTGCTGGTATTATATCATAATATATCATATATATATATCTATATATGTCGCCAGCCATTACAATGAACAAGGCACAGTGCCTGCCTATAATAGGCAAGCGTTCAAAAAATGGTCTCACCCTCACAGCTACAAACGGTTCTGCATCTATGTCATGTTGAAAGTCTAAACATCGACGTCCATCTCTATCTCTAAAATCTGTACGAAAGCAGTCGAGTAACTTGTCCAGCCGATTCCGGGGGAGCAGCGCCTTGGTGGGGCGAGACAAAAACAGCAACGTGGCCAACAGATTCACAGATGAAAACTTGTTGCACCGCACCCAACTCATATAGTGACAGTACGTGACAGTTTCGTGGGGTCCATTTCGAAAATGACTGTCCGAGTACAGGAACCAAAAAGACCTGTGTCATCCTTTGTCAGACCTTTGTTGAAACAAGCATTCCACTCAAGCCGCTTACCACGTGTCGTGCTTGGGAGCTCTAAGGGTCCATGCCACTGTCTGGTACTCTCTGACCTCGGGAGGACAGCGAGCTGGAGTCGATGGATCATGCATGCAGGTCAAGACAAGGAGCACATCCTTAAGCTTAAGCCCCCATGCCTCCCACATGATAATGTATTGTTACTACAATTTAAGTGGATTACAAAGCTCCTTTCTACTGCCCACCAGAAATTCGTCCGCCATGTTCAATTTGGATCAATTTGGTGATTATACTTCAAAGAAACAAATTTCGAGAAGCAAATTCCCAAACTGCTCAGTTGGGTTCCGGACAGTCTCCCAAAGCCTTGGAGGATTCGCAATTCAGCATCGCTTCGTGGAGCTCTATCCGTTCTCGGGGAGACAAGGCGTCTTGGATCGGACACGGGTGGTGGTTTTGTGTGGCTAGTTTACATTTAGTTTCCAAGAATATCAGAATATAGGAGATCCTAGATTTATATATTTATATATTATATATTGTATGTTGTTGTAAAATGTTGCAAATGGAATGTTCACCTTACAAACATATTCAGGCTAGCACATCCCAGGACTTCACTTGCTGCAGCATTTCGCGATGTGGAATGGGCAAAGAATGGTGAGGTTGCCATGAGTAAATACGAAGTAACAGGTGATGTGATCGAGTTCCGGTGAAATTGATGTGATCGCCACGCCGAAATGGTCTTAAAAGACACTGTCAGAAGGAAACAAATGTATGGACGGCAATAAGGGTAATAACATGTAATAACTTACAACTAGACACATGATGACACATGATTATAGTTTCAATTTCAGTTGGAGATAACATCTCAATTGCAGTTGGAAAACCTGGTTTGCCTGGGTTTCAGCTCTCGCTGGTTACCCAAATGATACAATTGAATTTTGACTATCTATGTTTGTCTGACATAAAAACGGGAGCGATCACCGGATCATTCCATGTGGGTGTGTCCAAACAGGGGGTACCCCAAAAAAAGTGTTTTTTTGATTTTTTTTGTGAAATGAATAACAATTTGAGAGAATAATTAGAAATTTTGTGAAATATGAAAATATTGGACTTTAGCTGGTCCAGATATTTCATGATATTTCCATATGATTTCCATTGGGGTCCCGTCCCGACATCTCCGGATCTCTGAGGCCACGGCCCAACAAATCGTCCTTCGCACCTGCGGCTTGGGCTTCGCCTGGGCAACCCGTGGCTTTCGTAGATCCGGACGGAAAAATCGGAAGACGTCTCTTGGCTCCAATTTTTACCGTTTTAAAATCTTAGAAATCCCCCATGTTAGCTATCTCATGAAATCCCTGTTCTAAATATTCTCATTAAATCAAGTTAAATCAAGTCAAATCCCACTTTTGAGCTACAAATTCTATAATTTCTATATATATATATTATATATATATAATATATATATATAATATATATATAACATATTATATATATATATATTCCATGAAATCTCCATGTTTTCTGGCTGCCCGGCTGCCGTGTGAAACCCGCTCCCTGCGCTTCGGTTCTTCGGTTCCGGGCCGCTGTTTGTGGCATCCGCGGTGGCACCTTTCGGGGCCTCCTGGAGCCCCATCCGGGCCCGGATCGGACGTGGAGTTCAATGATATCATGGGAGAGTCGATGCCTCAAAAATTGGATTTCACCATGATTTCACCATGGAAAAAATGGAGATTTCATGGGATATTCCAATGGATAAATATGTTTAATATGGATAATGGGGGCAGCCAATTGATGAAAAATATGGAGAATTGATTGATTGTGTCGAAAAAAAAAGTGAACGAATGGGGAGTGAACACGTTTCTGAAAATGGGGCATACACCAAGAAATTGAATTGGCTGTTCCAATAGTTGTGGTTTGAGTTCAAACGAGTAGAACACATCTTGACCGGAGTTCATTGTTCCCTTCTCTTGTCACACCTCTGAATATATGTTCCACAAAAAAACGATCAACGTATCGTTGCAGGTGATCTTGGCCCGTCCGAGACCACGGCCCAACCGCTCCTCAGCTTTAGCTGCCACAGCCTTTGCGTCTCCTGGGCACGTGACTCTGAGGATCCCGGGGCGAAAACTCAAGCCCCAAGTCATCATTGTACAAATCATCAACCGTGATCAATCACGTGGGGTACCCTATTTTTCAGACCACATCAAGGATCCCAACCAAGAAAAAAGAGATTCCAAGCGCCGAGCCCATAAAGATGCGATTGCCACCTGGTCTGGCGCATGAATCAAGTCAGTCAAAAAGTTGCATGGTTGATACCTGCATGTCCAAAAATCTGTGTCTCTGATTCAAGTTTCACCAATACACAATCATGTTCAGAAAGGATATCCATAGATATCCATGGTATGTGAAGAAGACATAAGAAGACGACCACGTTACAGTACTGCAACAAATATTGGGCGGCCATGGTGTCTCAATTCATCTAAATTCCGCCCAGGTCACCCCAACACCCCTTCTGCCTTCAAGATCTTTGTTAAAGGACCCCAACCTGCCCTCCCTAGCCGACACCGATGCTAACATCAGGATCCTGGCACCTCTCAAGAAAAATCCGAACCCCGAGCACAGTGAAAACTTTGAAACCACATTGATCCACACATTCACGTCACTGGATTCTGTTGACAGGGCCCTTTGGGTTTCCCTCAGAATTACGGTGATAATTCGCAAGACCGGCAACGGGACGCGCAGATACGAAGGCTCTCCCCGGAGAGGCAGCATATTTAATTCGCATAGACAACACCAAGGGGATGGAAGTGGATGAAATAACGATCGCAGACCAGTTGGGGTTGGACCCAAAGCAGCTGCCAAGTCTGCTCGACCAGGAGCCAACGAAGTCGAAAGCATTGGAACGCAAATGAAGGTCTGTCTATAGAAATGGGGTTGACACCCCAAATTTTATGACCGTGACAAGTCGCCTCCAGGTCTTTCGAAGCCTTCAACGCTTCCAGGTCATTCAGCACAGCCTGGATTGCTGCCTGCGCAGGACCAGCTGGTTGACACCCGATATCCGTCGAATACTGGGATATGGTTTGCCATGACAAATCGCGCATCCTTTTATCTGTATTGGGATGCCAATCGGAAACTTGTCACTCCACATTTCATCCAGATTAATCCGCAGCAACTCCACGGTGTGCACCTCGGCTTTAAGGTTCACAGCGGTATACAAAGCAAAGTTCCGCAGCAAAGTCTTCAGTTCATCCTGCTCTGCTGTACAAAAAAAAAAACGTGTGGTCGACAACTGCCCTTCTGCAAACTTTCGACTTCCAACGGACACTCTCTTCACTTTCCACTAGGTCTGGCGCAACACTGAACAAGCAAGATTCAAACAACTCTAAGACCAAGAAGAAAGCAGAAATAAGAATGGAACCACTCTTCGTTCAGAAAACGGTTTGAATCATTTGCCCGCACTGAACCCACGCCCCCCGGCTGCGTCCTGCTTGGTCGCATCTGAAAGTTGGCATTCCATAGATCGAAGTTTTGCCTCATGGTGGTGGCAAGGTACCCGGTTGAAAGGGTCCAATCTCCTGTTTGCATGCCAAAATAAAGCTTAACCGAATCCCTATAAACCTGCCATGGCTATCTTCTTAGCGGATGATGGCAGCAGTCTTGTAACATCAAGAAGGCGACACAGGCTAGGGCATTGCTACCATCCACGATATGACGGATCCAGGGTCAAAAAATCCGATTCAGCTCGGTGCATGTTTTGATAGATCTCGCTTCGAGAATCCACTTCCAACTGTCCAACTCAACCGATTCCACGACTCCAACTCTGGCCCTGCCAACCGGACTGACCTCGAGTATCTCTCGCTCAATTCTTTGTCTGTGAAGGTGGTCACAGGATGTCTTCAACAAAGCCTTTCGCCACAAAACTGGACACTCGAAAAGCAAAGCAAACCAAATCGTAGAATATCACAGCAATATACGGAGATGTTTCTTTGCCGTGCTCTGTCTGGATTTTACTCCGCCTACTAGAAACGTACCTGAATCATGCGGAATCATGCGGAATCAGTCCAAGTCTTTGTTGAACTGTGTCCGTTCGCGTGATGCGTGTAATTAGTTTGAATGCTGCGGAAATCAAGTGCCATGTCCATCAAAGCACTGCAGCACACCATGGCACACCATGAACCAATTTGGTCGTGATTTGGTCATGATTTGGTCATGACTTGGTCATGGACCACTTCCAACCACCGAGGGTCAGCCTTCACAGCGTCGTTTGACGGCTGCAGCTCCACCAACATATCCTGTCTCAACCGCCACAAGCAACAACCGTGACCCACTCAGTGACAGATTTCACATGGCTCTTCTTGACCGAACATTTTGGCTCTTTGAGGATTCTTCTCTGCTCTCTTCACATGTTGACTTCAAACAACACAAAAGTTTCTCCAGCAGGATGGTCAGTGCATTGATTACATGCAGAAAACGTAGGCTGAAACACCAAGTTTCAAACACTCACTTCGCAGCAATCAAGATTGAAACAACCACAACATGTCCCTGTGATACTGAAGCTGTGTGCGAATCAAACAAGTTGGTTCAGGCCATGGCATGCAACAAGAAACGTGGTTTCTCTGGTCGCAACAGAAAGCCGAACTGATCCTCCCAGAGCCCACCTGCAACTGAGTAGTTGATTCCATACCTTCGTCGACCTCGCAACACATATTCTGACCACCCGAATGACAGCTAAAGAAACTCCAATCAAGGGTTGACTCTTATCTTTTGTGTTGCTTTCATGGCATGCCAGCCTGATTCTCTACAGTTGGCATCACCGACAATGACACGCAAGAAAACTGAATAAACGTGAGCCAAACGATGGCTGGGACAGAGTAGTCCCAACGGGTTTGGCCTTCACGGCGCCATTTTCAGCGCCCAGTTCTTCCATGTCTTTCAAGGCTTTCTGGACTTGTTCCTGCACGGAGATATGATGCTCTCGGAGCACGTGGATTTGGTGCGGGTGTGATCAAAGGGCTGATCCTCACATCATCAAAAGTGACTTTGGGGTGACATTTGATTCCCAAACAAAACACCACGTGTGCCTATCAAGCGCTCAGGCCTAAATGCTAAACTTATTATTGATATACACAAAGAAATGACCACCTAATCAATTAATCAACGCAACACTGGTTTGACGCGGTCCTCGTCCAATTCAGATGTGTTTCATTAAAGTAAATAAATCCGAATAACATCTCTGCAGCCAATTTCCCAAACCACTCTATGCTTTGGACCTGCGCTTTTGCGCATGCAGATGTCTGAGCCGCCAAGTCTTTCAGTAAAGATCGGATTTCCTCCTGCAATGTGGGGAGTTGTGGGGATGTGGTGGAGAGCTGGCGCAAAGCCATCACCCCTTCAAACATCAAATGGCCTTCGCGTGTATACGACACATGTCGATGTCAAAATTCCAGTGCAAGTTGACTCTCGAACCTTGCCATCATGCCCTGGCCTTCTCCGTGGAATCCAAGAGTTGACATTCCAAGGTTTTCAGCTGCTCCTGACACTCGTGGGAAGGGATTCACTGAAGGTATCAGTGAACATGGATGAAAATGGTTGTCTTATTGACACTGGAATCCATTGCATTCCAAGGATGACTTGACAGCGGGTCGAGTTGTTTTGACACATATATATATATATCATATAACTAATTCATACTTATTTCATACTTATTTCGCTATACCACATCAGTTCTACCCAACCCAAATCTCTATTAATCTCTGGTCTCAGGAGTAAAATGGTTCCATATGGTTCCTAACACCTGACACCCAAACTGGTTGGCAACTACCGCAAAGTATTTTGTTTCTGTTAAATGGTTCCTTTCCACGAATCACTGACGTCCTGCTTTAACATTAACACAAATGCACAGCTGCACCTCCAACAGCTGACGTGCAATCTTCTGCTTCTGAAGTTCAGTGTGAGATATCTGCACTTCAGCCTTTCCGGATCAAGAAATCGGGGGAAGAAACACCCCACGCAAGTCTTTCACAAATATTCGCAGGAGCCATGGGTGTATGCCCAACTGAAAAGGGCCATTGACAACTCCACAAACTCATGTGTTTTGGAGTTCATCAGTGAGCCCGATGTTGCTACAACAACAGCGCCCCATGCGATTGGAAGTTGCACGATGAAAATAGGAGATAATGAGGCCTTCAGATTGTCTTTCCGTAGCTGCAGGTCTTCGCTAGAGCGTTTTTGTCCAGCGCCAATGAAGGAGCCGGGCTTGATTACAGCGAAAACTGCCCACGGGAGCCCACGGGAGCCATGCATATGTTCTTTTGATTTACTTTGTAAGGCCGGAGGCTGCTGGCCTCAAGGTACCAGTAGGCGACTAGTAGGGACTGCCCGTATCAGGAGGTAGCAGCTTCCAAAAGATATTGGATTTCCAAGTGATTTTTGAAGGCGGTACCTGTCCGAGGGCATGATAAACGCCTTTGACTCTTTCAGCCAACCGATCAAGTTTTGGTCGCACTGATCTTCTGGTTCCCTTAAAATCTGTTCAAACAATTTCAAATTTTGAATTTTCTGAGTTTCCGACAACTTTGAAATATCCACATCACATTGATGAGTTTGATCCCTTACTTTGTTCGTCTGACTTCTGTCTGTAAAGGTAGGGGGAATTCTCAGAATCCTGCACATTTCATTTGAAAATCTTTTCTCCTGGGTCAGCTGGATTTTTTCGAGCCCATAAAAGCTTGGATTTTACAAAAAAAGTTAAAGACTCGTAGTTTCCACGAGATATTAATATATTGGCTTTGTACCAGAAAAGTGTGCATTAAACATCTTTACTTGCAAGCGCCAGAAATTTCTTCTTGTTGTCTGCGGCGCTTGTGAGAATCGTGCCTGGGTACACAGCTTGGCGTTGCCGCGGCACTGAGCCGTTTTGATGATATTTGCTCGTGGATGTCTTGTGACTGGTGGTGAGGTCGATGCATTATATATATATATATACATATGATGTGATGTGTATATATATATATATATGTATATATAATATATATATATATTAATTGATTAATTGATTGATTAATTAATTAATTAAGATCCCCCTTCGGGAAGCAGGGGGTACGTGGGAGACCCTGATTTTATAGTGCATAAAACGGGGGTACCCAGCCCCCCCCCCCCCGGGGCACCTCTAAAAAATCAAAAAAACACCCATACCACCATGATTAATGATCTATAAAATCAAAAAATATATAAACCCACAAAAAAACACCCAGAAAACACGATTGTCTATAAAATCAGGGTCACCAACGTACCGTTGGACAGCCTTTTAAGGCAACATAACAGGTCTATAAAATCAAAAGTTCACTGACCCCCACTTTGAGGACTCAGTTTCTGGATCCAAAAGATGCAAATGTTGGAGGGCAACCTTTTGATTTTATAGTGGTTATTGTTGTCCCTTTACTTTTTGATTTTATAGATCTGTTCCCAGATTATAGTCTTATTATGTCTTAGTATGTCTTAGTTCTATGATGTTCTATGATGTTCTATGATGTTCTATGATGTTCTATGTAGTTCAAGAGTCTCTCACCAAGGTATCCCCTTGCATATTTGGGGGGAACCCTGGAGCCCCTGATTTTATAGCTATAATTTGGTGGGGCACAGCCCCCCAATAACCCTGCCATCTCTATAAAATCAAAGTGTCCAACAGGGATGTACAAAGCTATAAAATCTAACAAGTATAGGCTGCCCCCCAATACTGCAAAATGCCTATAAAATCAGGACACAGCCTTGAACATTTTCCCTTTTAAAGAAAAAACATGAATCCCAAAGATCCCTATACAATTCAGGACTGGGTTACCTCATTTTGATGGCAGCTCTCTCATAGATTGTGAGCCGTATTTTTTTGGGGGCTACCAACCATGATTTTATAGCAGAGAGATCCCTTGTGAATTTCAAGGGTCTCCCAGAGACCGCCATTTTATAGAAATACCTGGTTTCCACTATAAGGGTACGTTCTGGGATTCTTTCTAAATCCAGGATAAAAATCAGATTGCAAGAAATACGACTCTATAAAATCAAGAAACAAAAAATTGCCACATGAATACACATGCCTGTTTGTAACCACCAAAGTTCCCTATAAAATCTAGATGCAGGGTGCAGGTTTTTTCCTTAAAGGTCATCCGCCTAGTCCAATACAAAATCAGGATCTCCAAAATGGTGGCTTTACAAAGCCTGTTGAAACATGTGCCTGGTCTCTGATGTTATAGTTATAGTGGAACTGTTTGAAAGAGATGTCAATACAAGCTGGACCCGGGCCTTTGATTTTATAGAAAGGTTTCTTTTGGGATGGTTGTGGCTTGGGATACCATCAATTTCCATAGTTTGCTGAATCAGGTTCAATTAAATGAAAACAAATACCAGAACTTGGAAAACAATTGCCATTTTGGGACACTTTTTTGAACTCTTTTGGCACCGGGATTGTTGAAGCAAAACTTCCAGATGAAATCGAAAAATTAGTCACTGGTCCCTATTCGGGGGCCCTTCAAACATGAGTTATCAGTTATCCATTTCGGAGTGCTGTTGCGCCTCAGTATATGGAAAACTTTATATAAAGATGTTGGAGGCGAGTAATGACCCAATTTTGGAATTTAGCGCGGCGGGAGGTTACACTTTTAATTTTAAAGAGAGAGAGAGTGAGAGAGAGAGAGAGATTTGGTCCATATTGACGCCGACTACACGCACCAAGTACCCCCAATGATTTCTGAACTATCTGTGGTAAGGCAACGTGAACACGCGCAGTGCTCAAGCAAAAACTCTCTATAAAATCGACAAATTAGTCTCTATTTGGGTGTCCTTCCAACCTGAACTGTCCATTTTGGAGTCCTGCGGTCCGCGGTGCCTTGCGGTATAGAAAGTGGCAAGGATGTTTTTGGGGCACGTACTGACCAAATTTTGGAGTTTAGAGGGCCAGGAGGATGTAAAGAGTCCATTTTCTGGAACATTTTGAATCTTTTGGATTTTATAGAGGCAATGGCTCCATATTGAAGCCGAGTACATGCACCAAGTACCCCTACTGATTTCCGAATCATCCCCAATCCGTCCCAATTTCAAGCTGCTGAAAGGCAGCGTCAACACGCGCAGTTCTCAAGCACAACCTCTCTATAAAATCGTCAAGTTAGTCGCTACCGGGGGTCCTTTCAAACCTGAACTGTCCATTTTGGAGTCCTGCTGTGCCTCACGATATGGAAAGGGGCAAGGATGTTTACTGACCAAATTTTTGAGTTTAGAGCTCAAGGAGGCGGGAAGCATATGAACAGAGTCCAGTTTCTGGAACTTTTTGAACCTTTTTGATTTTATAAAGACAATGGGTCCACATTGAAGCCGAGTACATGCACGTACCCCCTCTGATTTCCGAATCATCCCCAATCCGTCCCAATTTCAAGCTATGGAAATGGAAAAGCAACGTCAACACGCGCAGTGCTCAAGCAAAACCTCTCTATTAAATCAAAAAATCTTTGTTTGGGGGTCCTTCAAGCCTGAACTGTCCATTTTGGAGTCCTGCTGTGCCTAACGATATGGACAGTGGCAAAGATGTTTGAGTTAAAGGGCAAGGAGGCGGGAAACATGTGAACAGATTCCAGTTTCTGGAACTTTTTGATTTTATAGAGGCCGCATTCAAACGCACAACCTTAAAAAAAGAACCAACAAAAAATAATGCTTTGTTTTTTGGGGAAGGGTTCCCAAGAGGTACCTGAAACAATCTAGAACTAGTTTGAAACCATCTCTATCTATCCATCTGTCTGTTTCTCTTTCTCTCCCTCGCTCTCTCTGTCATATTTATCTATCGGTTATATTCTCACTATCTCTAAGATGTGGATCACCTCAATAACTATCGCATTAGTCAGCTGCTGTATTGGCAGCTTGTTAGACCCATTCCCCGTCGGTCTTGATAAACATGTTAACGGGATGATGAGATCGGTTACACAACAAATTTATCTCAAAAACCTTCCCTCTATTAAGTCAGGATCAGTGGGCCAACAAATCAGAACCATGCCAAAAAAAAACATCTCTATAAAGGTCAGGTTCCTGGGCCCCCCTGAATTGGTCATAAGCCACATGTTGGCTTACAAATGGTTTACGAAAGGCCTTCTATGAAATCAGATTTTTATTTTTGTATTCTTTTTGGAGGCTTTGTGCACAGACCTCATCTGACTAAAATGTCCATTTCAAACAATACATGGGTACTACCATCAAATAAATACATTTATATATGTGATTATTTATGTATATAGGAAATAGAAAGGGTATGCAAAGAGCATAAACACCATACGCCAAACGACAAAGAGGGTAGGCATTTTGATTTTATAGATAGTGGGCCATGATTTGATGTGATTTGCATTGCTTGCCTTGCTAACCAGCACCCCCTGGTCAACTTGCAGGCTTTAATTTGAGCCAACCAACCAACACCGTGTCTATAATATCAAAAACATTTGAAGACTATCAAATACTATCAAACAACACCAGGGGAAACCTATAAAATTAAAACAAAAAAACAAGATCATCCATTTGTTAGTCCAAAATCAACCCGCTATAAAATCATAACGCACAGCCTCCTCCAATCTGTTGCCCCAAAAAAAGTCCCACTATAAAATCAAAACACACAGCCTCCTCCAATCTGTTACTTCAAAAATAGATCCACTATAAAATCAAAACTTATGCCTTTGCATTCCTTGTTCACAATCAATCATTCTATTCTATGAAATCAAAGTGTACAGACCCCACGAAAAACATCAGATGTTGAATACTTGTTTTGTGACCATTTTTTGGACCAGGTGATTGCAATACTCTTATGATTATGGGGAACGCTTGCGCGCCTGATTTTATAGCTGAAATACCCGAGGGGGTATCAAAACAATCAGGCAATTATTGTTCTGACGTGTTAGTGCCAGCCAGGATGTTACATGAACTCTCAGGATATTTATCTAATGTATTCCAACGTTGTGTGCATGATTCATTGAAGCATCATTGACCATGATTTGATGGGATTTGCATAGATTGACATTGTTTGCCTTGCTAACCAGCACCCCCTGGTCAGCTTGCAGGCTTTAATTTGAGCCAACCAACCACCACAGTGTCACACTGAGTCTACAATATCAAAAACATTTGAACACGATCAAACAACACCAAAGACAACCTATAAAATCAAAAAAACACACAATCATCCATTGTTACTCCACAAAACAAAACACTATAAAATCAAAAACACAGCCTCCGCCAATCTGTTACGTCAAGAATAGATCAACTATAAAATCAAAACTTCTTCCATTGCATTCCTTGTTCACAACCAATCACTTTATTCTATAAAATCAAAGTGTACAGCCCCCAAAAAAAACACATGAAATTTTGGAATTTTGTTTTGTGACCACTTTTTGGACCAGGTGACCGCTATAATTTTCTGATTATGGGGGACGCTTGCGTTCCTGATTTTATAGCAGAAATATCCAAGGGGATCCAAAGGTACTGCGCACAATTGCACACCTGTGCCGCTGAGCTAATGGAGAATTTTTTCCGCCTGACTTGCTGGTTCTTCATCATGTTTTTTTTTGAAATCACAAGCATCATTGACATTAAAATTGTCGATAGGGACACAGCAGGGTGTTGAAGTCACCTGACCCTACCCCTGGGCCAAGCTAGTTTTTGAGCAAAATGGAAATGGTGTGCGATTGACAAGTAGTCATATAAATATATATTAATATAAATCAGACAAACAATGACAAACATATATAGCAAACATATGCAAACATCAGCAAACCATCACAAACCAACCTGCTTGTCAAATACTATCACTATAAAATCAAAAAGCTCAAGCGCAATTTTTATATCTATAAAATCAAAAAGTCAACCTCCAGTGAAACGTGTCCACTTCAGTCCACTTCCAACATAGTAATCACTATAAAATCAAAAGGGAGGGGGGTACCCTGTACTTGCACCAGTCTATAAAATCAAAAAGTCAGGGACCCCAATGTGTTCTGACAACAAAATGTTTACATAAAAAAAATCAGTTTATACGGACCCTGGCGTCCCTGATTTTATAGAGGATTCCCGGAGGAGGATTAATGAAGTGATATTAGGTGCATATTGTGTAGATTCAAGCTCAATTGCTTTCAGCAATTTGTTGATTGAAGCATCACTGATCTCGAAAATAATGAGGGTGTCGTCTGCATAAAGAATTTCACTGAAATATATGCCTGGGATTGGTTCCAGTTGCTTTGGTGTGTTAAGGCAAGATTTGCCGTCGGAGAACATTACAAACATAAGTGACATAAAACTAAGTATTAAAAAATGTGGTGACAATTGACATCCTTGCCTTATACCAGTTTCTTGAATCAAAAAATGTGACCTTCCTTCATCACAACTGGCACAAAATTTTGGTCTATAGATGTCTCTTATCATGTATCAAAAAGTCGTGATGGAACTTCCAACCTGTGGATGCTTTCTAAAGACGAGTGTGTTCAATACGGTCAAAAGCTTTTCCCAGTCTAGCAGTACTACTCCCAGGTTCTTACCTGACATTTCTGTATAGCTTTGAAAATGGCAAGAAATATTGCATGACTTGTGGATTTACTTCCGAAACAGTGGATTTTAACAATCCATCCAACCTGTGTGGGACGAACGATTTAATTGTCAGCACAGCAAATATGTTTGTATTAGTAGAATGTGTGTTTCAGTGATATTGGTAATTTTCAAATTTGCTTGAGTCTCCCTTTTTCAAGATTAAAACAATATGGAAGCTTCATTTTTAAAAGGATGTGTCGGTTTTCTTGGTCCAAATGCTTTACTGGCTCTGGTACATTGTCCGTGGCCCGTGGTCAACTAGGTACTCTGCGGCCTTTTGGCGTTGTGCATGTCTAGGAATCCGTCGTCTATCTTGAATTTTTGTGTATTTTAACTTTGGTCGAGATCGCAGGCGTTTGAGGGCTGTCCATGTGTAAGTATATTTCCTGAACAATTTCTTTGAATTGTCTTCCAGGGTGTTCTTCCTCGTTTCTACTTTCTACGTACCCCTTGCTTGATCAAAAGGTTAAGGTCTTTCACTTTCTAGATTGTCATGGCGTACAGTAAAGCTTCTTGTCGTGTCTCTAAAAGATTACAAGATTTTACAAGTATTGGCAGCGATTGACTCCTGATGTTGGTGTGGAGGAATCAATGTCAGGACTTGGTCTGCTGCTTTTTGAACGCATTGGGCGAAGTCTATCAAACAGTGGTTCCTGTCAGGGCTAAATAGCTGCATATTCAATAAATTGCGTGTGATTTGACGCTACTCGCTAGTTTGCTCTTCTGTGCGTGTGCCGTATCTTGGGATGCGGTCTTTCGGATCTTTCCTTTTCTTGCGCAAATTTGATTCAAACACCTGCGCCAAGCAGTTTGTGATCAGATTCCAGGGTGGTATGATGAGTGGCATTGATATCCCTAGCAGCATTCTTCCACCTTATGTTTAATTAGAATGTAATCCATCTGAGGAAACCGTGTGCTAGTCAAGGGGTCAACGATGCTAGAGTATACATCTATAGTTGTTTATCGAAAAACAAAACAAAACATACACACATAAGCCTTTTGCACTGGGACACCTTCGCACCAAGCAGTTTTCACACCACGACATATTGACAACATTTTTTTTACAGCGTGACTGTTTTTACGCCAAGACTTCTTTAGGGTTGTTTAGAGATGTTTCCAGTTTTCTCGTTTCATCCTTCAAAAAACAACAAAGTTTTCCCCATTCAGCGGGTGGCCACAACAAACAACAACATCCGTGCAACTAAAGACAACATTATCAACATTTATGTTTATGTTCGGGCCAGTTTCCCCTGCACATCAATGTGGGAGCGGAGCGAACACCTGGGAATCCCTGCAATGACACTGCAGTCATCGTTTGAAACTATGGTTCTCTGGTTGTTGCTATGCTTAAGCGACGGCCCACCTAAAACCAAGCCACAGAAACTCACGTCGTCCGTGTTCAAATGCGGAAACATACATTTGAAACGACCAAAGATTTGTTGCTCTTCTAGCAATACATAAGTACCCAACCATAGTAACCATACCCAATTTCAAGATATTTCAAGCACTTAAGACTTTGGTCACCATGTTTGTTGGTATCGTCATATCATGTCATATCCCAAGCGTTGCTCATAAGATCCCACTGAAAATTCAATCCACTGAAATCCCTTCGAAACTTCGAAACCCGGGTTCTCACCACGCACCACGGCGGCCTCGCATTTCCGCAGTCCTCCCTCACGCATCTCTTGTTGCAGTAGCGCCTAGCATCGCCACAGATGGATTTTGTTGTTGTTCTGAGTTCACTGCTCCAAATGCAGAAAACTCTATGGCACCACGGCACCACGTGCTGCGGGTTCTGCCACCCTGAAACCCCAGAAATGTTGATCCGAACCATTCCGAACCATCCAAACTTGAAACCTCGTTGGTTGATCTGTTTTCCAAGGAATTTCACCCGGCCGTCTGCGCCGCAATGTCTGCCAGCAGAAGCTCCAATTCCTGCGAGGACAGATCCTGCCTCGGGACACCTCGGGGACGACCGTTGAGGAATGGATTCAATGGCTTCACCACTTCACCACCCATTTCTGGTACCGAGAATGGTTTGTTGGACATGGAACTATTGTGGATACAGAAGGCTGTTTATTATTGTTTATTCACATTATTCTTCGAATTTCTTCGATATTCTTGAGTTTGTCACAGAAAATTGGGAACATGTCAGGAGACTGGAATGCATTGGAATGCGCCAGTGCAATTGCAGCAGCTCTATCATGCTCTATCTTGGACACGGCCTCCCCAAATATGAAGTAAAAGTGGAAACGATGCTTGTTTTTACAGGGGCACATGTCAAACTCGGCTTGGCAACAGTGCTAGGCGAAACCCCTTGGCTTTTCAACATGGATCAACCAAAATGTTTGAGGGGTCAGAATATGTCAGAACATCTCAGAACGCAAAGCTTCCCACGCCACCGAGTCCTCGTCTTCCTTGGCGCCGCTGTTCACCTGCCTCGACTCCCTCGACTCCCTCTGCGGCTGGAGACCAGCCTGGCACCCCAAGTTGCACTTCCAAGGCTTGGGCACCAGGATGCACCACGGGACATCCAACTCTCTTCAGACTGGTGAGGGAAAAAAATTGAAGTTGACCTGTGGATCCTGTGGCCCTGCTGTGATACACTTGAGCTGAGAATTGTCGTAGTGATGCTTTGAATTCCGGCAGCCTTGGGTTGGCCTCTCTGATGACTATGTCCTACCAGAAATGGGATCAATTGGAAAAAATTAGAAAACTCATCACAGAAAGCTTAGATGCCAACGCCCACTGGCCCGAGGCCCGGCCCAGCCATGCGCCTTCCCTAAGTCGTCACAACCCCCCCGGCCTCCAGGTCCATCTGCGTCGAAGTCCGACACGTTTCCTCAACGCAAGCCTGGGGAGACACTTCCTTTTACCATCTTTACCCAGTTACCAACTGTTTGCAACTGTTTGCAACTGCATATCAAAGTTTCAAATGGTCATCTCTGACATCTGACTTTCGGAATTCGATGGATTTCGTTACCATCCCGGCATCTGAGTTTCCCCACATCGGCTTCCAACGTCTCTGCGGCAACCGGCGTCTGGCGATGAACACCTGTCGCTGTTGGGCCCCACTGAAGGAAGGGAACGGATCGGGTGAAAGAAAAATCTAGAAGACCCATGAAGACCCAAAGGTAAAGGCTCGTGAAATTGACCTCAACTGATGGCCCATAAAAGCGAAAATGACCTAAAGAAGCCACAGGATGCCACAGGTACAGATATTTTTGGGGCAATGTTGGGGGAAAAGACATTGAACAAATGAGTCGCAAGTGCCAAATGCACGACTGACTTTCCAATGTCGATGTTTTCGGAAACATCTCAATACGCTCCAACCTTGACGCAAAGCGGCAAACAATCGGCCGGCCAACCCTCTGGCGGTCAATCTGGTCGAAGCTCCTGCCAGAAATCTGCAGCTTGAAGTTCGCCATTTGAATCCGTTTGAAGCATGTCTCTTCTGTCACAAAGCTATCAACAATCGGAAACTGTGCATTTTCCTGAAAAAGTATCTCTACGACTCTACTAGCCCAAAAGGAACCTTGCTTGGAATATGATTTCCTGTGCTTTCGAATTCTGCAGGTGCCTCTTGCTTGTTAAGTTAGGCCATAGCATCACCCGTTAAAATGGCTCAGTGGATCACGATGAGAACGACCTTGAAATATGTTCCGTTATAAATTCCTTCTAAATTCCATTCTGCAAGAAATTGGCATTTGGCATCATTTGGCTCAATAAAATCGTGCCATCCTCGGCTGATGGCTCCACCTTTGAACTCCCGGCGCCTGCAGCGGTTGAAGGCCGCGGCAACGCATTGGAGGCGGCCGCAGGCACCACCGTTGCCCAGGAACCGTCCATGACGATCCACGGGGGTTGAACCCGGTTGAGGCGACTGATGTGTTCCAACTTTGGAACAGGGAAAATCATGGAAAATCCATCAGATTCTGGTTCACAATGGTTTACATTAGGTTTACATGTTACGTAGTGTTACATACAAATGAATAGCAAATCAAGATATAGATATAGGAGATCAATGTTCCTGTGCTGGATGTTTCGGTGCAAGCCTGCATACTCTGACTTCGCCATCCTTTTGGTGAGAATTCGAACGTGGCCAATGTTTTTGCACTTCTCGCCTAAGGTTATCCTCTCAATCAATCTTGTCTGAGCCACATGTAGCAAAGGTTTACGTGTAAGCGTTTGCAGCACATGAGTGGAACCTACCGATTCCGAAATTGCCTCTGATCCATGATCTCTACATATCTCTACTGTAACTGCGAAATGTGAAGATATGGATGAAGACCAAAAGAAACTGACACAGCAATCCTGTGTGTATTTGGGGCATGTCACACTTTTTCACGCTATCTTTCCAGATCCAGCTCCAGCTCGGCGCCGCGGAGGGAGAACCTCAGGCCGGCGATGTGGAGTGGGTACTCACGATCTGTCGGGGCGGGCAGAATCATGGCATGAACATGTAATTACCATGTAATTAAACACGAACAAACAGATTTCCATGGGGCCATGTAGTAACTGAACTTGGGAAACCCGAGATTTGGATAGATTTGGTGGTATTTGCTGACTTCGAAACATTTCGGAACTCTTCCGCACCTTCACAAGGATTTGGTTTACCACATTACATAATTGGAACAAATGCTAAATGAGCTGCGTGGACATCTGGCTCACTTCCCAATCCTTCCCTCGCGGTCGAACCGTCGAACCCTCGAACCTTGCATCCGTTTCCCCATTCTTCGTACTTCTGCCATGAAAGAACAGCGCTAAACATCGAGCAAACCAATGGGGAAAACAGAAGTGAAAGGAACTTGAAGATAGATTGAAGTTGTAGTAAATACATTGTCTCCAAAGACACCCAACACCCGGGTTCCATAATTGTAGCAAGTTGTAGCCATTCGCCTTGTTTTGCCAAGAAAACACTTTCAGTATCATGTTTGACGCGCCCTGGACCATCTGGCCGCCCCACATCCTTTGGCGCAGGAGGGTCGTCCATCGTTTGGGGTACGCTTGGCGACCAGCAAGAGCCGTCAAAATGTCTGGTCCAAAAAATCGGCCCTGCAAAAGGTTGGGCTAACATAGATTTGGCCCTAATTCCAATGGATCATTATCATTATCCCCATCAAAATTCCCAGTCGGGGGTCTCCCCGTTTAAAAACATACTCATACCATCAGCCGCATGGACCCACAAATTTGTAGGTCTTTTTTCAGAAACCCGGTTTTTCCATGCATGTTGACATAAATATGGGTCTTCCTCAAAAAAAACCGGTTTTTTTGAATATCAGGATTTATGAGAATATATGTAACCTCATATGTTACTTATTGTAACCTTTTGGTATATAATATACTGGGAATCACATTTTTTTATGTATATAACCCCATCACTCAACCACTTTCTCAGCAACAGGCCGAGTGACTTCCGTGGCATGCTCATCAAGGAGGATCTCAAAGGATAGATCAAGTAGATAGAATTTCATATATATATAGTATATACAGGGGGCACATCTCATAAATATATATAAGAATTATATAGAAGTGAGTACGCCAACGATCCCAGCAAAAGTTTGGTGACAAAATTATATACCGCATCAGCCTATAGCGGGATGTCACAACATAGAATAGTTCAGTGATAAGAGATGGGGACAGAAGAATTTAATAGGACCTCTTCACCCCACCATCATCCTGACTATACTGCACTTTTCCATTCCACTGCTCCGTGGATACTCAGCCGCACCATGGATCTTTGCCATGAACAGAAGCTGAAGCGAAGATGCTGAGGCTCGGGTCCTGCCGACTGGGGAGACACGCAAAGAGGATATACCTTATGTGCATATATAGAAATATATGCGTACCATGTACTTTATTTACACATTTTTTCCACATTGAACCAAATAGAGATGTTCAGGGTAAAGATATGGAAAGAACCAGGGATGCCATATCGTGATACCATTTTTTCGCAGCACATTTTCATATCATCAAACTGTTCCCGTGGTTGCCTGGTTGGGTCGCTATGGCGGATCCAAACATTGATCATGAGATTGGTGAGAACGAGGCTGAGGACAAACCAAGGGTTGATTTGACAGGCCTTGCCTCTGAGCTTGAGAAAGTGGAATCTATCCGAAACTACATGAGGGATGAGGAGGATCCACTGTTTCCGCAAGGGACGAACGTGGAATCAGTTCATGTGGTGAAGGATGACCATGTCTATGACATCCTGAAGGTCTTGTTGTCCCGCACAGCTGAAGCGGAGGGGCACCCTTCCCTTCCCGTAGGCCCACTCCGTGAAGAGTTGTCTACTTTGTACCAGAAATGCAGCCGAGTGGTGGACGATGTCACTATTCATAATGATTCGTGGGCTATTCGAAAGATCATTGCCTTCATCAAAATGAAAGTGAGGAGGTGCAAAGTTAGCACAGCCACTCTACTTTATTTTGACGCACCTTTTTTATATAAAGTTTCACGCCTCTAGCCCTGAGGTGATCCTATTTGCCATGGGGAAAGCGGATTTCCTTTCAGCATTCCCGCCACTCTGCCAAGGTATACCGATTTCAAGAGCTGTGTTTGATTCTCAACCCCTTCTTGGAGGACCTCCCAGTATGTATGGGTTGACAAACCGCAATCAGGGATATAGATGGTAATGAAAAAATATAATACTGTATATAAAGCATATATGGTAGCAACCCAGTCACTCATAACCTTAATGTATATAGACCAACAAATATATACACGTATATATATATATACAATGGTTCACTTTTATCCCTGCAGGAGCATGTTCGAGCAGCCCGTGCACGCACAGAGGAACGTCGTGGAGCAAAGGTGGGGTATGTGAATGATATATAGTATATGTATATATTTACGACGCATGGGGTATTAATATATTTTTGGTATATATGTATATATGCATATATGTATATATATATACATATATATATAATGTTTCCTGTGCTGTGGAAAACGAGCACGCTTTCATTACCCTGTTCAAGATTCTTGGCCCTGCAGGATTCTAAGAGCTCTTTGGAAACTGAAGACCCTGATGCCTACGATGAGGATTCAAATGGTGAGGAGGATTCAAATGGTGAGGAGTCTGATGCAGAGATTGTGGGAAAAGAAATTCCCAATCCTGGTGTGACTGGTGTGGAAGTTGGTGCTGAAGTTCCTGACGTCCCTTCAGCCGACCCGCAGCCAGAGTCCGCGTCTGCCCGTCCCAGTCCTGAGCAAGGTGGATCTCCAAGCCAGGCGGAGAATCTTCGAGTCCTGACCCAAGAAGCGGACGCTGAAGGTGGGGAGCTGGGTGGAACAGGTTTACCAGTCACCTGGGTATGATTGATGGAATCAACTTAGGCCACATTTAAGTGGTGACTTTTCAAATTCTGTTAATGTTTTATATGTATCATTTATAATATATATATCTCTCTCTCTCTTTCTCTCTCTCTCTCTCTCTCTCACTCTCTATTTGGATTTAGGTGTGCAGAATATCTTTGAACCATATATATATAGATAGATGGAATCAAACTGCTTCAACTTATTGCAGACATCTAGCGGCCCTTGGCTAGGCAAAATGATGGTGGACAAGCTCTCTGAAGCCAAAAAACGCTTGGAACAGCAAGATCCTCAAATAATTTTGAGTGCCTGTTTCAAAGACCAGATATATACAGTATAGATAGATCGATAAATAGAAATATATAGATCTATCAAGTCAATTTGGCAGCAGTTGTGATGCCCCTTTCTTACATGCACGGGCTGGGTCTTCCCAGGGACTTGCCAAAACCACTTAGGATTCGCCAGCGCAAGAATGACTTGAACCGCCAGATTTCAGTCATGAAGCAGGAAGACATGAAACCTCGGCCTAGGCCTTCAAACAAAGGTGGGATTTTGGACATGATTTTGGTATGGGGGAATGTTCATATATAATCATATATATATATTTACTTGTACGATCCTTGGAAATATATGTGAGATTATGTGGACAGAATTGGACAGATATGTAAGGGATATTTTTCATATCCAATGCAGGTGGGAAGCCCTGCGCTGGTGCTATCTTTGCCCATGACAACGTTGACACGCAGCCAATTGACGTCATGAACCACGAACCGACCGGGAAGTCACCAATCCCTACCAATTCACCTACTCAGCCAGCACATGCTTTGAGGAAACAATATCAGGGACAATCCCCACCTTCAGTTCCACCAGCCGCCCGCTCCACCCGCAAGGAGCCTGAGACTGCTTCGCCCATGGAAGACCTGGCAAACGGAAAGGCCGTTTGGTGTGTAAATCTGCATGTATGGTACAAACCCCTACTGCGCATGCACTCGATGTTTTAATCCAAGTACTGCATTGGGCGCGTTCGCGTTCTGATTTTGAAGTGGGGGGGTTAGTTATATCAATTTAGCGTGTTCATGCGGTCACCCAACCTTTGGTAAAATCTTGCTACAACATTTTTGGTTTTGTCAGGGCGGCACCCCCATGCATGCAGGTGGGCACTGAAGGTGACCAGCCAGAAGTGGTCACGCGAAACGATCAGCTGACCATGAAGTCGGCCAGCAAAGCAGCCCGCCGTGACAAAGTTGCCAAGAACAAAAAGAAAAAACGTTCAAACAAGGGAAAGAAAAATGCCAAGAAGGGAAATGGAAAAAAAGGGAAGAAAACGACAAAACCCAACACAGGTTCCAGCTCAAGTCTGGCAGGTGTCACCTCCCCGTCCAAGAGGAAACGTGAGCTTCTTAAAAAGCGCAGTGTTGATGCTTCCAATGCTTTGGCTGCACATGAGGAGGGTGATGGCTGGATTCCGAAACGGCCCAAGTTGCGCTCAGCTGGCAATGAGGAAGGAAGCATCAAGGCAAGGAAGCCGAAACACAGCAAGGTCAGAAAAAACACAGCTCAGGTCACAGCCGCACCCAAGCCCAAGGCGAAGTCAAAAACATGTGCAAAGGCAAAGGCATCCCCCAAGGCATCCCCCAAGGCATCGCCAAAAGCAAAGGCGAAAGCAAAGGCGAAAGCAAAGGCAAAGGCATCAAGCAGGAGGAGATCAACCAGGGGACGAAACACTGAGGGAGATGAGATTGACCAGAACCTCTTCTCATCAGAAATGATGGACGACCTGTATGAGTTTGCCTGTGGTCTTGGTGGGGAAGGTGTGGAGCCAAAGTCAGCCATCTTCAAAGCGAGCATGCGCAGCCAGCTTGCAGTCCTAGACTGGACTGCATACAACATTTACTGGTCGCGTGCCTCGTGTGGAGTGAAGCGCTTTGATCGTGACGTGCATCACTTCATCTTCACGACATCCACGGCGCATGAATCATACCGCTGTGCTGTGGCCTGCAAGTGCGCCGAGTATGCTGCACCTTGTTTGACGAATGCAGTGCGTTTTCGTTAGTTTCAACACATTAAATGGTGGGCGTTGTGTTTGATCCACACGTTCACATTTATACAATGCTTCAGCTCGTCCACGCGCAAAACTAAAATAACATGTTGTTTACGGAACTGTAAAGGCATTCCCTGCACACATCTTTTGCCTGTGAATATTTCCCTGCTATCCTAGGCACTTGGCATGGAAGCTGGTTCTGAGGGCTATGAACATGAGGGCCCAGAGATCCAGAAGCTCAAGTACAATGGATTCCTAGCTTTGCAGCGGCTGGTGGCCGATCGATCTGAGGATGTCGAGTGAACAGTGGTGGCTGACGGCAACCGGACTGTGATATATAAAGTATAGGATTAAGATCTTTGGCCAACTCCAGCAAACGGGGTCTGGAGATGCGCGCTATTTGGGTGCGAAGTGGAGCTTAAACAAGTTCCGCGTTTCAATCTTCATGGGGTCATACTCAGTGGCTCGAAGAGAAACACCCGCCATGGATCCAAAGATGGTAGTTTATGCTGTGTGTTCTCAAAGTATCAAATCTTCGCATATATATTTTGGGATTGTTTAGTTGACGGATCACTGGGTGGCTGCGAGCATGAGTATCTTTTGCCGCAAACAGCGCCTGTTGTGCCAATAGGGAACCAATTTCAACCCGGATGTGCCCACAGAAAAAAAAACATTTGAAGTTTGTTCGGGTGTGAAACTCTCACCATTGAAAGCATGGGACATACTGAGCAAAGCATCTATTGACAATATATACAGGTATATATAGGGGGTGCCAACTTTTTGGACGCAATAGAATCTAGGATGTTTTTTTTGGTTGATTACTTCCCTTGTCTCTCATGCCCGGCGCAGGTCTGCAGGCCTCAAGCGCGAAGCCTCAAAGTATGCCTCGCCTCCGGGGCAATGCTTGGAAAGTCCGGGCCAACTTCATGAAGAAGAAAGGGGGTGCTTCTGACAAGTTTTTTCTGGAAGGTGATCATTTGCGTGGGCTGATGATATATCATTTCGTTTCCTCGGTATATCCCCTCAAATAATTTCAAAAACAGCTAGTATGTAACAAAGTGATTTTATTGTTCCATAACTCTGAGGTTTTTCATCAATTGATTGAGAAATGGAAGGGTCCAGTTGTTTGAATGGCATTCGACGTGGCTATGATGATCAAGTTGAGGGTTTGACCTTTGGCCATTTCTGCGCCATGAATGCTTTTCGTTGCTTTCGTGAGCCTGCCCACCTGGATGCCTTCTTCTTCCAGCTTCTCCATTTAGGTTGCCCCCAAGCCCTGTTCTTAGAATTGTGTCGTTATGAATGTTCCTGCCCCAACGGAAAGATAAATCACCTGTTTTCAGTGAGATTACGCAGCACCTTGTTTTTTTCCACCACATGTCAATGGGAATTTCAGGATCCTAAAATGGAGGTACTGTACCATATAAGGCCATATTTTGGGGGGATATCCCCTTACATAGGCCTTATATAGGCCTTATATATGGTAGGTACCTCCAATTTAGGTTCCTGAAAATCCCATTGAACATGGAAGTGTAAGAATGTTGCTGAGATACTGGCCCTGGTGATATTGATGATCATATGGACGCCGACTCTGCACGTGATTGGCGACGAAGAATCTGAGGAGTTCGTACTTGTCACTATATTTCTGTCTTTCAACATGTATATAAAATGGAAATCCAACATCTGTATCAGGTTCCGGTTCAATGGAGTCAACGTGTATATATATATATTTATATTTATATTTATATATTTTATATTTATATTTATACTAGTTCAGAAGCTAGCAGGGAAAAAAACTATATCCGCATCCAAATTATATAGGCGTTCCCCATTGCCAATCCCACCACGGCTTTCCAGGACTACACGCTTGAGATGGTTGAGTTCTTCGCTGGCCGGGGGAACTTGAGTCGGTGCATGAAGCTTACTGGAATCCGTACTGCTTCCTTGGATATCATGTACTCTGGGAGTCGGAAGGAGCGCTCATACAATTCCAATCCCATGGACATCAACTCACCTTCTGGGTTTTGGTTTCTTTGTTGGATACGAAATTGAAGTTATTTTGGGATGGGTGTTGACGAGAGCTGTTATATACGTGGGGTGGATATAAATATTTTAATACAAGCCAATGTTATATACTTGTGGGGTCGAGAAACACCCAATAAAGTTATCGAAGGGATTGGGTATCGGGCTGATATTCAGATACCCCCCCAACCAACTGTTCGGCTTACAGACGTGAATATTAGATCCACACATCAAACCTTTTGATATATAGGGATGCTGTTCCATTGGATTTTTTGGGCGCGCTTGTGGCTGCAGAGTGGATGAACCCCCAAGTATTTAGTAACCAGGGGCACATCCAAAAAATAATATGTTTTTGGTGGTCCCCGTATTAAATAACATAAAATTTGCCAATATGATCACAATCCATATGCAAAGGCAATTTGTAACGATATACCCTGTATGGCCGTATGCCCTTCAATCATGTCAATATAAATATATATATATGCATACATACATGCATACACACGCACACCTTTATATGCCCTTATATAATCCCTTGATCCCTCATCACTATCCCGTGGCTGGGGTTTCTAAGTCTATGTTTGGTGGCACTCCTCAAAGCGCGCCTCCAACGGTTTCTTTGCACGTTGGCTTTGAAATGTGCTTCCTGGACACCGGTGAATCAGGGGACAAGTGGCCGTTGTGCGTGTGCATCAACGGGCTTGGAATGCTTCCAGTCAGTATCCTCTTCAAATTGTATGGGGTCCAGGCTACTTGACTTATATAAAGACATGAACCCTTCCTTGGCATTCCAAGTACGGAGCCAATGCTTTTTATAGTACATATATATATATATATAGAATTTAAAAAAAAATTAGGATCATGCCCTAGGACTCAAACATGTCTGGGGATCAGAGCAGTTATGTATGCATGTATATAATTATACTGCCTTAGGAAGCGGTGGGTATCTCCCACTTTTGTTACCCCATATTGTTCCTAAATATGTGCGCATCCCCTTGCGCAAAAACCATCTGAGGTCAACGTACTTGGCGATGGTCACAACTGCTCTTGGCGGTTGCTGGTGTCTGGAGCAGCCTAATGGATCTTGCTACCAGTATTTTCCACCATTTGGGGATTTGCTTCAGCGCATGTATGAAGCTGTGGGCTCAACAGCTGTCCTGACCTGAGGATGGTGTCAATGAAATTGTGTATATATATATATACACTATATTTATATAGACGTTGTTTCATTCATGGTTGCTGCCCATCAAAACTGAGATAGATTGGCTTGCATGTTGGCTAAGGTCAGCCGGGTAAGTTGGAAAATGTTTCACTATTCCTCGAAGTCACCAAAACCCCACTACGCCTATGCGAATTCGCGTGTGATTCACAGGTTGGACAAAGGAAAACTATCCAACTGGAAAGGCAAGGCGGCTAAGGAGGGGCGCCCAATTATCAAGACTTGTGAGACATATACCAACTCACGTGGAGAGAAGTGCTACAAGGGGACCACCTGGTTAAAGCAAACCGAGATTCTTGATGCGCAATCCCATACTGAATTTGAAATTGTGTCTTTGCATTCTTAAATGGTTTGTTTATTGGGAACTTTGGGGGCCATGATTAGATTTTTGCGCAATACCTGCCCCTGAGCTAAGGGAGTATCCTGTACCTTTCGCTTGGGCAATCGTTGACATGTATGACGACCTCACCACGACAACCCGCGGCCAGAAAGAATTGCCAGCTCAGGTGCCTCGTGCCATGGACTCTGTGAAGGCCATGCGCGGAAACCCAAATGTAATCTCTGGCCTGCAATGGGCCAGGCTGGATGAAGCCTACACCTACCTCCGCCTAGGAAAATACCTTGAAATTCCTCCTGAATGGAGGGGGCTTTTGCCAAAAACACCGCCACTGGAGGGATAGCTGACTCCTTATAGCATGTTTCTTACCAGTCTCAGGGAGTTGTCTTATTCGGAAACTTTCCGGCCGGACATGTTCCGAAGGAACTACCATTTTGGGCCAAAATCCTAAATTCCCGGCCGGAAAATTTCCGAATATTGTCCGTATCTGAACTATCGGAAACTTTCCGGCCGGACAATTTCCGAAGAAACTACCATTTTGGGCCAAAATCCTAAATTCCCGGCCGGAAAATTTCCGAATTTCTGGTTCCAAATCGCAAAATATCATGTTTTTGTTGGATTTTCGACGGTTTTTAGACGGAATTATTGGGTCCACCATGAAAAACCCATATTTTACCCAACCTAAGCCGTATTAAACCCATATTTTTCCCGAACAAAACCCATATTTTCAAAATCATAAAAAAACCCGGTTTTTAGGAACCCATAATTAACCCGTAAAAGACCCATAATTAACCCATACTAACCCGTACTAAAATTATGGGTCTTTTCCCTCCGGGGCATGGTGGCAATTATGCTGAGTTTTTCAACTCGGTGTAGGGGGATCGCACGTCTGAGTGCCATTTACCATTGCTGAAAATGTGCGATGTCCTCCAGGAACCACGCTTGGAGAAATAAGATATGATTTTTCATGAGTATTCCTTGATTTGCAGTCTTGAATACGAAATCTGTTGATGCAGCACATTTTTGATCAAAGAAAAGAGCCATTAGGCAGGTCTTGTTGGGATGGCTTTGCATATAAAATCAACCCGCCAATGGAGCAACAGTACGTTGGTTGATGGGGTGGATGCGCTTCTGGCTGCCGCCCAAGAAGTAGAACAAGAAGAGGAAGAAGTACTCCGTATGATCGAGGATCCATGGGGAAATATGTTATATATGTAGGGTGGTTTGTTTCTATAAAAGTGGCACTAAATAAAGTTTCGGGGTTGAACATCTTGTGGGCCCCTGTTCAGGAGATGGAAGCGAAACAAGATGATGCTGTCCCTCATCTCAAAATATATATGGACAATCTTACGGTATAAAGTTGATGGCCCTTCCTATACATCCCTATATATATACCTTTATCTCTGCCCACATTCGCCCAGGTGAGCGAGAGCCTCCAGGACACCTCTGATCCAGCTGCTCCTGATGCCGGGAATCAGCATGGAGATGCTGTGGACATTACTGCTGCGGATACGTTACCGGTTTCTGGGTGGAAGAATGCGCACATATGCACGGGTGCAGTAATAAGGGTCCATATGTTTTGTGCGATTGAAATTGATGGGTGTTGTTATTGTATATATATTTATTTTTGGCAGCAATGGCTTGATTCTCACATCCAAGGCTACCCCTGAAGAACTTGCCCAACAAGGGCATCCACCGAGCCAGGGAATTCCCAAGACAACGGAAGCTCCCAAGAAAACTGAGGTAGGGCTTTTCCCATGACAGCATTCTTGAATCCAAATCCCCTAAGGCCGCAATGTTGCTGTTACATATTTTTCAAAGCCATATGGAGATGGTTGGTGGTGCATCCGCAGTTGGTAAATGCACATGATGCATATACAACGCACATAACTGGGTTAAACCCTATATACCTTATATAATTGTTATGGTGCTCTATACCTTATATAATCGTTATGGTACTCTAACCCACTTACTAACTGGGATTGGCTACCAATATAGCCTCTTGACCCCTTGCCAGGTGACGGACCGGCCAGTTGCCACGGCCGCCCGTGCGCAACTTGCACCCACAGCGGTTGCACGTGCTGAGGGTGACAATGACCAAGGGACCAATGGTAGTAATACACCAAAGTCTTTGGATGGAAATGACCCTGGTACAGCTGAAACAGTTGCAGTACCTCATGGAACACCCAGGGCCCCTCAAACACCCGCGCCTAAGAAGCCAAAGACTCGCCAGGATGGGCTTCGTCTTTGTCCAACCTGGGGTGGTTTTGGGTAGGTTCCATGTGTTGGCAAACCAAAGGGAATGTAATTTATATATATATACTGGATGTTTTCTGATGTATATCAGTATATATATATATATATATGTCTTTGAAAATGTGAGGATGTAGGTATGGGTATATAACCAATTTTCCCCTTAATGCTCTCCAGGAGCGTCTTCGTGAAGCTGCTAAGCAGCAGATCCGAAGGTTGTGCCAAGCCAAAAAGAAAAGAACTTATTTAAATGCTCCAGCCTGGCTGCTAGAAGCCTACAAGACTTCTGACAAGAACCAGATGGCTCAGCTCTTGATGGATTGCAATTGGTCCAAGGATTGTTGGGCTTGTTGAATCCATAAAAATCGGCACAATATTGTTTTGCTTCCAAATCTTGTTCAAAAAACAATTTGATTGCCATGCCTGTGTTGCAGGATGAATTCTTAGCACGCATGGAGGTTGTGATCAAAAAAAAGTCGTCAAACAAAGTGACGATCGACGAAGTTTGGGTTTCCGAGAAAGAGATGAAGGATGATCTCAAGTGGTCAGCGCACATTGGCTGCACACAAAAATGAAACGGACCATGCATATGCATATATATATATAGTATGTTCCTCTTTCCATATATACATCTTGTCATTGGGGCCTGCCAGAATTTCTTAAGGTCCCGAATTGCTGGTGCGAAGAGGGCTTGTGAAGCCAAAAGAGAAACCCACATCAGGACACTTCAGTCTTCAGAAAAGCGTTGCCATAGAGAACGGGTATATACTGAGTATACAAACAACTGGTTCCTCTTTAATTATTATATATACATATATATATATATCTATTTTTTGGTCTTTCTGGTATACATCTGCATGTCTTTATAGGTTAAACCATGTCCCAATGATTTCCGGTCATATAGGAAGAACGTATACGACGGCGTGGAAGAGTTCTACGTGATCACAAGGGAGAAAGGATCCAGGGAGCAGGAGGAAAGCCATGAAGAAATCAAAAGATCCAATACCAAACTTGAGGCCATCTAGCCCATTCCATAAATGCCCAACTGTCTCAATCAAGTATTCCTGATATGTCCTTCATTGTGATCTTGCCTGGCCGGTCCGTACAGGCGTCTGAGGCCCCGTGCATCCCTGCTGATGCTTTTGATGGCCTCGGCGCGATGGCTGCCCGACGTACCGCAGACAAGTCTTCGTTGGAAGACCAAAAGAAACCCCCCAGTCAGGAGGAGGAGGCTAGGTATTATAGTTCGCATTTCAAGCCCATAGATGTTGAATGTTGATGTTGATTCATGTCGCAAGAGCGACTTGCTCAATAACTTTCACATCAGTTTCATACATCCAGCCCCCTATACTTCACCACCATGCACCACGTGTGCCAGACCAAAAACAAGCTGAAGACTTTCATGGACAGCATGCTTCAGAAAGCGGGCAAGATTCGTGGTCTTGTGAGGGATTTGAAACAAAATTATTCCCAAAGTTCTGCGATGGCTACGTCAGAGCCTTGGTGCTCGAGTTGTTTTTAAATCGACATAGCACTTTTGGCAACCAACTTTTTAACAAGTGACCTGTGTTCAATTATTTTGGTTCTTAAAAATGAGATCAGGTCACTTGTTAAAAGCTTGGCCGCGAAAGGAGGTAGGTATCAGCATGTTACCAAACAATTTTCTCAAAGTGTGCACACATGTGCCATGGGCATGATCATGGAAAGGGAGTCCTCTTGTTCATTCTGGAGCCCTCGCATATACACAAACCAAAATATATGTATGGACAACATCTTTAAGGCATGTTGCCTCTTTGGAGAAGCAGCTGGCCGCAATGGACGGAGAGTATGACAAGTGCAACTTGGTCTTCACGAATGGCGAGGTCAATGGATTCAACGGGAAGTTACCTGCTTGCAATCTTGAATCGGCCAGAATTTCCTTTGTATAAAAATGATTCTGACACCCATTATGTATTTATCATTTTCAATGTTGGATGAGCAGGTTTGTCGCTGAAGCAACGGCAGCAATGAAGAATGCAACCTTTGCGTCAGCCCTGCAAATTTAGCAAGGATGCGTTGATGATTGCCCGTATACATATATAGAATTTATCCATCTGTTTCTGCTGGAACTGGCTCCATATGTATATATATATATATATAATGTGTATATATATATATAATATATGTATATACGGATGTACATCTCTACAATGCTGGTTACAACACAACTTCTTTGATTTATATAACCCCTGGCCAGGTGTAGTGCTGCAGTTGCGGCTGAAAACAAGATTCGGACCTGGCCTGAGTTTGCCAGCTGTTTCAACATCCCCAAAAGATTTAGTTCACCGTATATTATTTTTACTGGGGAGCACCCGGCGGCCCAGGAATGCCAAGAAGTATGAGAAGAAGGATGCTGCTGGTGAGGGCCCCCCTGGACGATCCCAGGCGCCCAAGGCCAAAGCCAGCGCTTCTGGCAAGAGACGTAGCCAGCCTCCTGGTGCAGATTCCAATGTGGATCCTGGGGCAGGCAACGCTGCACCCAAGAAGAAGGCCAAAAAAACCAAGAAGTGAAGTGTTTTCCCACGACAAGTCTGTGGCATATATGGGAAGCATGTGGGAAACCTGTGGCATGGTAAACAGGATAGACCCTGCATGCAGCTTTGAAGTTTCAATCGTAGATTCACAAGCCTGCTATCTCCTGGCCGTGGGAACTTACCACCTCTTAATTGTTCTTTACATGCCTCTATTTTGGTTTTAAAAATATATATACATGCAAGTGCAATTTCAAAGCTGTTGCTTTCATCATAGTTGCTGGGAGATGGCCTCTAGGCACGTGGAACATGTTGGCAGAGTGGCTATGGGGAACTGCCACGGCGGCTAAGGTTCACATGAACGGTCAGAAAAAATCAGGATTGCTGATCTGGATTGTCCTGTCCCAAGCCCACTGAATATTATTTTCTTCTCCCGTTATAAGGTAAAACACTGTACTCTGTACTCGTTCCATTTGACTCGAATCCTCCGTAAATTTGTTGACCAGGTGTTCTTCCTAAAATGGGACCCCGCATGTATCATAATGTATCCCTTCCGCGTGCCAGGTGCTGGCAAGGCGCTTCGGACGATCACTGCTGACATTGCAGAAGGTGTAACGGCCTCAAACAAAATGACAGGGAATGGATCCCAAGCTGGTTGCCTCCCATATCTGGAAGTGATATATAATTTTACTCCGCAGCATTATAGCATCATTAGAAAATAGGTGGCGGCATCGTTGGATCTATGCAACTATATATATATATATACACGGTTTGATTTTTAAACAAAATGTTTATGAACTCATATGGCAAATTTGTAGCAAGAGACGGCACTTGAAACAATTGTGTGGCGTGTTATTCTCAATCCTTTTTGGAACCACCTTTTAGGAATCCTATATATATATATATATGTGTGTTCTTCCATATTTTTGTGTAGAGAGAGAGATATATATATATAGATATAGATAGATAAATAAATAGATATAGATATAGATATAGATATAGATATAGATATAGATATAGATATAGATATAGATATAGATATAGATATAGATAGATAGATAGATAGAGATAGATGGATAGATAGATAGATAGATAGATATAGATAGATATAGATAGATAGATAGATAGATAGACAGACAGACAGACAGATAGATAGATAGATAGAAGATAGAGACTGATATATATATATATAAATACATCTGTCATTTGATCCCTCAACGCTGGATCATGAGCCATGGTGATGACTCCTCAATGGAGGAACTTATCGAACTCCTATCATGCCATCGTTCCGTTTCTTGGGCAACACAGTTGAAATTTCATGGATAAGGAAAACAATTTCTTCATTTGGTTATGTATACACCTCTTGATTGCTTCAGCTCAGGAATCTGAAGGCCCCTTTGCGTGGAGAAACGCTACTTTTCTTAGACGTACTGATGATGAGGGATGTGTTGATCAAAGGTTCCCAATGGACCGTGTTCACTTCAATAGTCCTGCTCGAACCCGGGCGCCGCAGTGTTTGGACAACAAGACAGCTGAATCCAGCCTGGAGCTCTTGCAAGCGCAGGCGTCGGCTCTAGGCTGCATTGCGTTCAAGCTGCCCAAGTGGAATGCGCTGGCTGGAAAAGCTCTTAGCCATTCAGTGAATGTTGTTGAAAGTTTATTCAAACAGCATGAACCTCTTATCTATAAGATTGGAGTGACCCACGATCCAGCATGGCGATGGTCCAATCCTATCTACGGCTACTGCGGTGATCGAGACAAATGGTCGAACATGACTGTTTTTTTCGCATCTGATGAGCCATACTCAACTGGAATGCTAGAAGCTGCCCTAATCCACAAGTACCAAAGCATCTTGTCCGGCCATGGTTTTTTCCTATATGCTTCCGCGGGTACCGTGGGTGCTTTTCTGAAACATATAAAATCCCCTTTTCAGCTAAACCTATAATATATATATATATATATCTAATCTGTCTTTGCCCAGCTCTGCTAAGGTAGGCCTGGCTGTCGCAATGTTCGACTCGGAGGGGATACTGTGAACACTGACCTAAAGGGTCTTTGGTTTTGTTACATAGTGCATCGGAGCTTTAAATTCAAACCAAATTAGAGGCCAGTACATGCACCAAGCACTCTCAGCAAAGGAATGGCTGCAAAGGCTGGCAAGCCACCTGTCCCTGATATGCCGCTATAAAAGGAATCTGAAGAACATGAAAAGTTCGACCTTATCAGCCTTGTTGTAGTGCAAAGCGCTGTGTGCAAACAGGTTTAAAAAAGAACACGCTTGCTCGTGCAAGTGCAGTGTCTGCAGGAGTCGCAGGTCTGATACACAATCTCATGTATCCTTTTGCATGTTGCGAACAGTTGAAAATGTCCCCCTTGTCCCTACACAGTTTTTGCACGGTTGAGATGAAATCCCAGCCCGTCTGCTAAGGCATCTTCTTGCCGATCAGCCATCAGGACTGCGAAGAGTGTCGTGGCAGACATCGGCAAAGCTGGTGCTGCCAAATCTCCAGGACTAAATGAGGTAGCAAACTGCAGTGAAAAGAGCTCTGAACGAGACTTGACGTCCGTTTCAGACAAAAAGTTCCTGTTGACTTTGCCGATCAAAATGTCACGGCTTCCAAAGCCACCTGGGGTGCGTTACCGTGGTGATCTCGATGCCATCAGTCTGAGCAGTTGGTGCAATTTTCTGGTGACGTATGGGTGCTGGCATGTTCTGACGGGTCTTGCCAAGCCTGATCCTCTACGAGAACAGGCGATTCTTTCTGAGTTTTGGGCACGCTACAGAACCTGGAAACCCCACCATCAAATCTTTCGAGTGATTGATGCAGAGGGGATTGATGTATCACGCCTGGCACCTTTTGTTCTACATGGAGACGAGGGTAGAGGCTACAAAAAACAGGGATTCTTGGTTTGCAGTTTTCACAGCTACCTCGGCCAGGGAACAGAACTTGCCAACTCGTCTCGCAAGAAGAGGCCATACAAGGCCATGAGGTTAAACTACGTGGGTTCTAGCTGGTCCCATCGCTTCGTTACAGCCACTTTACCCAAGATGTTCAAAGACGAAGCTGCTTTCCAAGAGATTTTGACGTTCATCAAGAATGATGCACTGGACCTGCTCTACAATGGTGTATCTGATTCTGATGGAAACAAGTATCGCATTGCAGTCTTGCAATGCTGCGGCGACTGGCAGTTCCTTGTAAAGGCAGGGAATTTGGCTAGGAGCTTTTCGAGTGTTGAGAAGCGTCCCCGCCGAGGGATTTGCCATTATTGTCATGCAGGACAACTGCACATACCTTTCGAGGATTTCTCAACCAATGCTGCCTGGGTGCGCACACAGTTTGCAAGGGACGACCAGCCATTTGTGACCAGGCCTACACTTCTTGACTTGCCCCATGAAGAAGGTTACGCGGCGCGATTTTTCACATTCGATCTTTGGCATTGCTGGCACCTTGGATTAGGAAAAGCTTTTTTGGGGAGTGTGCTTGCGCTGATGTCAGAAAGAATGCCGGGAGGGAACATTGACCTCCGATTCTCAAATTTATCCGACAAGTTCCTGTCGTGGGCAGAAGAAGCGAAGATTACTCCTTACATTGGTGGGCTGTCGAAGGAAACAATCCAATGGCCTGATAAAAAATCGTACCCAAACGGCCATTGGAACAAGGGACATACCACCACAACCTTGATGAAGTTTGTGGTGTGGTACCTGCAGCGTGAGGATTTGCGGGATGATCCCTTGTTGAGCAAAAGCTTGGAAGCAGCAGTGGTGATGGACGAAGCCTTGCACACTTTGTATTCTTCTGACCTTTGGTTGGACAAGAACGTGGCTCGTGAAGTTGGGCAGAAAGGCCTTCGCCACTTGGCACTCTACCAGCAAATGGCCGCAACGAGTTTTCATGCAAAGACTGCGCTGTATGTGTTTATGCCCAAATCCCACAATTGCAATCATATTTTCCTGGAACTTGCTGAATGTCAAACTGAATACATTCTGAACCCTTTGGCGCACTCAGTGCAGGTCGATGAGGACATGGTTGGTAGATGCAGCAGAGTGTCGCGTCGAGTATCACCGCTTCAGGTGGTAAAGAGAGTTATGCAAAGATGTTTACGTGCCACTTTTGCTCACTACGTCAAGTGTGGATATCTCAACGCGCTTTGAGAAAAGATGAAAATGCATATTTTGCAAGCTCTCAGGGACAGGTGGCTGGTAAGACGTGTGCATTCAAATGCCGTTCGCTAACAAACATCCCATCATGATGTATATATTTGATCTACCCCCGGGGCAGTAACAGTGAGCACAAGCCAGGGGCACAAAATGAGCACCAGCCAAATGCAGAAAATAAGGGTCTAATCTGGTGATATGATACGGATAAATTCTTATACCAAAACCAAACAATGGATCAGGTAGACACCATGAATATGTAAATCATCAAATGGTTGAAAAAATGTTTCATGTGAATCGGAAGGAATCAAGCTGCACAGGTGTATGTTTCTCTCTTCTCGGCTCTGGTTGCTACAGATTTGCTAGGAACTGGCCAACTTATCACCAACATTCCGTTGGAAACCTTAGCAATTCTTAGTAACTACGACAGCTTAGCAATGTGACAACTAGCAACAATAACAACAACCGCCCCCCACCAGCGAGAGCACCACCACGACCACTACAACCAGCAGTACCAGCAGCGGCAGCAGCAGCAGCACCACCACCACCACAACAACCACCACCACCAAACGCAAGGGTGGGGGGTTGGGGCTGGGCCTGGGGCTGGGCTTGGCTGGGCTGGGGTGCTGGGGGCTGGTGTGGTTGGGTTGGGCCTGGGGGCGCTGGGGCTGGGGCTGGGCGTGGCGCTGGGGCTGGGGCTGGTGGCGCAGTTGACTTTTTTGGTTTTACTGTTTTCGGTTTTTTGTGCTCGGCTGGTGCTCAAATTGTGCCCGGCTGGTGCTCAAATTGTGCTCGGCTGGTGCTCAAATTGTGCTCGGCTGGTGCTCAAATTGTGCTCGGCTGGTGCTCAAATTGTGCTCGGCTGGTGCTCAAATTGTGCTCGGCTGGTGCTCAAAAATTGTGCTCGGCTGGTGCTCAAATTGTGCTCGAATTGTGCTCGGCTGGTGCTCAAATTGTGCTCGGCTGGTGCTCAAATTGTGCTCGGCTGGTGCTCAAATTGTGCTCGGCTGGTGCTCAAATTGTGCTCGGCTGGTGCTCAAATTGTGCTCGGCTGGTGCTCAAATTGTGCTCGGCTGGTGCTCAAATTGTGCTCGGCTGGTGCTCAAATTGTGCTCGGCTGGTGCTCAAATTGTGCTCCGCTGGTGCTCAAATTGTGCTCGGCTGGTGCTCAAATTGTGCTCGGCTGGTGCTCAAATTGTGCTCGGCTGGTGCTCGAATTGTGCTCGGCTGGTGCTCGAATTGTGCTTTTCTTGTGGTCCCTCAGCTGCTTTGCATTGATTTTTGGTCATTTCTGATTTGCCCAGGCCGGTGCTCAAATTGTGCTCGGCTGGTGCTCAAATTGTGCTCGGCTGGTGCTCAAATTGTGCTCGGCTGGTGCTCAAATTGTGCTCGGCTGGTGCTCAAATTGTGCTCGGCTGGTGCTCAAATTGTGCTCGGCTGGTGCTCAAATTGTGCTCGGCTGGTGCTCAAATTGTGCTCGGCTGGTGCTCAAATTGTGCTCGGCTGGTGCTCAAATTGTGCTCGGCTGGTGCTCAAATTGTGCTCGGCTGGTGCTCAAATTGTGCCCGGCTGGTGCTCAAATTGTGCTCGGCTGGTGCTCAAATTGTGCTCGGCTGGTGCTCAAATTGTGCTCGGCTGGTGCTCAAATTGTGCTCGGCTGGTGCTCAAATTGTGCTCGGCTGGTGCTCAAATTGTGCTCGGCTGGTGCTCAAATTGTGCTCGGCTGGTGCTCAAATTGTGCTTTTCTTGTGGTCCCTCTGGTGCTCGTTTTGTCGTCCCTTTGGACCTTTCCTTGCCCGGGCTAGTTTTTTTCATTTTTTTCGCAATTATTTTTGCAGTCTCCTTGTGCTTTTTTGTGCTTTTTTTGTGCTTTTTTTTGTGCTTTTTTTGTGCTTTTTTTGGTGCTTTTTTTGGTGCTTTTTTGTGTTTTTTTCTGTGTTTTTTAATGTTTTTTTTTGTGTTTTTTTGTGCTCTTTTTGTGTCTAGCTTGTGCTGGTTTTGGCGGTTGGTACTTACGCGTCAATGAAGTTTTGCGATTTAGGGTTCGAATGGGCTCGGGGTTTAGAATTTAAAGTTTAGGATGGATGCCAAGTATATAACATTTCCATTTTCCCACATGGCCAATCTGACTCCATGGTTGAGCACATTACGGTGCATTGTGCCAGTTGCATCAAGCGGCCAAATCCTTTCACAATATGTTCTAGTCCTTGCTTCGATGCAGACGCCTTGCTCGCACCTTCTCAGGGTAACACATGAATGTATTGTCTGTAGTCTGCGCTCTTCTTTTCTCAATGTTGGAATGCAACTGATATGCTTGAAAGATCTTGAAAGTGAAGCCCCTGTCTTGAATTCTGAATTCTGTATCAGAGGTTTGGAGGGCAGGTTGACGTTTTTTTTGGGCACCTCCTAGCCGAGATTTTTGGAGCAATTTCCTTGTGCTCGTTTTGAAAGGGTAGGTTAAAGGAAAATCATTTATCTGCTGTTACTGGGCGGGGGGTAGATCGAATGTATATATCACAATTATGTGAAAAAGCATTGCACTTCTGCAGGTCTGAGTTTGCACTATCCTGTGAAGTTGAGATTTGGTGATTTCTTAAGATTGCATCAAAATCACTAAAAATCAAAAACCCGGTTTTTCTCAAAAAAACCCGGTTTTTTTTACTGGGTCTACAATTTCTTGGGTTCTCGTAGCCCTAGGTAGGCCATACTATGGTTTTTTCAGATCCTCAACAATGCTCGGTTCTGGAACTTTAGGCCCACAGTTAAGCAATTGATGGGCAATTGCGCTGGATTCAAACCTTTGCAACATGCATCATGTGCTGAACATTTGCCTGGAACGTCACAGGAGTAATGGCTGTTGACGGCAGACTCAACCTTGAGCAGCACTGCGGACTACTTCTGGCTCAATTTCATCATAGTTCACCAACTTGAATTCATAGTTGCTATCATACATCTCAATTTTGGGGATAATTCCGATGACGTCACGACGACTGAGCACGATTGCGGCGCTGCCATTGGCCGTAGGTTTCTTCAAAATTTCTGGGTTTATGGCAGTTATGGGCAAGTTTCCCTCCGACAACTACAAACATTCCACTTCTTGCAGCAGGTGTTGGAGGAAATTGAACTTAATTGTCTTTATCAGGACAAAATTCACAAACAACCCACGCTGCCAAGAGTTCATTTTCAGCCGACTTGATGCCCGCACTTTGTCAACAGTTGGAAACGCCAAACATGTGGAACTGCAGCACTATGCCCGGGAGCAGATCAAGACAGAAACGCTATGCGAATCCAGGAGGGCAAACCAACTTGATACCTAGCCGTTCATACTCTGCCACAAGTTTTGGTTCAAACTAAATCTTTTCCAGGACCTGACTGGTCCAATTCCAGGTAATGGTTCTGGTTTGAGCAATCCTTCCATTCTGCCTGCAAAAGGATCTCAATGCAAATTTAGATGTTTGATGATGTGTGTTTCCATCTCCGTAGAAACAATGCAGAAAACACAAAATCCTGGAACCATCTCGTTCGGGCGACCACGACCAATCGTCAAGAATGGGGCTGACCCTAAAAAAACACCAGAACAAAAGTTTGAATTTGTGTTTTGTGATGGAAAATATCAATATATACACTCCTGAATTCGGTGGAACTTCATGCTATTCCTGAAGTCCACTAACATGGCACCATGGTACGGTGTGGAGTGGATTTCGTTCCCCAGGGAATCACGCAACTAACTTTTTGAATAAAATCACGCCAAAACTGACATGGAACCCAATGTGGGTCCGAACTGAACCCAAACTGCACCCTGAAACAGCTAATATGGAATTTGAACAAGTCATCATAAATCGATCTGCAATCGTGAAGGGCGATTTGAAGATTGACCTGGAACCCAAATGGTTTTCAAAAGGTTATAAATCGTCAAAATTCTATGTAGGTCTTGAGGGCGACCCTATTTTTCACTCCGTCTTGAAAAAACATATCAGAAAAAGGGTCAAAACCTGGGCGTTTTGCGTGATTCTACCTGGAAATCCTTTATTCCCTTCAAAAAACGTCAAAAAACTAATCAGGTTCCAGGTCAGTGGTGGGAAAAGAACTGAAACCAAAACACCTCTAAGAAAAGGTTGCGTTGGCACTTTTTTTCAATGTGTTGGGTTCCCTGTTCGTCGCACAACCTTCCAACGTAAACCGCAACGGGCAGAAAACGTGACACCGAAGAGAGAAGGAATCAACAGGAAACGACAACCAAAATTAGCAAGCTAAGAAAGAGATGGAAAGAGCAACAAGAAGCAAAAGAAAGACAAATGTGACAATTTTGCTGATGAACTTGCTGAAACTGGTGCCCCAAGAATCGTTGGGTTCCATGTTGGTTTCCGTTGTGGGTTCGACGAACATACCCGGGGAACACAGAGACAAAATAAGGCCACCAGTCCAGATTCAACCCAAAAACGTTTAAATGGCACATGTTCTCCTTTACAAGGTGTAAATTTACAAGGTGTGAAGGAAAGCTAGGATCCCCAAATCCAATCCAATCCCGTGATGAAATGTCCATTCAGGTGCTATGTCAGTTTTCAAGTTCTGGCGCATGAGAGTCTATGGTATGCAAACAGGCCACCACTCCAGATACACCCCAATTAATTAATGATAAAATGAAGAAAAAATTATAAGCAAAACTAGGGCTGAGTACTCCAAAATATGATTTTCAATGATTTTCACATAATTTTGCGGGTAGACTAATGCTAATAAAACGAAGACATAGGTGGTCGTGTCGGTACTTATTTTTGCCTACGGCGCCATTAACGACCCCTGCGTTTTTGTCATTTTTGCTCATTGGTTGCAAGTTGCTCTTGAAATTGATGCATGCGCAACTGACGTCACGTCACTGGGTTGGGGTGGGGTGGGGATGTTAACGTTCATGTTAACTTGCGCCACATGCACAACTGACGTCACGTCACTGGGTTGGGGTGGGGTGGGGAAGTTAGATCGCCGTGTCGACCGGCGCTTGCTGGACCAGATTAAAGCCTCCATGTACAGACACAACTCAGGTCATAACCTGTGGAAGGAACTGGGAAAGCTGGCCAAGAAGAGTCGACGCTGAACAACTTGCAAGGGTGAGTTGAAAAAGGAGTTTTGCTGAATGACTGGTGATCAGATGTAACTGAATCTGTCCAACAAAAGAAAAAAACAATAATTCTTTTCAGACGTGTTGAAAATCGATGAACGTTCCACACGAAACGCACTTTTCGTAGTTGGCCCCAGTGTAACTACGACTTGACGTTTTTATCACGTTTTTACAAAACCTTGCAAATACCATGATTTGGTGAACCAAGCATCATGAAAAATCCATGAATTACCCCGGGTCGCGAACCGCGCCGTAGCCTTATTTTTGGAGTGCTATTTTTTGCGGATTGTTTCTTCTGTTTTGTTTTTTTTTCTGGTTCCCAGTTTCTCTGCTTCTGTTCTTTTCCCTGCTTCTTTGCTTCTCCGCTTTTCCCTGCTGGCCTGTTTCTCTGCTTTTCTGCGTTTTCCTGCTTTTCTGTTTCTCTGCTTCTCTGCTTTTCTGCTTTTCTAAACTAACCCTAAACCAACCCTAAAACCAATCCTAAATGAACCCTAGTTGCAAATTACCATGTTCCATGAACAGTTCGAGCACCAAAAGGATGCAAATTCTATGGAAAATGAGAGGTTCGAACTCAAGAATGCTGCAAATACTGTTGACATGATGGCTTCCTCCAAAATTCCAAAATGCAAATAGCGGAAATGGACAGAACAAAAAAACGGAACAGAAAATCCCCAGAGACTCCGTCCGTTTTGCATCGCTTGGGTCCCATGGTTTCCGGATGTTTCCGGTTTTAACAGGGCTCGGGGAGAACGGACGGGGAAATCAAGTGGAAATGTCGTCTCACCCGTCCCAACTTTACGGCCATGGCATGTCCAACCGTCTGTTTGACATCCCCAAAATGACAGCAACGCCTGGATCCAAAGACAAATTATGACCAAAACTGGAGCAAACGAGTCAACATCTGGATCAAAACAGTTACGAGCCATGAATTTGAGATATGTTGAGTCAAAGATCTCCAAATTACATCAAAGTATGCACTTACTTTCGAAAATCCACCGAGGAAAACCTCTCTTAGTGCTGGGAGGTCACCTTGATCAGATTTGAGATTGCCATCGGATGCCATCAGTTTCCAAAAACAAGCTATCCATAACTATCCGAAAAAATCATACATGTTTTTGGCAATTTTGCCAATGAAAATTTTGAATCGCCGCGCTGCTTTGATCTGATGCCAGTGCTGGCACGCAACACATCCACATACTTGCAAACAATATCAAACAATACTACTCTCTCCCAGTTCCACTACAGGCATGTCTAGATAGCCATAAATTTGCCTGGATCCCTCAAAATCACCACATTGGCAGTATGCGAGTGGAAGTTCGGCCAAGAAATGTGAAACTGTGAAACAAATTTCCATGCTCAGCAAAGTACCAGCTTCGATGGCTCCCAACGAGCTGCCTCATTGGTCGCCAATGCGCTCGAATGGATCCCTATCTGATCGGACCAATACCTCCATATATATGGCTCCACTATTCCATTTCCACATGGGGACCTCTACAAACCCTGAAAAAGTCGTCAAAACGTGCGTTGCATTGAGATTCGGATGCATTTCATGGTTGCACCGGATGGCCTGGAGTCAAAGGCAACAGAAAACCATCGAAAACCAGTGCCAAGAATCGAAAACCAGTGCCAAGATGTGCCAAGAACCACGTTCCTCACGTCTAAGGAGATGGCACCGGAGGACACAAAAGAAACGATTTCTATTCATCCACAATGGCCCAAGATATGGTACCAAAATACAGCTGATTCCAACAGCCAGTAGCATAAACACCCTGCATCTTTGAGGGTGGACATCCTATGGACGTTTTCCAGACTGGCAGAACATCGCATAGAACTCTCTGAGCATCCGGCCTTCATTCGGGCCCCGGTGCAACGGCCCGGGCCTCGGCGCCAACATCTGCAACGGTGGAGAATCCGAGCTGCGGCCGTGCGGCCAAGTCACGGCTTCGAGCAGCTGGGCGACTTCGGCTTTCCCTTCCTCTCTCGCTATGTCCAACGGAGTTTCTCCTCACAGCGGTGACCAACGGGGCTGAGCCCATGGGAAAACCTTCTGATCATGTCGGAACCACCAATATATACCGTTTGAGTCTTTGAACAAAGCCATTCTCAAAGCGACTATGTTAACAAATGACTTTTCTGCACAAAAGAGATGCAAATTCCGATCTCAAGACAGACGGTCACGCGCTAATAGAAGCGAAACGAGTCGTGTCTGAACTGAGGCCCCCGGCCACCATTGTTTTGCACATCCACCGGTGCATTGGCCGCGAGCAGCAGCTCCACCACCTTTGCGCTGCCATTGGCTGCTGCCTGGTGCAATGGGGTGTAGCCTCGGCCCGACGTCAACACACTGCGAGGGAAGGCTTTGAACAAAGCCATTCTCAAAGCCACTGCGAGCCGGTTTTTCTTTCAAGAATGAAACTTCATCAAGCCCCATTTACACTATATGAATTATGAACCCATGTGAAAAATGGTGAAAGCATCTTATCTGCACTGCATAATCATCCCTTTCTACATGTCTTACCTTCAAATGGTAAACCGAACTTGTTCAAAACCCAAGTTGCTTAACGAAGCTGTTTTCTCCTCTCCAACTTGGACAAACTTCATCAAAATACCTTTCAACTACAAAATGTGAATATTACCTTTACACAAAACATGTAATTTTATCTGTACAAAAAACGTGTAATTTTATCTGCATCTTGAATGCAGGCTGCCACCAAGTGAAGCCAACGACGAAGCGCCAAGGCCAGAGATCCACAGGTACTCTGCAGCTGAGGCCTCCGCCATCCACGTCTTGCACCGCCAGCGACGCCATCTCCACCAGGAGCTTCACCGCCTCCGCGTGGCGGTGGAAAGCTGCCAGGTGCAACGGAGTTCGGCCTCGGGCAGCCCATGCGGCAGAGACATTTCTCGCTGAATGTGGAGGAAAGAGTCACAACCGAAACCCGGATCGAACGAAGTTCACCAGACGGTCACCGACCGCAGAGGCCCCGGGCCATTGTTCTCCTGCACGTCCACCTGCGCCTTGGCCGTGAGAAGCAGCTGGACCACCTCCGCCTTGCCGTAGAATGCTGCATAGTGCAGCGGGGTCCAGCCTCAGTCCGGAGCCCGGCCTGTGGATGTGCATCCGGGCATCTACCCCTACAAAGCTCGGTACCAAGTTGTTGGAGTCGATGTTTGTGTTACAAGTTACAAGGCCTTTTTCATTCGCTGCATGTTTGATCCGATTGGCCAAAGTCCACATCTCCTATCATTGTATTACCGCTTGCAGAGAAAGCAGATTCAAAACCTGTCGAATGTGTTCAAGTTCTATCTTCTGAGCGGAAGGCTATCGGGAATACATGGCAAAACCCTGTGTGAAGAGCATGGCGAAAGAAAATGAACATCACATCACTACAGTGTCAGTAGACAGGAGACTTGCTTCGCCAAGGTCGTGAGCAACGCACCGGATTCCAAGGATGGTTTGCTTGGAAAGTTTCCTGAAAGGACTCAAACTGTCATATTTTTTGCAGCTATCTAAATTAGAAGTGAAGGAATAAATATCCCTGACCTTCCAACCACAAGCTTTAACGTTGTGGTTAGTCTAACTGCATGTCTTCACTGAACCCCATCATTTCACTGCTATTCACTGCTTATAGTCATCCTAGGTCAATTTTACATCTTGTGAACTTGTATCATCTTATGTCAAGTTTGTCATAGGCATGCGAGAGAACACACTGCAAGCTGAAGACAAAGGGTTTGAATCAGCCGAGGGCAGTGTACACATATTATGAAATGGTACCAAACATGTACCGAATGCCTTGATGCGTCACACCAATACAGGTTGCAGAGCAAGCAGATTCAAAGCCTATGTCAAATGTGATTCGCTTTGCAATACTATTCTACGATGAGACGCGTCGCCAACATTTACCAAGTTGTAAAGGGGATGTGCGATGCAAGAGGATCGCAACCACCCAAGTCACAACATCCAAAACGTTAACTTTAAGACATGAAATTTAAGACATGAACTCTTTAAAATACTTTAAAGTTAAAGACAAATGCAATGGTTCACATCCCACCCGTGCTGTCTTAGCACTTGTTCCAAAGCAATGTTTTTCAGGAAATTCTTGAATTTTAACAGCATCGCCACCCTACACCAGGTCAGTGCGTATCCTCTGAGAACAAGTCAGCCGTCTGAAAGGAACACCAAGGTTTAAAAAGGTAAATGTTTTGAATCTGCTGTGAGTCTACAGATGGTACCGTACCTATATATATATATATATGTATATATATAATATATCTCTACAGATAGTGCCAAATGAATCATCATGGTACCAGTACCTCCAGTATATATAATTAGATCTAATTCTATATATCCAGCGCCTTGATGATCTTGATGCGCTACAGCTTGCAGATTAAGCACAGTCTCCGGTTTTGCTTCCAGCCCCCATTGACAGTCCCGTGGATCATTTGGGGTCCCGGGCCAAGGAGGTCCGTCTGCTGCACGGAGCCGGGCTGCGTGCGCAGCAGGTGCCGCACCGCACCGGCAAAGGGCTGCCTCCAAGATGTCCCCGTGGCCTCGGCCAGGGCAGCAACGCCGCTGCAGCCCACGTCGCCAAAGCGGCTGACCGTTCACCGTCTGGGCGAACTATTGACAACTGTGGTGCAGAAATCGTTGGACGATTCAATTTTTTCGGAGCTGCCCTACAATGTTGTAATCTTCCTCATTAAAAAAACACACACCAATCTTCAAACTTCTCACCATCAGCCATCATGCCTTCCTCCTACCGACTTCTGAGGCCCCAGCACCGTTTGGCTTCCTCTTCTTCTGCCGAAATGAATCGGAAATCGTCTCCTCGACCTCTCTTCATCTCTTCCACTGCCCTGAGGGCCTGTCAGTTGAGCCCATGAGCACGACCAGCCCGGGACCCGTTGAACCCAGGTGCCTCGTAGAACCCCATAGTTAGAGTTAGACTCCTCAGGGTCTTGTTGACCGCCAGGGCTTCGGCCAAAGCCTGCAGCTGAGGGAGTGGGAGGAACAGCTGACACCAAGGAAACATATAACGCGATTTGACCTTGTCAGAAATTGCCTGAATTAGTTTTTCCTTCGTGTTTTTCCCACCGATCGCAACTTGAAAAAGCAAAACGATGCAAAACATTATATACCATGAGATCCAAAAACCCTTGATAATCGCAGACACCTAGGAAAGAACGATCTTTTCTCAACAAAGGCGAACTGTTGGAAATCAGCTATGGAACTTTGACAGGATACAATCCATTTCTTTGTTTTACCTTCACATCGTCAGGAGTCAGAGGTGTTTCATCAATTGAGACCATCGAATTTGAAGCTATGAGACATGCTCAGAAGGCCTGAAAATGATACGGGAGCACATTATGCCAGGACCCCCAAAAACCACCAGAAAAACATATTTTTCGGACGGGTTTTTTACGGGTTTCCACGGCCAAAATACGAGTGATCTACAGGTTAGCAATAGTCAAACTTTTTCTAAAACGTGTGAAACATGATCTGTTCGAATTGCACTACGGGTTTCTACGGGTTTTCTACGGGTTTTCTACGGGTTAGTACGGGTTTTCTACAGGTCCCACACAATACAGCTACCTGGGCACCATGAACACGATGAAAATTGTCACAACTGATCGCTGGGGCTGTTTCCTGGTTTCCTGGCACCATGTTATACTGTAATGTTGTGGACATCCTGGATGGGACTATTTAAAGATTACATAGCAATGGTATTTTGATCAAAATTATCCAAGTATATCCAAGTATACCGTACCTTTCAAGATCCCGTCCAAAACCATGAAACATAGGGGTTTTCAGCAGCTCTCAAGAAGAGACAAACTCTTGGCAAAAAGACAACCTTTTATGAAATACGCTCAAAAGACGGTCTTTTCATCAAAGTACTGCAAACGTGTGGCTTTTTTTGGGGATGGTATTGGTATTCAGCATATTTCAGTGTCATATAAGTGTCATAAGTTACCCCAGCACTTGTCAAGTGCGATTCAACCTCCAGTCGCACCCCAGGCCACACATGGGAAAAGGCACCTTTGCGCCAACATCGGTGATTTGATCCTCCTGAAGGCACAGCACCTCCAAGGTCTGGTTGCAGCGCAGAGCCTCTGCAAGCGCCTGCGGAAAAGAAATCTAGGCAATTCTTCAGCGAATATGTATATCAGCATGTGTGCGTGTGTCAAACTAAACCCGTTGTGAACATCCCTGTCAAACAGAACAGAGAAATCCCGACACCCTTTGGATTCCTTTGGTATTTACGAACTTGACGTCCTGTCATCCTCTTGCTTCCCCTGTTGCAGGACAAGTTCATGGTGTGAATGCGTTGCCGCAGTTGTTGCATCGCAATGCAACGCACGATATGACGAAACGGAGCCACTTCGACCAGCACCTTATCCGAGATCCTTCGAGCCCACCCCATCAAGCCATAAGCCTGGGCTCCGTCGTCAGAAATGCAGGTGTTGCCCAAGTCGATGCTCTTCACGCTCTTCACCGGACTGCCACTCTTCAACAGTTGGGCGACCGCCTGGATTTGCACAGAAAACAGCGACATCCAACCAAGGCGGCTCTCAACATCTGACGCTCAGCAGGATTTTCAACAGGTCATACAGGTCTCCTAAGCAACGCCAACAGCTGCATCCTAGCCACTTAGGCAAAATAACGAAAACTCCGTGATATAATGTGAAACATATTATATAATTCAGAGCCCAAATACATCGCCCCTCATCACATACCATGACCATCTCCCTTTTCCAAACCCACCAGGCCTTGGCCTTTTGGTCGTCGATCTGATCTTCTGCGGGGTCAACGGTGACGCTGGTCCCCAGGGAGTTCCTCTCCAAGGCGTCAGCCACCACCTGCCGAAGCATGATGAGGCAGGGCGCAGATCAAGGCGGGTTGGTCGGTTGGTCACCTGTTGGCCATGCTGTCGCCACATGTTGATCACCGGCGCTCGGCAGCAACGTCGCAGCCGGCCTTGAGACGGACCGGTGCGTCGAGCGGCAGTCTGTCCTTGATGGACCTGTTCCTCCTCAAGGCTTTTTCCAGGGCCTCGCTGCAGAGGTGACACAGGCAGCATTTGCGACGCTGCAAAAAGTGGAAAAACTTAAGAAAAATCTGACTGTAAGGATCTGTGAAGATCTGTTAAGGAACTGTTAAGGGAAACGCAATAAAATGTGCCGCTAGATACAGCCTATATTGAACACTGTCTGAAACTTTTGAAATAGCTTGAGCCAAGCCTTCTTGGCTGCAAGATTGAATATGGATGCGTCCTCTGCACCGATGCTTGTCAACGACTGGTTTGTTGTCAAGGCATCAACCACAGCCTGGCCGCGCGCAAAGAACAATGGCAGACTCTGAGACAACACCGAAGCTCTTGCTACCCAAAGTTGTCTCCTGCTCTCGGAGAATGCTGACACTATCCCACTGGGTACACTCGCGTGTACACTCTATCTGAAAGCAGAGAAGACACTCTCTGTGATATACCTTACACCATCTTACACCATCTTACACCATCTTACACCATCTTACACCATCTTACACCATCTTACACCATCTTACACCTCCACAGGCCAAAGATGCCAAAGTCAGCCCCACAACTTCAACAGACTTCAACAGTTTGGGAAGAGCGCGACCGCTCCCGCCTTGCCCATCAAGGCTCCGCTGCCCGGCCGCGGATTTCGGAGGTCGAGACTCACGATTTGACTCGTGGCTAAAGCCTGGCAATGACATGCAATGACGACATATATGACAAATTTATGGCTTGAAATTGGGCTGCCAATGGACCGGCAAAATATCGCAAAATCATGCAAAATCTGCTTTTGTTTGCTTTCAGTGATAGTTTTGATCTACTGATGACCATCTGTCGCAAGAAATGCACTGAACCAAGTCCCTGGCCTTGCCAAAGGCTTCTGCTGCTTCTTCGCTACATTCGAAGATATCAAGCTTCAAAGTCTTGAGACTTCTGTACAACGGCAGCGCCTCCGCCAGGGCAACAATTTCTTGTTCTGGAAGTCCTTTCAGGACTAGGTGTTCACATACCGCAACTTTTTCGTCGAAGATCTTCTCTTGAAGTTCAACGACAATCGGCAAGTCTTTATCCCTATGGGTAAACTTTGCACGTTTCATTCTTTCCTTGAATTTGTCAGGGGTCAACGGCACTTTACCAGTTAAACCCTGACCCTGACCAGGTTCGACTTGGTCGGAACCTAGCCAGTCAATACGCTGGCTTTGTGAATTATGTGTTCGAAGTGAAGACCAAGAAATCTCACCAATGCACCAGCCGCGCTCAAGGTATTCAGTTCTATTTTCAATGAGACAATTCAAGGGTTTCGATTTGATGCTTTGCAGTTTGTCGTTCCAAACAGGAATGAGTTCTTGGTCATTTTTCATTGTTGATTCCCACATATCCGTGGGAGTCAGATGTTCTATTATAAAAGTCATGGTGCATTCATGTGCATACATGATATGCATGTTAGCCATTGCTGCTCTGAAGCTTCTTTCCTCCTCCGACAACAAGCGCTCGTACTGAAACAAGGACGTGAAATCGTAAAAAATCCACACATCAGTTTCAAAAGCAGCTTCATACCACGCAGAGCGATCAGCAATAAGCTGTAGTTGATATCTGCAAGGGTCGGGGTGCTCCCGAGTCTCCCATGCATGTGAAACCGAGCAAATGGTCGCAGTCCGGGCTCCTGCTGCCCAATTCTGCACTTCTGCGTGGCTGACTAAGGCACTTTCGGCCTTGCCATCAAATTCAAAGTTGCAAAGCTCCGCTTCTTGTCGCCGCGGAAGCGGCCGCTTGGATTGGGCCAAGTCATGAAGATACCTGGAAGAGAAGCAAGACACTCCGGTTGTGGAGGTGGATTTTGAAAGGTACTCCAGGGGATGTGTTGCTCTTTCCAATTTATTGAACCTGTATAGACTGACTTGCATCACCCAAAAGTGGGGTTGCTCAAAGCAATTAGCTTATGTTTCCGAACTGAAACCAGCACCAGCGGCAATGGATGAAAACATGATGAAACTACGCAGAGCCAATGGCCTCAATATATGTGGTATCGTTGCATTGGAAGTATTGCGCATGTTGCAACGACTGAGGACCGCACTTTGCTCTGATCAATCGGATGTCTGCATCCTGAAGAAACTGCGCCAAGGCACGTGGCTCTTTCAGGTCATATCGGTGAGCCTTGGCACACATGGACCCCAGAGAAAATAGAAATGTCTTATCCAGTGGTCAAGAACACATCGCTGGAAGAAGCGAGAAACTGCCTAGGTCTAGAGAAACATCTGCTAAGTACATCCCTCGGAACTTGTCTGGAGTCAGACTGGCTCTGCCGCCGCGTCATGGCCTGTTGGCCCTATTTAATGTGCTGCTGTAGCTGTCATTCCATGTTCTTTCGGGATCTTCTGAAACTCCAGGATTGAAACTTGCATCCGGTCACCTTTCTGGGACACTAAAGCCAAGAGCAAACAGTACCGCCTGAGACCCGAGACAAATCAGTTTTCTAGATCCTGATGAGTGAAATTTGAGCGACATTCGACAATGTTGAGATATATCAGCTGGTTGTGTGTTCAACTGACCATAGTCATATTGGTTCAACAAGGATTTGCTTCAGTATCTGCAATATATCTGCATGTACCACGATAAATCATCTGCAACCACTCCAACGTATGGAACTATGTAATTGTGCTGTCTGGCAAGGCACGTGGCCTACATGGTGCAAATCTCTCGGTCACACATGTCACATTCAACAACCCCTATGCTGCAACATAGAGTCCGGCCAGAGTTCAAACTGAACGTCATAAGACTTGCCAACAATTTCAATCAATCGTATTCTCCATATGCCTCTGTGATGTGTAGCAGTGCTACATACTGACCTATGGTGTGGGGGCACATATCTGTCACTGAGTGTACATCCAGCAGTCTTGGTTTTTAAGAAAGAAATGCAAGTACATGTCTCCAGCTATCGGATATCGGCACGAACAAGGTCCATGGACGGCACCTAGCAAGCTTTCACACGAAACATCTCAGGCTTGCAGGTACAAACGATGCTGCAAAATGCTGCAATTATGTCAGGTTGCACAAGTCCAAATGAACGACGTGAAATGACGTGAACCTAAGAACATATGTCAAATACCCCAGTCATCCCCACTGTCTCTGAAATCTGAAACGAACCCCCATTCATCTCCGTCGCACAGCCGAGCAACGGCAGCCACGGGACGCGGAACGTCGACCGGTGCAGCGGCTGCGGAGTCGCCCGCGGAACTCGGAGCCAGGCCTCAGCGGACACGGACTGCCGGACTGCGCAACGTGGCGAACTGCACATGGTCCGTTTTCCAACCGAAGGAAATCTGTTGCACAAGATCTTTAGTAACCCCTAGGAAAAATGGAAAAGTAAAATTGCCATTGTTGCAGTATTGGATCTTACTTCTATCTTGTGTGGGAGTTGCAATAGATTCACTCAGTCTGTCCAAAATAGTGGCAGTTTATGAGTTAATTGGGAAGCACTTCCGAAACAGCAATGACTGGAAAGAAACAAAAGAAATCTTATTCATCCATGACGTCAGACCGCAACAGTTGAAATTGTCTAAGCTCTGAGGGTGCCATTTGCGAGCAAGGCCTGGCCTTGAGACGTTGTGGAACGTGTAAGCTACAATATCTGGAAGCACATTTTTAAAAAAATGAACAATATAATATGTATATTATCTAACTCATCACGAGGAAAAGCCATTGCCTTCCTTGCCTGCAAAGTGCCCGGATGTAACAACGCATGGCGTGCAAAGTTATATCATGTGGAAAATCAACTTGTGGCAAACCATGCTATCCTGCACGCGTGGTTATCACCTCAAGTTTTCTTCAATATTCTGTAAGGTTCTTTTACCACACCATCAGAATTAGTGAGATTGAGAACATTGAGCAGCACGATGGCCACGGTCAAAATAAGGGGTTACTCAGTTACCGTCATCCCACCACAAGATGTTGAAGTCTTATCTTGGCGGCTCCAATTCCCCATTTATTATGGTATAAATCCGCACTGTTATCATTAGATATCTCAGGAAATCCCTATTCTACATGATTCAATCGAGTTAAATCAGGTTAAATCCCACTTTTGAGCTACAACTTCTATAATTTCTATATATTTCTACGTTATATTCCATGAAATCTCCAGGTCTTATGGCTGCCCATCCCCCATCTCATGGCACCGTGTGAAACCCGCTCCCTTCGGTTCCGGGCCGCTGTTTGTGGCATCCGCGGTGGCACCTTTCGGGGCCTCCTGGAGCCCCGGGCCCGGACGAGACGTGGACCATGAAAAAGTAGGGAGTTCAATGATATCATGGGAGATTCGATGGCTCAAAAATTGGATTTAACATGATTTAACCATGATTGAACCATGGAAAGAATGGAGATTTCATGTTCATGGGGATCTAATGGATATGATTAAATGTGGATAATAGGGGCAGCCAATTGATGAAAAACATGGCGAATTGATTGATTGTGTCGAAAAACAAATGGTGAACGAATGGGGAGTTAACACGTTTCTGAAAATGGGGCATACACCAAGAAATTGAATTGGCTGTTCCAATAGTTGTGGTTTGAGTTCAAACGAGTAGAACACATCTTGACCGGAGTTCATTGTTCCCTTCTCTGGTCACACCTCTGCGCAAATTATCATCACTTTTGAAATATGTTCCACCAAAAAAAACGATCAATGTATCGTTGGTGATCTTGACCCGTCCGAGACCACGGCCCAGCCGCTTCTCCTCAGCTTTTGCTGCTACGGCCTTTGCGTCTCCTGGGCACGTGACTCTGATCCCAGGGCAAAACCTCAAGCCCCAAGTCATCATTTTACAAATCATCAACCGCGATCAATCACGTGGGGTACCCTATTTTTCAAACCACATCAAGGATACCAACCAAGAACAAAGAGATTCCAAGCGCCGAGCCCATGAAAGATGCGATTGCCACCTGGTCTGGCGCATGAATCAAGTCAGTCAAAAAGTTGCATGGTTGATACCTGCATGTCCAAAAATCCGTGTCTCTGATTTAAGTTTCACCAATACACAATCATGTTCAGAAAGGATGTCCATAGATATCCATGGTATGTGAAGAAGACATAAGAAGACGACCACGATACATACCAGGTCACCCCAACACCCCTTCCACCTTCAAAATCTTTGTTAAAGGACCCCAACCTGCCCTCCCTAGCTGACACCGATGTTAACATCAGGAGGATCCTGGCACCTCTATGTCAAGAAAAATCCGAACCCCGAGCACAGTGAAAACTTTGAAACCACATTGATCCACACATTCAGCTCACTGGATTCTGACAGGGCCCTTTGGGTTTCCCTCAGAATTACGGTGAGAATTCATAAGACTGGCAACGGGACGCGCAGATACGATGGCTCTCCCCGGATGAGAGGCAGCATATTTAACACGCATAGACAACACCAAGGGGATGGAAGTGGATGAAATAACGATCGCAGACCAGTTGGGGTTGGACCCAAGCTGCCAAGTCTGCTCGACCAGGAGCCAACGAAGTCGAAAGCATTGGAACGCAAATGAAGGTCTGTCTATAGAAATGGTATTTACACCCCCAAATTTATGACCGTGACAAGTCGCCTCCAGGTCTTTCGAAGCGTTCAACGCTTCCAGGTCATTCAGCACAGCCTGGATTGCTGCCTGCGCAGGACCAGCTGACACCCGATATCCGTCGAATACTGGGATATGGTTTGCCATGACAAATCGCACATCCTTTTATCATTGGGATGCCAATCGGAAACTTGTCACTCCACATTTCATCCAGATTAATCCGCAGCAACTCCGCGGTGTGCACCTCGGCTTTGAGGTTCACAGCGGTATACAAAGCAAAGTTCCGCAGCAAAGTCTTCAGTTCATCCTGCTCTGCTGTACAAAAAAAAACCTGTGGTCGACAACTGCCCTTCTGCAAACTTTCGACTTCCAACGGACACTCTTTTCACTTTCCACTAGGTCTGGCGCAACACTGAACAAGCAAGATTCTAACAACTCTAAGACCAAGAAGAACGCAGAAATAAGAATGGAACCACTCTTCGTTCAGAAAACCGTTTGAATCATTTTGCCCGCACTGAACCCACGCCCCCCGGCTGCGTCCTGCTTGGTCGCATCTGAAAGTTGGCATTCCATAGATCGAAGTTTTGCCTCATGGTGGTGGCAAGGTACCCGGTTGAAAGGGTCCAATCTCCTGTTTGCATGCCAAAATAAAGCTCAACCGAATCCCTATAAACCTGCAATGGCTAATCGTCTTAGCGGATGATGGCAGCAGTCTTGTAACATCAAGAAGACGACACAGGCTAGGGCATTGCTACCATCCACGATATGACGGATCCAGGGTCGAAACAAAATCCGATTCAGCTCAGTGCATGTTTTGATAGATCTCGCTTTGAGAATCCACTTCCAACTGTCCAACTCAACCGATTCCACGACTCCACCAACTCTGGCCCTGCCAACCGGACTGAACCTCGAGTATCTCTCGCTCAACTCTTTGTCTGTGAAGGTGGTCACAGGATGTCTTCAACAAAGCCTTTCGCCACAAAACTGGACACTCGAAAAGCAAAGCAAACCAAATCGCAGAATATCACAGAGATCAGAGATGTTTCTTTGTCGTGCTCTGTCTGCTCTGGATTTTATTCCGACTACTAGAAACGTACTTATATGCGGAATGCGGAATCAGTCCAAGTCCAAGTCTTTGTTGGTCTGTGAGTATCCGTTCGCGTGATGCTTGTAATTACTTTGAATGCTGCGGAAATCAAGTGCCATGTCCATCAAAGCACTGCAGCACACCATGAACCAATTTGGTCATGATTTGTCGTGATTTGGTCATGATTTGGTCATGATTTGGTCATGATTTGGTCATGATTTGGTCATGGACCACCACTTCCAACCACCGAGGGTCAGCCTTCACAGCGTCGTTTGACGGCTGCAGCTCCACCAACATATCCTGTCTCAACCGCCGCAACAACCGTGACCCACTGACAGATTTCACATGGTTCTTTTTGACCGAAAATTTTGGCTCTTTGTTGAGGATTCTTCTCTGCTCTTCACATGTTGACAGGGAACAACACAAAAGTTTCTCCAGCAGGATGGTCAGTGCATTGATTACATGAGGAAAACGTAGGCTTAAACTCCAAGTTTCAAACACTCACTTCGCAGCCAAGATTGAAACAACCACAACATGTCCCTGTGATACTGAAGCTGTGCGAATCAAACAAGTTGGTTCAGGCCATGGCATGCAACAAGAAACGTGGTTTCTCTGGTCGCAACAGAAAACCGACCTGACTTCCCAAGAACTGATCCTCCCAGAGCCCACCTGCAACTGAATAGTTGATTCCATACCTTCGTCGACCTCGCAACACACATTCTGACCACCCGAATCACAGCTAAAGGAGTGAAGTTGTGTCGCCGGAATTCTTGGCGGCACTTTGCCAATCGTGACCAAAAAACATGTATTCAAATGTGTGTGTATATATATATATATTCTTTGTGTACAGTATACAATATATATATATCAGAAATCCCAATCAAGGGTTGACTCTTATCTTTTGTGTTGCTTTCATGGCATGCCCGCCTGATTCTCTACAGTACAGTTGGCATCACCGACAATGACACGCAAGAAAAATGAATAAACGTGAGCCAAACGATGGCTGGGACAGAGTAGTCCCAACGTGGTTGGCCTTCACCGCGCCATTTGCAGCGCCCAGTTCTTCCATGTCTTGCAAGGCTTTCTGGACTTGTTCCTGCACGGAGATATGATGCTTTTGGAGCATGTGGATTTGGTGCGGGTGTGATCAAAGGGCTGGTCCTCACATCATCAAAAGTGACTTTGGGGTGACATTTGATTCCCAAACAAAACACCACGTGCGCCTATCAAGCGCTCAGGCCTAAATGCTGGAAGTGGAATTTGGACTGAGAAAGCCCAACAACCAGAATATTGCTCTAATCAAGAAAACTTATTACTGATACACAAAGAAATGACCACCTAATCAATTCATCAATGCAACACTGGTTTGATACGGTCATCGTCCAATTCAGACCAATTCAGATGTGTTTTAAAGCAAATAAATCCGAATAACATCTCTGCAGCCAATTTCCCAAACCACTCCATGCTTTGGACCTGCGCTTTTGCGCATGCAGATGTCTGAGCCGCCAAGTCTTTCAGTAAAGATCGGATTTCCTCCTGCAATGTGGGGAGTTGTGGGGATATGGTGGAGAGCTGGTGCAAAGCCATCACCCCTTCAAACATCAAATGGCCTTCGCGTGTATCGGACACATGTCGATGTCAAAATTCCAGTGCAAGTTGACTCTCGAACCTTGCCAGCATGCCCTGGCCTTCTCTGCTGTGGAATCCAAGAGTTGACATTCCAAGGTTTTCAGTTGCTCCTGATACAACTCGTGGGAAGGGATTCACTGAAGGTATCAGTGAACATGGATAAAAATGGTTGTCTTGGTGACACTGGAATCCATTGCATTCCAAGGATGACTTGACAGCGGGTCGAGTTGTTTTGACACATATAACTAATTCATACTTATTTCGCTATACTCCGCTATACCACATCAGTTCTGCCCAACCCAAATCTTTGGTCTCAGGAGTAAAATGGTTCCATATGGTTCCTAACACCTGACACCCAAACTGGTTGGCAACTACCGCAAAGTATTTTGTTTCTGTTAAATGGTTCCTTTCCACGAATCACTGACGTCCTGTTTTAACATTAACATAAATGCACAGCTGCACCTCCAACAGCTGACGTGCAATCTTCTGCTTCTGAAGTTCTGTGTGAGATATCTGCACTTCAGCCTTTCCGGATCAAGAAATCGGGGGAAGAAAAAACACCCCCACGCAAGTCTTTCACAAATATTCGCAGGAGCCATGGGTGGGGTGTATGCCCAACTGAAAAGGGCCGTTGACAACTCCACAAACTCATGTGTTTTGGAGTTCATCAGTGAGCCCGATGTTGCTACAACAACAGCGCCTCATGCGATTGGAAGTTGCACGACGAAAATAGGAGATAATGAGGCCTTCAGATTGTCTTTCCGTAGCTGCAGGTCTTCGCTAGAGTGTTTTTGTGCGCCAATGAAGGAGCCGGGTTTGATTACAGCGAAAACTGCCCACGGCAGCCATGCATATTTTATTTTGATTTACTTTGTAAGGCCGGAGGCCGCTGGCCTCAAGGTACCAGTAGGCGACTAGTAGGGACTGCCCGTAGCAGGAGGTAGCAGGTTCAAAAAGATATTGGATTTCCAAGTGATTTTTGAAGGTGGTACCTGAGGGCATGATAAACGCCTTTGACTCTTTCAGCCAACCGATCTAGTTTTGGTCGCATTGATCTTCTGCTTGGAACATATGTAGGTGATTTTTTCCTGCGATTAAGAAGCATTCGTAGCCGTGGTCCGTGTGATCTGCCCTTAAAATCTGTCCAAACAATTTCAAATTTTGAATTTTCTGAGTTTCCGACAACTTTGAAATATCATGAAATATCCACATCACATTGATGAGTTTGATCCCTTACTTTGTTCGTCTGACTTCCGTAAAGGTCGGGGGAATTCGCAGAATCCTGCACATTTCATTTGAAAATCTTTTCTCCTGGGTCAGCTGGATTTTTTCGAGCCCATAAAAGCTTGGATTTTACAACAAAAAAGTTAAAGACTCGTAGTTTCCACGAGATATTAATATATTGGCTTTGTACCAGAAAAGTGTGCATTAAACATCTTTACTTGCAAGCGCCAGAAATTTCTTCTTGTTGTCTGCGGCGCTTGTGAGAATCGTGCCTGGGTACACAGCTTGGCGTTGCCGCGGCACTGAGCCATTTTGATGATATTTGCTCGTGGATGTCTTGTGACTGGTGGTGAGGTCGATGCATTATATATATATGATGTGATGTGTATATATATATTAATTGATTAATTGATTAATTCATTAATTAAGTGATATTAGGTGCATATTGTGAAGATTCAAGCTCAATTGCTTTCAGCAATTTGTTGATTGAAGCATCACTGATCTCGAAAATAATGAGGGTGTCGTCTGCATAAAGAATTTCACTGAAATATATGCCTGGGATTGGTTCCAGTTGCTTTGGTGTGTTAAGGCAAGATTTGCCGTCGGAGAACATTACAGACATAAGTGACATAAAACTAAGTATTAAAAAATGTGGTGACAATTGACATCCTTGCCTTATACCAGTTTCTTGAATCAAAAAATCTGACCTTCCTTCATCACAACTGGCACAAAATTTTGGTCTATAGATGTCTCTTATCATGTATCAAAAAGTCGTGATGGAACTTCCAACCTGTGGATGCTTTCTAAAGACGAGTGTGTTCAATACGGTCAAAAGCTTTTCCCAGTCTAGCAGTACTACTCCCAGGTTCTTACCTGACATTTCTGTATAGCTTTGAAAATGGCAAGAAATATTGCATGACTTGTGGATTTACTTCCGAAACAGTGGATTTTAACAATCCATCCAACCTGTGTGGGACAAACGATTTAATTGTCAGCACAGCAAATATGTTTGTATTGTAGAATGTGTGTTTCAGTGATATTGGTAATTTTCAAGTTTGCTTGAGTCTCCCTTTTTCAAGATTAAAACAATATGGAAGCTTCATTTTTAAAAGGATGTGTCGGTTTTCTTGGTCCAAATGCTTTACTGGCTCTGGTACATTGTCCGTGGCCCGTGGTCAACTGGGTACTCTGCGGCCTTTTGGCGTTGAGCATGTCTAGGAATCCGTCGTCTATCTTGAATTTTTGTGTTTTTTGACTTTGGTCGAGATCGAGGGGGCGTTTGAGGGCTGTCCATGTGTAAGTATATTTCCTGAGCAATTTCTTTGAATTGTCTTCCAGGGTGTTCTTCCTCGTTTCTACTTTCTACGTACCCCTTGTTTGATCAAAAGGTTAAGGTCTTTCACTTTCTAGATTGTCATGGCGTACAGTAAAGCTTCTTGTCGTGTCTCTAAAAGATTACAAGATTTTACAAGTATTGGCAGCGATTGACTCCTGATGTTGGTGTGGAGGAATCAATGTCAGGACTTGGTCTGCTGCTTTTTGAACGCATTGGGCGAAGTCTATCAAACAGTGGTTCCTGTCAGGGCTAAATAGCTGCATATTCAATAAATTGCGTGTGATTTGACGATACTCGCTAGTTTGCTCTTCTGTGCGTGTGCTGTATCTTGGGATGAGGTCTTTCGGATCTTTCCTTTTCTCGTGCAAATTTGATTCAAACACCTGCGCCAAGCAGTTTGTGATCAGATTCCAGGGTGGTATGATGAGTGGCATTGATATCCTTAGCAGCATTCTTCCACCTTATGTTTACTGAAAGCAGCGTTGTGAGCGCCCACGTTTTGGGCAGTCTCCTTTTGCCACTTTTCTCCATGAATCTACCCATCCAGAAAAAAAATATGGCTGCACTTGTCACTTCAACATTGCATCTCCCACAGGCAAACCCCAAGAACAAAATTCCCTACACAAAATTAAACTCCATAACTGAAAACCGAAAAAAACAAAAAAAACAAAAACAACAAAGATTCCAGAGAAAGGTTGGGGGGCTCATAGTTGCTGGATCTTTGGTTTTTTTGTTGTTTTTTGTTTTTTTTGTTTTTTTTGGTTTTTTTGGTTTTTTTTTGTTTTTTTCGGTTTTTGTGTTTTTTTGGTGGTTTTGCTTATTGTACCGCCTGGCTATAGGGGTGGTTTTACCTTGAAAATGTGTTCTCCATATTTCCTGAACAGCAAGGCCTAATTTCTGATTTTCTGGAGGTGGTGGCTCTGTTTGTGTAATTTTCTTCTGAGCAAGGAATATCACCCTCTTTTCAAAGGAATGAACAAATACAATATATTGCATCCTTTTCAAGGAAACTTGCATAAAGGCATGCTGCACTGTGGTCTCTGAAAGAGCAACTGCTTATTGAAGAATACCCTTTCAAAATAATGCTATATTTCCTGCAAGGAACACTATACTTCTTCAAATGGCAATTCCATGCATTGCGCTTTATTACAGACACATCACCCTCTTTCAAATGGATTGTTGTATATATGAAAGGGTTCCCTTTTGTACAACAACTTACTGTAAATCACACCATACTCAGCCATACTCTGTCACTGGGACTGCTGTGTGTCTTGAAGGCGACTTCTCAAAGAGATGCTACATACTTTTGAAAGGAAGATTGTGGGCAATTGTATATATATATAATTAATAATATCATACAATGAATTATGTTATTTGAAAATCATATTATATTTTCCAAATGAATAATATTTTTTCGAAGTAATATGGCATAATACCGTTGTTTAAAATCAAGATTTCATGAAACCATCAAGTATTGTCTGATAGGATTGCCGCTTTTCTGAAAAACACTAATGTATATGCATATTTTATCTTAAGGAAATACTACCCTTCTCTAAAAGGACTACTACCTCTATGGAAGAAATTACATATATTCATTAAAATATATGGAAGACAGAACGCACTTGTTCTAAAGGAATGCTATGCACATCTCAGGGTCTTGCTTTACACTTTCTCAAAGGAATGTTATTCCCTCTATAGAAGAATATTGCATAGAGGCATGCCACAATTTCCTCAAGAAATGCCACATTCTTTCAAAATTTCAACGATGACTTATGAGAAGCATGCTGTGGCCCTTAGAATCTGAGTTGATGCTGTACTAGGGTTTAATAACACAATATTTTTCAAAGGAACAATATGCTTACCCTTGCAAAACATTCCATATCTCTTTCTGTAGGGAGCTCTGTCAGGAAGATGCAATGCTGCTTGGGGACAAAATGAAATCTTCTGTCAATCAAAAGTGCTGTTTCCTCTTGTTCATGCTTGCTATAAAAACCTGCAACATAGAAGCAAACACACCCCTATCATTTGAGCATGGCACAACAGGGCAAAATGGAATTTTCTTTCTGATATTCACTGGCTAAATGACATAGAACCGTTGATAGACAACCTGCAGCAATGAGAACATGTCGCTTACAGACTTGGACACACATGTCAGAAAATGCTCAAAACATAGCATTTTTTACGAGATTTGTGGGCGCTGAGAGCGCTGGCCTCTCTATGTTTAATCAGAATGTAATCCATCTGAGGAAACTGTGTGCTAGTCAAGGGGTCAACGATGCTAGAGTATACATTTGTAGTTGTTTATCGAAAAACAAAACAAAACATACACACATAAGCCTTTTGCACTGGGACACCTTCGCACCAAGCAGTTTTCACACCACGACATTTTGACAACATTTTTTTACAGCGTGACTGTTTTTACGCCAAGGCTTCTTTAGGATTGTTTAGAGATGTTTAAAGTTTTCTCGCTTCATCTTCAAAAAACAACAAAGGTTTTCCCATTCAGCGGGTGGCCACAACAAACAACAACATCCGTGCAACTAAAGACAACATTATCAACATTTCTGTTTATGTTCGGGCCAGTTTCCCCTGCACATCAATGTGGGAGCGGAGCGAACACCTGGGAATCCCTGCAATGACACTGCAGTCATCGTTTGAAACTATGGTTCTCTGGTTGTTGCTATGCTTAAGCGACGGCCCACCTAAAACCAAGCCACAGAAACTCACGTCGTCCGTGTTCAAATGCGGAAACATACATTTGAAACGACCGAAGATTTGTTGCTCTTCTAGCAATACATAAGTACCCAACCATAGTAACCATACCCAATTTCAAGATGTTTCAAGCACTTAAGACCTCGGTCACCATGTTTGTTGATCATATCGTCATATCATATCCCAAGCGTTGCTCTTGTCAGATCCCACTGAAAATTCAATCCAGTGAAATCCCTTCGAAACCCGGGTTCTCACCACGCCGAGGCGGCCCACGGGCCTCGCATTTCCGCAGTCCTCCCTCACGCATCTCTTGTTGCAGTAGCGCCTAGCAGCTTAGCATCGCCACAGATCGATTTTGTGTTGTTCTGAGTTCACTGCAGATGCAGAAAACTCTTTGGCACCACGGCACCACGTGGTTCTGCGGGTTCTGCCACCCTGGAACCCCAGAAATGTCATTCCGAACCATTCCGAACCATCCAAACTTGAAACCTCGTTGGTTGATCTGTTTTCCAAGGAATTTCACCCGGCCGTCTGCGCCGCAATGTCTGCCAGCAGAAGCTCCAATTCCTGCGAGGAACACAGATCCTGAAGCCTAGAAGCCTCAGGGACGACCGTTGAGGAATGGATTCAATGGCTTCACCACTTCACCACCCATTTCTGGTACCGAGAATGGTTGGTTGGACATGGAACTATTGTGGATACAGAAGGCTGTTTATTACTGTTTATTCACATTCTTCGAATTTCTTCGATCTTGAGTTTGTCACAGAAAATTGGGAACATGTCAGGAGACTGGAATGCATTGAAATGCGCCAGTGCAATTGCAGCAGCTCTATCTTGGACACGGCCTCCCCAAATATGAAGTAAAAGTGGAAACGATGTTTGTTTTATCTTGTTTTTACAGGGGCACATGTCAAACTCGGCTTGGCACATGTCCATCTTCCACAGTGCCGATAAGCGAAACCCCTTTGGCTTGTCAACATGGTTCAATCAACCAAAATGTTTGAGGGGTCAGAATATGTCAGAACATCTCAGAACGCAAAGCTTCCCACGCCGAGTCCTCGTCTTCCTTGCCGCTGTTCACCTGCCTCGACTCCCTCTGCGGCTGGAGATCAGCCTGGCACCCCAAGTTGCACTTCCAAGGCTTGGGCACCAGGATGCACCACGGGACATCATGCAACTCTTTTTTTGAGACTGGAGGTGAGGGGAAAAAAATTGAAGTTGACCTGTGGCCCTGCTGTGATACACTTGAGCTGAGAATTGTCGTAGTGATAGTTTAAATTCCGGCAGCCTTGGGTTGACCTCTCTGATGACTAATGATGACTATGTCCTACCAGAAATGGATTGGAAAAATTTAGAAAACTCATCACAGAAAGCTTAGATGCCAACGCCCACTGGCCCGATCCCCGGCCCAGCCATGCGCCTTCCCTAAGTCGTCCCGTCGTCCCCACAACTCCCCTGGCCTCCAGGTCCATCTGCGTCGAAGTCCGACACGTTTCCTCAACGCAAAAGACTCATCTCCCAGCCTGGGGAGACCCTTCCTACCATCTTTACCCAGTTACCAACTGCTTGCAACTGCATATCAAAGTTTCAAATGATCATCTCTGACATCTGACTTCTCCGGAATTCGATGGATTTCGTTACCGTCCCGGCATCTGAGTTTCCCCACATCGGCTTCCAACGTCTCTGCGGCAACCGGCGTCTGGCGACGAACACCTGTCGCTGTTGGGCCCGAAGGAAGGGAACGGATCGGGTGAAAGAAAACTCTAGAAGACCCATGAAGACCCAAAGGTAAAGGCTCGTGAAATTGACCTCAACTGATGGCCCATAAAAGCGAAAATGACCTAAAGAAGCCACAGGTACAGATATGTTTGGGGCAATGTTGGGGGAAAAGACATTGAACAAATGGGTCGCAAGTGCCAAATGCACGACTGACTTTCCAATGTCGATGTTTTCGGAAACATCTCAACACGCTCCAACCTTGACGCAAAGCGGCAAACAATCGGCCGGCCAACCCTCTGGCGGTCAATCTGGTCGAAGCTCCTGCCAGAAATCTGCAGCTGCTTGAAGTTCAACATTTGAATCCGTTTGAAGCATGTCTCTTCTGTCACAAAGCTATCAACAATCGGAAACTGTACATTTTCCTGAAAAGTATCTCTACTACCCCAAAAGGAAGAGAATTCTGCAGGTGTCTCTTGCTTGTTAAGTTAGGCCATAGCATCACCCGTTAAAATGGCTCAGTGGATCACTGAGATGAGAACGACCTTGAAATTTATGTTCCGTTATAAATTCCTTCTAAATTCCATTCTGCAAGAAATTGGCATTGGCATCATTTGGCTCAATAAAATCGTGCCATCCTCGGCTCATGGCTCCACCTTTGAACTCCCGGCGCTGCCTGCAGCGGTTGTGGGCCGTGGCAACGCATCGGCGGCCGCAGGCACCACCGTTGCCCAGGAACCGTCCATGATGATCCACGGGGGTTCAACCCCTCTGGTTGAGGCGACTGATGTGTTCCAACTTTGGAACAGGGAAAATGATGGAAAATCCATCAGATTCTGGTTCACAATGGTTTACATTAGGTTTACATGTTACGTAATGTTACATGCAAATGAATAGCAAATCAAGATATAGATAGATATAGGAGATCAATGTTCCTGTGCTGGATGTTTCGGTGCAAGCCTGCATACTCTGACTTCGCCATCCTTTTGGTGAGAATTCGAACGTGGCCAATGTTTTTGCACTTCTCGCCTAAGGTTTTCCTCTCAATTAATCTTGTCTGAGCCACATGTAGCAAAGGTTTACGTGTAAGCGTTTGCAGCACATGAGTGGAACCTACCGATTCCGAAATTGCCTCTGATCCATGATCTTTACTGTATCTGCGAAATGTGAAGATATGGATGAAGACCAAAAGAAACTGACACAGCAATCCTGTGTGTATTTGGGGCATGTCACACTTTTTCACATCTTTCCAGATCCAGCTCCAGCTCGGCGCCGCGGAGCGAGAACCTCAGGCCGGCGATTTGGAGTGGGTACTCACGATCTGTCGGGGCGGGCAGAATCATGGCATGAACATGTAATTACAATGTAATTAAACACGAACAAACAGATTTCCATGGGGCCATGTAGTAACTGAACTTGGGAAACCCGAGATTTGGTGGTATTTGCTGACTTGTTCGAAACATTTCGGAACTCTTCCGCACCTTCACAAGGAGTTTACCACATTACACAATTGGAACAAATGCTAAATGAGCTGCGTGGACATCTGGCTCACTTCCTACCCAATCCTTCCCTCGCGGTCGAACCGTCGAACCCTCGAACCTTGCATCCGTTTCCACATTCTTCGTACTTCTGCCATGAAAGAACAGCGCTAAACATCGAGCAAACCAATTGGGAAAACAGAAGTGAAAGGAACTTGAAGATAGATTGAAGTTGTAGTAAATACATTGTCTCCAAAGACACCCAACACCCGGGTTCCATAATTGTAGCTTGTTGTAGCCATTCGCCTTGTTTTGCCAAGAAAACACTTTCAGTATCAATGTTTGACGCGCCCTGGACCATCTGGCCGCCCCACATCCTTTGGCGCAGGAGGGTCGTCCATCGTTTGGGGTACGCTTGGCGACCAGCAAGAGCCGTCAAAATGTCTGGTCAAAAATCGGCCCTGCAACAGGTTGGGCTAACATAATAGATTTGACCTCAATTCCAACGGATTATTATCATTATCCCCATCAAAATTCCCAGTCGGGGGGTCTCCCCGTTTTAAGACATACTGTGACATACTCATAGACTCACCATGCTATTGCTATGGTCTTTTCAAATCCTCATCAATGCTCGGTTCTAGAACTTTAGGCCCACAGTTAAGCAATTGATGAGCGATTGCGTTGGATTCAAGCCTAACATGATCAACATGAATCATGTGCTGAAAGTTTGCCTGGAACATCACAGGAGCAATGGTTGTTGACAGCAGACTCAACCTTGAGCAGCACTGCGGTCTACTGGCTGAATTTCATCAGAATTGACCTAGAATTCATAGCTGCTATATGCTGCTGTCATTTGGGGATAATTCCGATGACGTCACGACGACTGAGCACGAGTGCGGCGCTGCCATTGGCCGTAGGCTCAAAATTTCTGGGGTTATGGCAGTGGTCAAGTTTCCTTCCGACAACTACAAAAAATCCACTTCTTGCAGGTGTTGGAGGAAATTCGACTTAATTGTCTTTATCAGGACAAAATTCAGAAACAATCCGTGCTGCCAAGAGTTGATTTTCAGCCGACTTGATGCCCGCACTTGTCAACAGCTCGAAACGCCCATGTGGAAATGCAGCATGCCCAGAGCAGATCAAAAACAGAAACGCTGTGGGAATCCAGGAGGGCAAACCCAAATTTCATACCTAGCTCTTTGTACTTCTGCCGCAAATTTTGGTTCAAACCAAATCTTTTCCAGGACCTGACTGGTCCAATTCCAGGCTCCTAAGCTCCTAAGGTTCTGGTTCTGGTTTGAAAAATCCTTCCCTTCTGTCTGAAATTGTTTGCGTCCACTTCCTGTAGAAAAACGCAGAAAACACACCTGGAATCATCTCGTTGGGGCGACCGGAACCTATCGTCAATTTCATGGGAACTGAACCTTACGGAAAAAGCAACTCACCCCCATAACTCCATCACTATAAAGTTTATTTGTGTGTTTTGTGCTTGAAAATACCAAAATAATTATATCATATCTGTTTGGTCTTTGCAAACAGGTTTCAAGCCAAAAACTATGGACGGATGACAAGGGCAGTGAAATGTCGTCCCATCACCCAACAACTATACGGTATGATGTCCAACCGTCTGTATTGGTGATGTTTGAAATCCATTGAAATCCCCAAAATGGAACATCTAGCAACTCCTGGATGATCCAAATATAACCAGCAGAACTTAGGGAAACTAGCCAACATCTGGATCAGAACTTAGTTACGAACCATTTTGAGACTGTAAAAATCTCCAATTTGTACAGTTGCTATCGAAAATCCAAGGAAAACATCCATGTGCTGGGAGGTCACCTCGATCCCTCCTCACTTGGCTGCTTTAATCTGCCGGGACTCGCACGCAACACATCCACATACGTGCGCGTTGCCTCGTGGTGTTGTCAACATAGTCCATATTGTTCATTTTCAAGTTAACAAATTGCTGGCTTTGAACATTCAAAACTATGGCTGCCAAAAACCCGAACGAAAACATGGAGAGTCCTGGAGAAAATAACGTGTTGTTGTGAAGCTATTCCACTCTTCTGAGACGCTCCAAACAATTCTTCGTGTGGGACGGAACACGCTATCTATTTGAGTTTTGCCAGACACTCGCGGAAGACTGTTGTATGATGTTTCACACTCTTCTAAGACACCTTTGCCAGACACTGTTGTGAGACACTTTTGGAAAACATTGACAAATGATGCATCAAGCTTTGGGGAATTGATGACCAAACAAAACTATTCTCACCACAGGCATGTAGTGCTATACTATGCTATACTGCTATCATCTGCTATCCATGAAATTTGCCTGGATCCCTCAAAATCACCACATTGGCAGTATGCGAGTGGAAGTTCGGCCAAGAAATGTGAAACTGTGAAACAAATTTCCATGCTCAGCAAAGTACCGGCTTCGATGGCTCCCAACGAGCTGCCTCATTGGTTGCCGCGCTCGAATGGATGCGAATCTGATCGGACCAAGGGCTCCATATGGCTCCACTATTCCATTTCCACATGGGGACCTCTACAAACCCTGAAAAAGTCGTCAAAATGTGCGTTGCATTGAGATTCGGATGCATTTCATGGTTGCACCGGATGGCCTGGAGTCAAAGGCATCAGAAAACCGAAAACCAGTGCCAAGATGTGCCAAGATGTGCCAAGAACCGCGACCGGAGTTAGCAAAACGAAACGTCCAGGTGCTGTTCACAAACGGCAATCTTTTTCAGTTCCACCTCACGTCTAAGGAGATTGCATGAGGAGGAATACACAAAAGAAACGATTTCTTTTAATCCACAATGGCCCAAGACATGGAAACCAAAATACAGCTGATTCCAACAGCAAGTAGCATAGACACCCTGCATCGAGGGTGGACATCCTATGGACGTTTGGACGTTTGCCAGACTGGCAGAAATCACACAGAAGTCCCTGAGCATCCGGCCTTCATTCGGCCGGTGGTGCAACGGCCTGGGCCTCGGCGCCAAGATCTGCAACGGTGGAGAATCCGAGCTGCGGCCGTGCGGCCAAGCCACGGCTTCGAGCAGCTGGACGACTTCTGCTTCCCTTGCCGCTCTCGCCAAGTCCAACGGAGTTTTTCCTCACCGGTGGCCAACGGGGCTGAGCCCATGAAAAAACCTTCTGATCATGTCGGAACCACCAATATATACCGTTTAAGTCTTTGAACAAAGCCATTCTCAAAGCGACTATGTTAACAAATGACTTTTCTGCACAAAAGAGATGTAAATTCCGATCTCAAGACAGACGGTCACGCGCTAATAGAAGCCAAACGAGTCGTGTCCGAACTGAAGCACCCAGCCTTTCTTGTTTTGCACATCCACCGGTGCATTGGCCGCGAGCAGCAGCTCCACCACGGCTGTTTCGCCTTCGGCTGCTGCATCGTGCAGCGGGGTGTCGCCTCGGCCCAACGCCAACACACTGCGAGGGAAGGCTTTGAACAAAGCCATTCTCAAAGCCACTGCGAGCCGGTTTTTCTTTCAAGAAACTTCATCAAGCTCCATTTACACTATATGAACCCATGTGAAAAATGGTGAAAGCATCTTATCTGCACTGCATAATCATCCTTTTCTACATGTCTTACCTTCAAATGGTAAACCGAACTTGTTCAAAACCCGAGTTGCTTAAGGAAGCTGTTTTCTCCTCTCCAACTTGGACAAACTTCATTAAAATACGTTTCAACTACAAAACGTGAATATTACCTTTACAAAAAACGTGTAATTTGATCTGCATCTTGAATTCGAACTGCCACCAAGTGAAGCCAACAACGAAGCGCCAAGGCCAGAGATCCACAGGTACCCTGCAGCTGAGGCCCCCTGCCACTGTTGTCTTGCACCCCCAGCGACGCCACCTCCACCAGGAGCTTCACCACCTCCACGTGGCCGTTGGCACTGGCAGCTGCCACGTGCAACGGAGTTTGGCCTCGGGCAGCCCATACGGCAGAGACATTTCTCCCTGAAGTGGAGGAAAGAGTCATAACCGAAACCGGGATCGAACGAAGTTCACCAAACAGTCACCGACCGCAGAGGCCCCGGGCCATCGTTCTTCTGCACGTCCACCTGCGCCTTGGCCGTGGGAAGCAGCTGGACCACCTCCGCGTGGCCGTTGAGTGCCGCTCTGTGCAGCGGGGTCCAGCCTCAGTCCGGAGCCCGGCCTGTGGATGTGCATCCGGGCATCTACCCCTGCGAAGCTCGGTACCAAGTTGTTGGAGTCGATGTTTGATCGGATTATGGCCAAAGTCCACATCTCCGATCATTGTATCAAGTTTACCACATCTCTTTCATCACCTATAATGCCTTGATGCGTCACACAGATACCGCTTGCAGAGAAAGCAGATTCAAAACCTGTCGAATGTGTTCAAGTTCTATCTTCTGAGCGGAAGGCTATCGGGAATACATGGCAAAACCCTGTGTGAAGAGCATGGCGAAAGAAAATGAACATTGCATCACTAGAGTGTCAGGAGACAGGAGACTTGCTTCGCCAAGGTCGTGAGAAATGCACCGGGTTCCAAGGATGGTTTTCTTGGAAAGTTTCCTGAAAGGACTCAAACTGTCATATTTTTTGCAGCTATCTAAATTAGAAGTGAAGGAATAAATAGCCCTAACCTTCCAACCTTGTGGTTAGTCTAACTGCATGTCTTTTCTGAACCCCATCATTTCACTGCTATTCACTGCTTATAGTCATCCTAGGTCCATTTTACATCTTGTGAACTTGTATCATCTTATAATCTTATGTCAAGTTTGTCATAGACATGCGAGGGAACACACCAAGTTGAAGACAAAGGTTTCGAATCAGCCGAGGCAGTGTACACATATTGCCAAATGGTCACACCAATACAGGTTGCAGAGCAAGCAGATTCAAAGCCTGATTTTTCGAATGTATTCGAGCTCCATCTCCCCGGGAGAAATATTGCGAACGATCTGTCAAAAGCATGGCGAAAGAAAATAAACACTGTAATTAAGGAGATTTGCTTCGCCATGGTTGTGAGAAACGCCATAGGTCTTCAGCGCATTCTGTTTAGAAAGTATCAACAAATGTGACACCAAGTTATTTGAATGACCTTAAATCGAAGAATTCACTTCTAGACATGGAAGATGTGGACACTTGGCGGCTGTCTTAACAAATGACTCTTCTGCTGGAAAGATCTCCAGACAGACGGTCACGCGCCAAGAAGGACCCGAACAGGTCGCGTCCGAACTGAGGCCCCCGGCCACCATTGCTTTTCACATCCACCGGTGCGTTGGCCGCCAGCAGCAGCTCCACCACCTCTGCCTTGCCATTGCGCACTGCATCGTGCAGCGGGGTGTCACCTTGGCCCAACGCCAACACACTGCGAGGGAAGGCTCGGAGGCTGCCGTTTTTTTGAGAAACTTCATCAAGGTCAAGGTCCATTTCCATTGAATCCATTTGAAAGATCGTGAAAAAAAGTTATCAGCACAATCATGACAATCCCCTTTTATTTTTTTTATCTTTTTTACATGCTTTACCTTCAAATGGTAAATCGAACTTGTTCAAAACCAAAGTCGCTTGAGAGAGCTGGTTTTTCTCCAAGATTCCGCTAGATATGAAAATTTATTGAATCCTAGGGCCCTAGGGGGATTCATCAAAACCCTTGTCGACGTATATGTCGACTAAATAATCCAAAATCACCAAATATCCAGCATCTTATCTGCATCTTGAATTCGGGCTGCCACGAGCCTGCCCTGCGGAAGGAGTGTGGCAGCCCGAATGCACAATCACATAGAATGTGCATCCTGGCATCTACCCCTACAAAGCTCGGTACCAAGTTGTTGGAGTCGATGTTTGTTGCAAGGCCTTTTTCATTCGCTGCATGCTTGATAGGGATTGGCCAAAGTCCACATCTCCTATCATTGTATTACCGCTTGCAGAGAAAGCAGATTCAAAACCTGTCGAATGTGTTCAAGTTCTATCTTCTGAGCGGAAGGCTATCAGGAATACATGGCAAAACCCTGTGTGAAGAGCATGGCGAAAGAAAATGAACATCACAGTGATTACAGTGTCAGGAGACAGGAGACTTGCTTCGCCAAGGTCGTGAGAAATGCACCGGGTTCCAAGGATGGTTTGCTTGGAAAGAGTCCTGAAAGGACTCAAACTGTCATATTCTTTGCAGCTATCTAAATTAGAAATGAAGGAATAAATATCCCTGACCTTCCAACCACAAGCTTTAACGTTGTGGTGAGTCTAACTGCATGTCTTCACTGAACCCCATCATTTCACTGCTATTCACTGCTTATAGTCATCCTAGGTCCCTTTTACATCTTGTGAACTTGTATCATCTTATGTCAAGTTTGTCATAGGCATGCGAGAGAACACACTGCAAGCTGAAGACAAAGGGTTTGAATCAGCCGAGGCAGTGTACACATATTACGAAATGATACCAAACCATGTACCGAATACACCAATACAGGTTGCAGAGCAAGCAGATTCAAAGCCTATGTCAAATGTATTCGAGCTCCATCTCTCCGGGCGAAAGAAAATAAACACTGTGTAAGGAGATTTGCTTCGCCAAGATTGTGAGAAACCCCATAGGTCCTCAGCACATTCTGTTTGGAAAGTATCGGAAAAATGTGACTGAAAGAGCTGAAAGAGCTCAAACTATCAAGTTATTCAATGACCTTGAGTCCAAGAATCCATTTCTAGACACGGAAGATGTGGACACCTGTCTTAACAAATGACTTTTCTGCTGGAAAGATTTATGAATGACTATCTCCAGACAGACGGTCACGCGCTAATAGAAGCCAAACGAGTCGTGTCCGAACTGAGGCCCCCGGCCACCATTGTTTTGCACATCCACCGGTGCATTGGCCGCGAGCAGCAGCTCCACCACCTCTGTGCTGCCCTTGTACGCTGCATTGTGCAGCGGGGTGTCACCTCGGCCCAACGCCAACACACTGCGAGGGAAGGCTTTGAACAAGGCCATTCTCAAAGCCACTGCGAGCCGGTTTTTCTTTCAAGAAACTTCATCAAGCCCCATTTACACTATAACCCATGTGAAAAATGGTGAAAGCATCTTATCTGCACTGCATAATCATCATAATCATCCTTTTCTACATGTCTTACCTTCCAATGGTAAACCGAACTTGTTCAAAACCCAAGTTGCTTAAGGAAGCTGATTTTTCTCCTCTCCATTTGGACAAACTTCATCAAAATACGTGTCAACTACAAAATGTGAATATTACCTTTACAAAAAACGTGTAATTTGATCTGCATCTTGAATTCGAACTGCAGAGGACGGTCACCTGACGGACGGTCACCGACCGCAGAGGCCCCGGGCCATCGTTCGTCTGCACGTCCACCTGCGCCTTGGCCGTGAGAAGCAGCTGGACCACCTCCGCGAGGCCGTTGCGTGCCGCAGAGTGCAGCGGGGTCCAGCCTCAGTCCGGAGCCCGGCCTGTGGATGTGCATCCGGGCATCTACCCCTACAAAGCTCGGTACCAAGTTGTTGGAGTTGATGTTTGTTACAAGGTCTTTTTCATTCGCTGCATGTTTGATCGGATTGGCCAAAGTCCACATCTCCTATCATTGTATCAAGTTTATCACAGCCATGCAGATATAACAAATCGAATCTGCTGAATCCGCTGAATTCGCTGACTCAGTCTGCACAGACCTATAGTGCCTTGATGCGTCGCATAGATACCGCTTGCAGAGAAAGCAGATTCAAAACCTGTCGAATGTGTTCAAGTTCTTTCTTCTGAGCGAAAGGCTATCGGGAATACATGGCAAAACCCTGTGTGAAGAGCATGGCGAAAGAAAATGAACATCACATCACTAGAGTGTCAGGAGACAGGAGACTTGCTTCGCCAAGGTCGTGAGAAATGCACTGGGTTCCAAGGATGGTTTGCTTGGAAAGTTTCCTGAAATGACTCAAACTGTCATATTTTTTGCAGCTATCTAAATTAGAAGTGAAGGAATAAATACCCTGACCTTCCAACCACAAGCTTTAACGTTGTGGTGAGTCTAGCTGCATGTCTTCACTGAACCCCATCATTTCACTGCGATTCACTGCTTATAGTCATCCTAGGTCCATTTTACATCTTGTGAACTTGTATCATCTTATGTCAAGTTTGTCATAGACATGCGAGAGAACACACCAAGCTGAAGACAAAGGTTTCGAATCAGAGGCAGTGTACACATATTACAAAATGGTACCAAACATGTACCGAATGCCTTGATGCGTCACACCAATACCAACGGTTGCAGAGCAAGCAGATTCAAAGCCTATGTCACATGTATTCGAACTCCATCTCCCCGGGAGAAAGATTGCGGGAGATCTGTCAAAAGCATGGCGAAAGAAAATAAACACTGTAAGGAGATTTGCTTCGCCAAGGTTGTGAGAAACCCCATAGGTCTTTAGCGCATTCTGTTTGGAAAGTATCAACAAATGTGACACCAAGTTATTCAATGACCTTAAATCGAAGAATTCACTTCTAGACACCGAAGATGTGGACACCTGTCTTAACAAATGACTTTTCTGCTGGAACGATCTATGAATGACTATGAATGACTATCTCCAGACAGACGGTCACGCGCCAAGAAGGACCCGAACAGGTCGCGTCCGAACTCAGGCCCCCGGCCTCTCTTGTTTTGCACATCCAGCGGTGCATTGGCCGCGACCAGCAGCTCCACCACCTCTGTGTTACCTTCGAATGCTGCCTGATGCAGCGGGGTGTCGCCTCGGCCCAACCCCAACACACTGCGAGGGCAGGCTCGGGGGCTGCCGTTTTTTGGAGAAACTTCATCAAGGTCAAGGTCCATTTCCGCTAAATCCATTTGAAAGATCGTGAAAAAAACCTTATCAGCACAATCATGACAATCCCCTTTTAATCTTTTTTGCATGCGTTACCTTCAAATGGTAAATCGACCTTGTTCAAAACCAAAGTCGCTTGAAGGAGCTGGCTTTTCTCCAAGCTTCCGCTATATTTGAAAACCCTATGAAAATCCTATGTGGGATTCATCAAAACCCGTGTCGACATATGTCGACTAAATAATCAAAAATCACCAAATATCCATGTGAAAGCATCTTATCTGCATCTTGAATTGTTCGCTGAAGTGGAGAAAGAGTGTTTCGGTTGTGATCGAACGAAGTTCAGCAGACGGTCACCGACCGCAGAGGCCCCGGGCCATCGTTCTTCTGCACGTCCACCTGCGCCTTGGCCGTGAGAAGCAGCTGGACCACCTCCGCGAGGCCGTTGCGTGCCGCAGAGTGCAGCGGGGTCCAGCCTCAGTCCGGAGCCCGGCCTGTGGATGTGCATCCGGGCATCTACCCTACAAAGCTCGGTACCAAGTTGTTGGAGTCGATGTTTGTTACAAGGCCTTTTTCATTCGCTGCATGTTTGATCGGATTGGCCAAAGTCCACATCGCCTATCACTGTATCAAGTTTATCACGGCCATGCAGATATAACAAATCAAATCTGCTGAATCCGCTGAATTCGCTGACTCAGTCTGCACAAACCTATAGTGCCTTGATGCGTCACATAGATACCGCTTGCAGAGAAAGCAGATTCAAAACCTGTCGAATGTGTTCAAGTATCTTCTGAGCGGAAGGCTATCGGGAATACATGGCAAAACCCTGTGTGAAGAGCATGGCGAAAGAAAATGAACATCACATCACTACAGTGTCAGGAGACAGGAGACTTGCTTCGCCAAGGTCGTGAGAAATGCACCGGGTTTCAAGGATGGTTTGCTTGGAAAGTTTCCTGAAAGGACTCAAACTGTCATATTTTTTCCAGCTATCTAAATTAGAAGTGAAGGAATAAATACCCTGACCTTCCAACCACAAGCTTTAACGTTGTGGTTAGTCTAACTGCATGTCTTTACTGAATCCCATCATTTCACTGCTATTCACTGCGTATAGTCATCCTAGGTCCATTTTACATCTTGTGAACTTGTATCATCTTATGTCAAGTTTGTCATAGACATGCGAGAGAACACACCAAGTTGAAGACAAAGGTTTCGAATCAGCCGAGGCAGTGTACACATATTACGAAATGGTACCAAACATGTACCGAATGCCTTGATGCGTCACACCAATACCAACGGTTGCAGAGCAAGCAGATTCAAAGCCTATGTCAAATGTATTCGAACTCCATCTCCCCGGGAGAAAGATTGCGGGAGATCTGTCAAAAGCATGGCGAAAGAAAATAAACACTGTAAGAAGATTTGCTTCGCCAAGGTTGTGAGAAACCCCATAGGTCTTTAGCGCATTCTGTTTGGAAAAAGTATCAACAAATGTGACACCAAGTTATTCAATGACCTTAAATCGAAGAATTCACTTCTAGACACGGAAGATGTGGACACCTGTCTTAACAAATGACTTTTCTGCTGGAAAGATCTATGAATGACTACCTGCAGACAGACGGTCACGCGCTAATAGAAGCCAAACGAGTCGTGTCCGAACTGAGGCCCCCCGCCTTTCTTGCTTTGCACATCCACCGGTGCATTGGCCGCGAGCAGCAGCTCCACCACCTCTTTGCGCGCTGCATCGTGCAGCGGGGTGTCACCTCGGCCCAACGCCAACACACTGCGAGGGAAGGCTTTGAACAAAGCCATTCTCAAAGCCACTGCGAGCCGGTTTTTCTTTCAAGAAACTTCATCAAGCCCCATTTACACTATATGAACCCATGTGAAAAATGGTGAAAGCATCTTATCTGCACTGCATAATCATCCTTTTCTACATGTCTTACCTTCAAATGGTAAACCGAACTTGTTCAAAACCCAAGTTGCTTAAGGAAGCTGCTTTCTCCTCTCCAATTTGGACAAACTTCATCAAAATACCTTTCAACTACAAAATGTGAATATTACCTTTACAAAAAACGTGTCATTTTATCTGCATCTTGAATGCAGGCTGCCACCAAGTGAAGCCAACAACGAAGCGCCAAGGCCAGAGATCCACAGGTACCCTGCAGCTGAGGCCCCCTGCCGTCTTCGTTTTGCACCCCCAGCGATGCCACCTCCACCAGGAGCTTCACCACCTCCACGTGGCCGTCGTAAGCTGCCAGGTGCAACGGAGTTTGGCCTCGGGCAGCCCATGCGGCAGAGAGATTTCTCGCTGAATGTGGAGGAAAGAGTCACAACCGAAACCCGTTGGGATCGAACGAAGTTCACCGGACGGTCACCGACCGCAGAGGCCCCGGGCCATCGTTCGTCTGCACGTCCACCTGCGCCTTGGCCGTGAGAAGCAGCTGGACCACCTCCGCGAGGCCGTTGCGTGCCGCAGAGTGCAGCGGGGTCCAGCCTCAGTCCGGAGCCCGGCCTGTGGATGTGCATCCGGGCATCTACCCCTACAAAGCTCGGTACCAAGTTGTTGGAGTCGCTGTTTGTTACAAGGCCTTTTTCATTCGCTGCATGTTTGATCGGATTGGCCAAAGTCCACATCGCCTATCATTGTATCAAGTTTATCACAGCCATGCAGATATAACAAATCGAATCTGCTGAATCCGCTGAATCCGCTGAATCCGCTGAATTCGCTGACTCAGTCTGCACAGACCTATAGTGCCTTGATGCGTCACATAGATACCGCTTGCAGAGAAAGCAGATTCAAAACCTGTCGAATGTGTTCAAGTATCTTCTGAGCGGAAGGCTATCGGGAATACATGGAAAAACCCTGTGTGAAGAGCATGGCGAAAGAAAATGAACATCACATCACTACAGTGTCAGGAGACAGGAGACTTGCTTCGCCAAGGTCGTGAGAAATGCACCGGGTTTCAAGGATGGTTTGCTTGGAAAGTTTCCCGAAAGGACTCAAACTGTCATATTTTTTCCAGCTATCTAAATTAGAAGTGAAGGAATAAATACCCTGACCTTCCAACCACAAGCTTTAACGTTGTGGTTAGTCTAACTGCATGTCTTTACTGAATCCCATCATTTCACTGCTATTCACTGCGTATAGTCATCCTAGGTCCATTTTACATCTTGTGAACTTGTATCATCTTATGTCAAGTTTGTCATAGACATGCGAGAGAACACACCAAGTTGAAGACAAAGGTTTCGAATCAGCCGAGGCAGTGTACACATATTACGAAATGGTACCAAACATGTACCGAATGCCTTGATGCGTCACACCAATACCAACGGTTGCAGAGCAAGCAGATTCAAAGCCTATGTCAAATGTATTCGAACTCCATCTCCCCGGGAGAAAGATTGCGGGAGATCTGTCAAAAGCATGGCGAAAGAAAATAAACACTGTAAGAAGATTTGCTTCGCCAAGGTTGTGAGAAACCCCATAGGTCTTTAGCGCATTCTGTTTGGAAAAAGTATCAACAAATGTGACACCAAGTTATTCAATGACCTTAAATCGAAGAATTCACTTCTAGACACGGAAGATGTGGACACCTGTCTTAACAAATGACTTTTCTGCTGGAAAGATCTATGAATGACTACCTGCAGACAGACGGTCACGCGCTAATAGAAGCCAAACGAGTCGTGTCCGAACTGAGGCCCCCCGCCTTTCTTGCTTTGCACATCCACCGGTGCATTGGCCGCGAGCAGCAGCTCCACCACCTCTTTGTGCACTGCATCGTGCAGCGGGGTGTCACCTCGGCCCAACGCCAACACACTGCGAGGGAAGGCTTTGAACAAAGCCATTCTCAAAGCCACTGCGAGCCGTTTTTTTCTTTCAAGAAACTTCATCAAGCCCCATTTACACTATATGAACCCATGTGAAAAATGGTGAAAGCATCTTATCTGCACTGCATAATCATCCTTTTCTACATGTCTTACCTTCAAATGGTAAACCGAACTTGTTCAAAACCCAAGTTGCTTAAGGAAGCTGCTTTCTCCTCTCCAACTTGGACAAACTTCATCAAAATACCTGTCAACTACAAAATGTGAATATTACCTTTACAAAAAACGTGTCATTTGATCTGTGTGATTTCTTTTGTCGTTTGCCATCACACCTTGTTATTGAGGACCAGCTAGTTGGCATGTGTGCCATTGGGGTTCAGAGGTCCCCCTTAGATGCCGGGAGTCACTCGTGTTCGCCCTTAGATGGAAAGAGCGCTTGCTTGTGCTGCTTGGGGTTCCTTTGTTACCACCTGTGGGTCTCACAGGTGGTAGCGGAGCCAAAGAGCTCAGCATGGCGACCGTCAAAGAGGAGGACAGAGCGAAGCTTGAGAAGTTCGACGGGACGGACCCTTCGGCTTACAAGAGGTGGAGGCGCAAGGCCGAGTTGATGCTGTTAGCATTACCAAATACCTTTGAGAAGAGCAGGTGGGGTCCAAAGCTATGTGAATATGTGAGTGGAGAAGCTGAAGAACTGATAGAGGATATATCCATATCAGAGCTATGCCAGGAGGGCGGATACAAGCAGGTGTTGAGTGCTCTGGATCAAAAGTATTCCAAGAGGAAAGAAGAAGAAGTGCAACAATACTTGAAGGAATACTTCTACCGGTGCACAATACGACAGAATGAGACGTTTCGACAATTTGTGGTCCGCCTGGAAACCACTTACAAGAAACTCGCAGAGCACGGAATTGAACTTCCGCCTACAGTGAAAGGTTGGATGCTCATGAAAAAGATGAACCTTGACATGACGCAGGAAGCACTGATCTTGACGTCTACCTCGGGAAGCCTTAAGTATGAGGACGTGACTACGGCCCTTACCAAAGTGCTGCCAGAGGGGAAATGCTTGGTGCAGGTGAAAAGCAAGGACATCTTTGTGACTGAGAACCAAGAAGATGAACCACGAGAAGTATATGTACAAGAAGATGAAGCTGCCGATGTGTTCGAGGCGGTGGCAGAAATGGTTCAGGAATGCGAAGGTGAATACGAAGATGCCTTGGATGCCTATGAGACATACGCAGAGATCAGAAAGCGCATGCAGTCCCAGAAGGTGGCGCGGGGGTTCAGGACACCTCCAACTCCACACCTCCATCTGACGGGAACCATGCAAGCAAAGATCCAGCAGATGAAAGACAAGACTCGCTGCCACATTTGTCGAGCACTGGGACATTGGAAAAGAGAGTGTCCAAAGAAAGACAAGGGCAGTGGAAAGGGAACCAAGTCCTATGGCAAGAGGGCTGAAAACATGCCGAAGGAGACCCATGATGCAATGGTAGCGGACTATGAACTTCAAGGAGCACGAGGTTCTGAGCAAGAAGAACTGAGTGACATAGATGCCGAAGCCCTGAAATCGCAGTTTCACGAGGCATTTTTCACCGATGACAGTGTGTCTGAGCTGGAAACCTTGTTAGCTCAGGATGTACAGAAAGGGGGGACCTCGAGCAGTAGCCAGTTCTCCAAAGTTTTTGAATGCAACTTTGCGGACTCTGACGCGCACGGCCTGGAGTCATACATGTGTGATGCGCAAGGGGCACATGATTGTAGTTTGAGTACACACGCGGTACCTGACACTGCTTGTAGGAAAACGCTAGTTGGACAACAGACGTTGGAAGGAATTGAAAATGAATTGGGGCTTAGAGGCAAAAAGGTTCACAGGTTTGATGATGAGAATGTGTTCCGTTTTGGAAATGATGGGTGCTTGAAGACTGTTGAGAGCGTTTTGATTCCTGTGATGTTCAAACATCGGTCAGTTGTCATTCGAGCTGCTGTGCTGCCGGGGAAAGGGGCACACACGCCTCTTTTACTCAGCAAAGAGTTTTTGAAGCAGTTAGGTACGCAGATGGATTTGTCCTCGGCTGTCGTGTGTTTTAGGAAACTTGGGGTTGAAATGGAGATGGGGACTACTCAACGTGGGCATTTTGCTATTCCGTTGTTTCAGTCCACTAAACACGCACACACTGAACACACAAAGCACAGCATGAAAGAAGAGTCAGCAGAAGCTTTTGAGACTCAAGTCAAATCGACCTTGAGTGCGGAACATGTCCACGTCCATGATGAGTCAGCTCAAAGAGGCGTCAGAAGAAAGACATGGAGGAGGAGATGATTCAGAAGGCCAACAACTTGGATCTCCAACCAGATCAGCCAAGCGACGAGCCAGAAGAAGAAGGGCTTGGCAACGAAGAGTTGGAGACCGGGAAACACAAGGGGATGGGCTTCAGCAAAGTGTACAAGGATCACAAGGAGTATGTAGCATGGGTTCGCGAAAATGTGGAGCCCTCCAAGAAGAAGTTCACAGCTGGGATGCTCAAGTTCCGACTGTATGTGGAGGCTCGAGACAAGAAAAAGAAGCAGCGATTGTCACAGATCACCGGGACGCGACCCATGGTGCCCATGTTCCAGGAGAAGGACAACAAGGACAAGGGCATTCGTCGATCCAAGCTGGAAAGCGAGTGGGAGGAGATCATGGATCAGAGCCAGACAGCAAGTCCAGCTCAGAGCCACACCGCACGCTTGCCAACTCAGGAGGACATGCTTCTTCAGATGAAGGTAGTCCAAGAGCAGATGAAGCTCCTGAATCAGACCATTCAGAATGCCACCAACCAGAAGGCAGAGCTGGAAGGTCAGATGATGGAGATGAAGAAGTACATGGAGAAGAAGCAGTGAATCATGGACTGGTCGGAGTGAGCGATCTGAGTGAGACGACATGCATGACTAAGGCAGAGAAGAGGTTTGTTAGAAAGTCTTTTGACAAAATGTTGCATGAAAACAAACAAAGTGTTGATGTCATGACAGTTTGCGAAGCGGCTGCCTCGGAACGGCAGCATGTCATGGAAGTGTTCTCAACGCCTCATATAACTGCCACTGCACAGAAGATGTCTCTTGCTGCAGATTATGCGTTCGATATCAAGGTGGGATGTGACCTCAGAACCCAAAAGGCAAAGGATGAGGTAATTGCGCTGGTCAACAAAACTAAACCTGAGCTGTTGGTGGTGTGTCCACCGTGTAAAATGTATTCGGTTTTGCAAAGGCTTAGGAAACACAGAGGTGAGATATATGAGAAAGCGCTTAGTGAGGCTAGGGAGTTCTTAGCATTTGCCATGGAACTGTGCACACTACAACATACAGCCGGACGAAAGTTCGTGTTCGAACATCCATGGTTTGCTGAGTCTTGGTCTGAAGAATGCGTCAGGACTGTTGCTGAGAAGGCTGGAGTATCATGTGTAAGACTAGACCAGTGTATGTTCAACTTGCGTGATGTTCACTCGGGGTTGCGGTATCGAAAACCTACTGGTATCATGACTAACTGTGAAGAGATTAGGCAACGAGTTGAAAAGAGATGCAATGGAAAACATGAACATGAACCTGTGTTTGGTAGTGTCAACACGAAGTTTGGATGGAAGCGTAGGAGTGAGATGGCTCAGAGATATCCCAAACAATTGGTTCATGCTATTCTTGAGGGGTATGTTGCTTGGAAACAAACGAAACAAACGGAAGCCTTGATTTCCACTGTGTATACTGCTGAAGTGTTCTCAAAACAGGTGGATGAGGCAAAGGTAATCAGTGCTTTGAAAAGATGTCATGATAACCTTGGACACCCATCAAACGCGAGACTCATTTCCATGTTGAAGTCAGCAAACGCAAACGAAACGACTATACGACTGGCAAAAGGGTTGACATGTCCCATGTGTAGAATGAAAGACAGTCCACCGGCAAAGCCAGTGGCCAGGATCAAAAAGGCATGGGAGTTCAATCAACAGATCATGATCGATACTTTCGAGGTTGAAGTGTTGAACAGAAAATTAAAGTTGCTCAATATAGTCGATGAGGCTACTGCCTATCAGATGGTGGCACCACTCTGGCATGGATGTACTGCAACGAATGTGCGGTCTTGCTACAGAAAATGTTGGAAACGATGGGCAGGTGTGCCACTCAGGGTCTTGGCTGACAATGGTAGAGAGTTCGATGCCGAATTTCTACATGGACTAGAGATAGATGGCTCTTATCATGACACGACTGCTGCGTATGCACCACATCAAAACGGGATGACGGAGAGACGGGGTCAGACATGGAAACGTGCTTTTGAAAAGACTTTGGAATCAGTGGCTCCAGCCACCAGACAAGAGGTTGATGAAGTGATTGATCAAGTGATTTGTGCTGTAAACACTCTTCCGAGGGTTGGAGGACATTCACCTTATCAACATGTGTTTGGTAAAGAAAACCGTTTACCCGGGGTTTTGGAACTTGATGTAGGGAATGATGTGGAGAGTTCTGCGCTCGCTGCAGGAGAAAGCATGTACTTGAAAAGGCAGAAAATCAGAGACGCTGCACGTAAGTCGTACATAGAAGCACATGAAGAGGAAAGAATCAATAAAGCAAACAACCATAGAAACAGACCAAGGCGAGGACCATATGAACCAGGACAGCTGGTTTACTTTTGGAGAATGTGGCCAAAGGACAAGAAGGCATGTTGGCATGGACCAGGTACGGTAGTTGGTACTCATGACGGTCATTCCAAAATTTGGGTCGCTAGTGGAATGAAAATGTACAAGTGTAGTCCTGAACAGTTGAGACATGTCACTCATGAACAAGAAGCCATGATCAGACTCCTTCCCGAAGACATGTTGATCATGAAACGAAACGTGCAAGGCAGAGGTTCAGGTAATTACATTGATTTGTCCCAACAAAGTTTCCCTCCGACAGACTCAGATGAAGGAACTGAACATGGAAATGGCATGGATGTAGACTCACATGGTGTCATACGGGGAGCCGAGACGCTTCACGACAACGAGGAGGAGAGACGGGTGCGACCCAGAATTGGCGACAATGACGGTGAGTTGGATGTTGATGATGATATCCGGGACTTATTTGGTGCGGTTTTGGAGGGTCAAGCCAATGAATCCCAAAACAGTACTGGGGATCAAAACGCTAACCTGGAACAAGTTGGGGACCATATGTTGGGAGACCACCAAGATTTTGGGCAAAACCACCAAAGGCGGGTTAGTTTTGATGGGAGTGTCATGGACGAAGAACCACAAGGGGAACCGGATGTCAACACACACATTCCGACTGTTTTGCCAGTAGGTCAGACGAGTGCACAGGTGAATTCTTCGGAAATGAGTTATGGACCTGTAAGGACCACTAGACTGACCACTGCGATGAGACGTGACCTGGACATGTTGGACTCAGGTAGACCGAGCACCCATGCACAAAGAAACACTGGAAGTGGACATGCACATGAGACGCTACTGACGGAAAAACGTAGAGGTAGAAAGGAAGTTTTTGAGCATGAATTGAGGACATGTCACCAGGGTTCTTTGAAACAAGCCAAGGTAAAGGAATGGAGCAAAATGACAGCAAGCAAGGCAGTCAAGGTACTAAATCGAGAAGAGAGTGATGCGATACGAGGTTGTTCCACTTTGAGAAAGCGCATTGTAAAGTCACGTTTTGTTTTGACCAAGGATGATGAAAAACCTTTGAATGAAAACACGGTGATCAAGGCTAGATGGTGTATAAGAGGATATCTTGACCCTGATCTACTTAGTTTAGAAACGGAAGCTCCTACGCTGAGTAGTGAAGGTTGTGCCATAGCTTTGCAGTGTATTTCGTCAAAACAGTGGCTTTTGCAAATTTGTGATGTTGAAGGGGCTTTCCTGCGTGGTGGCGATTTAAGTAGACAGACAGGGCGTGTTTTTGTCGAGCAACCACCGAATGGTATTCCTGGAGTGGAATCTGGAGTCTTGATCGAGGCGCTGAAAACGGTTTATGGACTGGCAGATGCACCACTTGCCTGGTATACTTCATTTACCAAGGCGTTGCAAGGACTGGGATGTCGACAGTCACGCATGGACAGTTGTTTGTACTACGCATACTCACGACATGATCCACATGAGCTGATTGGAGTGATTGCATTACATGTTGATGACATGTGCCTAGGAGGAAACGAAGAATTTGAAACAAGGGTGCTTACACCGCTCAAATCTAAGTATCCTTTCAAACACTGGCACAAGTCAAAAGGCATGTTTCTTGGAAAACAGCTTGAGCAACAGTCTAATTATGACATTCATGTACAACAGACGGAGTATGCGCAAACAATACAGGGTGTCAAGCTTAGCACAGAGAGAAAGAAACAGAGAGATGAAAACACCAATGATGATGAAAAGAAACAGATGAGGGCAGTTTTGGGAGCCATCAATTGGCTCGTTACTGGATCACGTCCTGATCTAGCAGCTGCTTGTTCCCTGTTGCAACAGCGTGTCACGAGTTCAGTTGTGTCTGATTTGTTGGATGTGAATAGACTGGTTTCACAAGTTCATGATCTTTCTGAGCTGACGATAAAGATTAAGAGTATTCCCACTGAAAACGTTTGTTTCATGGCGATATCGGATGCTGCTTGGTCGAATGCACCAGGATTGTTTTCACAAGCTGGTTTTATGATTGCTGCCATGGATAAGAGAATTATGAAGAACACGTGGGGGGATTTCTCTTTGTTACGGTGGAAGAGTTTCAAGCAGGATCGACGAACACCATCCACGCTAGGATCGGAACTCATCGCACTTTCTAGGTCGTTAGCAGAAGGAAGATGGATGAGGAGCATGTGGTTAGAAGCAAACTTTCACGATTACACACTGAGTGAGAACACCAAATGGGAATCTCAGGTACCGATGTGTGCTATCGTGGACAACAAACCGCTGTACGACCATGCAAAGTCGGTCAATGGCAACAACATCAAGGACAAGAGGCATGCTATTGAGATGTTGATTGTAAAGGAGGACCTGCGCACACACAACATACAAATACGTTGGGTGGCTACTTTTCAGATGTTGGGAGATGTTTTGACTAAGAGGGGAGTCTCTGTTGATTTGTTATTGAAGGTGTTGAGCTGGGGTATGTTTACCATCATCGAGGACAAATCAATTCGTCCTAAAAATCAACAAGGTGTGAAAGAAAATCATTTTGGGGGTGTGTGATTTCTTTTGTCGTTTGCCATCACACCTTGTTATTGAGGACCAGCTAGTTGGCATGTGTGCCATTGGGGTTCAGAGGTCCCCCTTAGATGCCGGGAGTCACTCGTGTTCGCCCTTAGATGGAAAGAGCGCTTGCTTGTGCTGCTTGGGGTTCCTTTGTTACCACCTGTGGGTCTCACAATCTGTACAAAAAACGTGTAATTTCATCTGCATCTTGAATGCAGGCAGCCACCAAGTGAAGCCGTGAAGCCAACAACGAAGCGCCAAGGCCAGAGATCCAGGTACTCTGCAGCTGAGGCCCCCGCCAAGCTCGTCTTGCACCGCCAGCGACGCCACCTCCACCAGGAGCTTCACCACCTCCACGTGGCCTTCTGCAGTTGCCACGTGCAACGGAGTTTGGCCTCGGGCAGCCCATACGGCAGAGACATTTCTCCCTGAAGTGGAGGAAAGAGTCACAACCGAAACCCGTTGGGATCGAACGAAGTTCACCAGACGGTCACAGACCGCAAAGGCCCCGGGCCATCGTTCTTCTGCACGTCCACCTGCGCCTTGGCCGTGAGAAGCAGCTGGACCACCTCCGCGCGGCCTTTGCATGCCGCTTTGTGCAGCGGGGTCAAGCCTCAGTCCGGAGCCCGTCCTGTGGATGTGCATCCGGGCATCTACCCCTACAAAGTTCGGTACCAAGTTGTTGGAGTCGATGTTTGTGTTACAAGTTACAAGGCCTTTTTCATTCGCTGCATGTTTGATCTGGATTGATAGGCATTGGCCAAAGTACACATCTCCGATCATTGTATCAAGTTTATCACAGCCATGCAGATATAACAAATCGAATCTGCTGAATCCGCTGAATTCGCTGATTCAGTCTGCACAGACCTATAGTGCCTTGATGCGTCACATAGATACCGCTTGCAGAGAAAGCAGATTCAAAACCTGTCGAATGTGTTCAAGTTCTATCTTCTGAGCGGAAGGCTATCGGGAATATATGGCAAAACCCTGTGTGAAGAGCATGGGGAAAGAAAATTCGAACATTACATCACTAGAGTGTCAGGAGACAGGAGACTTGCTTCGCCAAGGTCGTGAGAAATGCACCGGGTTCCAAGGATGGTTTGCTTGGAAAGTTTCCTGAAAAGACTCAAACTGTCATTTTTTGCAGCTATCTAAATTAGAAGTGAAGGAATAAATATCCCTGATCTTCCAACCACAAGCTTTAACGTTGTGGTTAGTCTAACTGCATGTCTTTACTGAACCCCATCATTTCACTGCTATTCACTGCTTATAGTCATCCAAGTCCATTTTACATCTTGTGAACTTCTATCATCTTATACCAAGTTTGTCATAGACATGCGAGAGAACACACCAAGCTGAAGACAAAGGTTTCGAATCAGCCGAGGCAGTGTACACATATTGCGAAATAATACCAAAAAATGTACCGAATGCCTTAATGCGTCACACCAATACAGGTTGCAGAGCAAGCAGATTCAAAGCCTATGTCAAATGTATCGAACTCCATCTCCACGGAGAAAGATTGCGGGAGATCTGGCGAAAGAACATACACACTGCGTAAGGAGATTTGATGAAATTTGCTTTGCCAAGGTTGTGAGAAACCCCATAGGCTCATAGGTCCTCAGCACATTCTGTTTGGAAAGTATCAACAAATGTGACACCAAGTTATTCAATGACCTTAATCCGAAGAATTCATTTCTAGACACGGAAGATGTGGACACTTGGCGGCTGTCTTAACAAATGACTTTTCTGATGGAAAGATCTGTGAATGACTACCTGCAGACAGACGGTAACGCGCCAAAAAGGACCCGAACAGGTCGCGTCCGAACTGAGGCCCCCGGCCATTATCGTTTTGCGCATCCACCGGTGCATTGGCCGCGAGCAGCAGCTCCACCACCGCTGTTTTGCCATATTGCGCTGCATTGTGCAGCGGAGTGTCGCCTCGGCCCAACGCCAACACACTGCGAGGGAAGGCTCGAAGGCTCGGAGGAACCGTTTTTTTTGAAAAACTTCATCAAGGCCCATTTCAACTTACGAAATCCATGTGAAAGCAGCTCATCTGTCTTTCTTTGGTGTATATATGGCAAAGCAACTTGGTTGAAAATGTTGTTTGGTTTGATTTTGCTTTGATGTTCATGTCAGTTGCGGAGCATGTGATTCGCTTTGCAATACTATTCTACGATGAGACGCGTCGCCAACATTTACAAAGTGGTAAAGGGGATGTGTGATGCAAGAGGATCGCAACCACCCAAGTCACGACATCCAAAACGTGAACTTTAAGACATGAACTTCAAGACATGAACTCTTTAAAATACTTTAAAGTTTAAAGACAAATGCAAAGGTCCACATCCCACCGGTGCAGTCTTAGCACTTGTTCCAAAGCAATGTTTTTCAGGAAATTCTTGAATTTTAACAGCATCGCCACCCCCTACACCAGGTCAGTGCGTATCCTCTGAGAGCAAGTCAGCCATCTGAAAGGAACACCAAGGTTTAAAAAGGTAAATGTTTTGAATCTGCTGTGAGTCTACAGATGGTACGAGTACCTATATATATATACTATTATATACTTATCTATCTATCTACAGATAGTGCCAAATGAATCATCATGGTACCAGTACCTCCAGTATATGTAATTAGATTTAATTCTATATATCCAGCGCCTTGATGATCTTGATGCGTTACAGCTTGCAGATTAAGCACAGTCTCCGGTTGTGCTTCCAGCCCCCATTGACAGTCCCGTGGACTTTGGGGTCCCGGGCCAAAGTGGCCCGTCTGCTGCATGGAGCTGGGCTCCATGCGCAGCAGGTGCCGCACCGCACGGACGTTGCCGTCGCGGGCTGCCCGAAAAATGTTCCCGTCACCTCGGCCAGGGCAGCAACGCCGCTGCAGCCCACGTCGCCAAAGTGGCTGACCGTTCATCGTCTGGGCGAACTGTTGACAGCTGTGGTGCAGAAATCGTTGGACGATTCAATTTTTCGGAGCTGCCCTACAATCTTCCTCGCAAAAACACACCAACCTTCAAACTTCTCACCATCAGCCATCATGCCTTCCTGCTAGCAACTTAAACAAAAACATATAATGAGCGGATTTTTCCCTTCTGAACTGAGCCTTAGTATGCATCAGTGAAACAAATGGTTACACTTCTTGATTTGTGCAACTCGACTGTCACCTCATGACCTTCATGGTCCAAGGAGTGATTCACCGCTGAAATTCTTATCACCCCGCCTTTGCTGGATGATTTCAAAATCAAACTGCAAATCTCTCAGTACCCCTTGTCCATCACAAAATGTGGGTCAGGTGTTGAATTCGGTCCTCTGCAAGTTCCATGGCACTGACATCGTTTTCTTCCTCAGCTTGTTGATACCGTTCTTCCCAAGCAGCAATTGCTCGGTCTCGTGCAGCTGCAGCCTCAGCTATCAAGTCATCTACCACTTGTGGTTCCATATCTGGTTGCTCTCGATCTCTTGACCTTGACCTAGATCTTGCTACTGCACTAGTCAGCAAAGTTCCAGTTGTCTCAGCCATCTGGGTTGTATTGCCAACAAACGCATTGAACCTAATTTGTCCTGGTGCTCCAGCATGAGCATCATCTTCCGGTCCAAAGTCATAGTCTGGGTCTTCCGTTGGTGTTTGTTCTTCTCCAGCTTCTTGTCCAAGTTCAACTGCTGCTGCAACTGCATCTGCGTTTGCTTCTCCATCTCGATGTTCAACTGGAAGATGTTGATGAGGAAGTACTTGTCCATGATGTGGTTCGTCTCCAAGATGTAGTTCTTCTTCACGTTGTTCTTCTCCACGTTGTTCTTCTCCACGTTGTTCTTCTCCATGTTGTTCTTCTCCATGTTGTTCGTCTCCTCCTCCATCATCATCATCTGCATCATCGTCATCTCCTGCATCTGACTCTGGTTGATCAAAGTCATGAGTCGAACCAAGATCTTCAAGTGCTTGTCGTACTGTGTAAAGGAACGCATCAACTCTCCTCTGATGTCGGTTGAAAGCAGAGATTGACCACGCCAATTCTCGAACTGCTCCTTGATTTCCAAGTCCTCTTTCCAAAGAGACTGTGATGCGCCTCCGTGCTTCCACAAGAGCTCCATGATAGTAGTATCCCATAGTGCTGAAGACAATGACCAGCATCATCACCAAAGCAGCCAACAAATAGATCCAAAAGACCATTTGATCGATCTCCTCCTGGAGATATTGCAACTGCATGACCGTCTCGGTGTGCTTTCCATTGGGCTCAAAGTCAAAGTCCATAGCCACCGACTCAAGGCTCATGTCTTTTGGAAAAGGCGAAAGGTGCCCCGCCACAGCCTTGGTCAGCAGGATCATCTGAATCAGCCGCTTGCTGAGCGCCAATTTCCAAGGTGCTTCAATTGTCTTGTCAATCTTTCTCACATAGGTCTCACCTCGTTCTTGATCACCTTCACCGTCCACCAAAAGTCGATGGATGTGCTCAAAGGTCTTGATGTCACTCTTGTTTCTCATCATCATGTAGTCGGCTACTCCAACTCGTTCGCCACATAGTCCATTGTCCACATACTTCAGCAGATAGAGCAAGGCACGTAGTCGGCCTGGTCCAAGTGCTTTAGTTCCAATGTCTCCTAGGTTGTAAAGGCTCGACACTGAAAGTACTTGGATTTGCTTGTCCTCCACATGCTGCTGAAGCCATAGTAGTCGGCCATCAATGTGCCGAAGACGACTTGTGACACCACGACGAATTGCCAAAGCTCTTGCTGCGGAATTGTCCATTTTCAAAATCAGCACGATCTGGTCCTCCTCGGCGTTCACCATGAAACAAAGCACGCGTCGCAAGAAAAGTCCTTCACAACAAGCAGACACACCTGCATACCATTCTGACTCTGCCGAACTCAAAGAGACGATTTTCTGCAGACGACAAATGGAATGGACTGTGTTGCCATCCAATGTGAAAACAGCTGATGTGACTGAACGCCTATTTGCCTTTGATCCTGACCAATCTGCGTCTGAATAAATGACAATGGTATGAACTCCTGTTCCTTCCTCATTTCCTTCGATATTGCTTCCCTTTCTTGTTGCGCTGAGGGTCATTGAGAAATCGGTGCCCATGACATACTCCACAAAACGTCTGATGCCCCGCCATGCCAGCTTCGTAGGTTTCTTCAGAAAGCTGCTCAAAAGGCGGATGGCGAACAAAAGGTCGGCTCGATCATGTGCAAAGTAAAGCCCGATCCCAACAATGCTGCGAAACTTACTTGAATCCTCTGCTCCAAGTTCTTCTGTCAAATCAGGTTCCATCAACGCAGTCAAAGTGGGAGTAGGCTTTGGTTTTGTAGTAGGCAAAATGCCTGCAAGCTCGATCATCTTGGCCACATACCTGGAGTCACTGGAGATACTGATGGTCCAATCATCACGAAGGACATGTTCTCGTTTGAGAAAACTCAGCTGATCTCCAGGCTTCTCCATGATTTCACAGTGAATCTCAAAGTGCTCCTCCAAGAACGGTAGAAGTTTCTTCTTGAGCCAAGCTTGGTGTGATAGGATCATCAAGTCGTCCACGTGCATCACAATCACAGCAAAGTTCCCTTCTCCATCATCCAAGCGCAGAACTGCTGGACAAACATTGCACGTCAAGACGATGATTTTCTTCATCTTCCGCAAGGTGCTGACAAAATGGTTGTACCACAATTGAGGTCCGCTTCTTTGCCCCGGCAAGACTTTGGCCAGCCGGTATTTTCCTTTGACATGGCCATCATTGGGAAATCTCACAATCACTTCTGTTGGTTGTGGCACTGTGAGAAACGCATCTTTCACATCTGCTACGCAAAGTGCCATCTGACTGTTGAAGTTCTCCGCTTTGTAGTTCAAAAACAAGTGCGGTAACAATCGTAGAATGGAAGTTGACGTAGCTGGACTGTAAGTGTCTTCTCGGCTATTGTCAAGCCATCGATATTCGCGAGCGACAAGTCGGGATCGCCTCAGCATCCAGTCCTCATCACCGCGTCTCTTGCTTCGCCATGTCCTCACAAACTTCGTTGAAAATTGTGGTGCTCCTTCTTGATCTAGTGCATGGTCACTTTGCTTCAAAACGCCCATGCTCAGAAGTCGATTCACCTCAACTGTGTCAGCCTTCATGTCAAGCTCCTGCATTTGAACCTCGTCATAGTCAGGAACCTCCTTGAACCACAGAGCTTCGTCATCCTCACACATGTTGGTGTCCACCTGGTCATCCACGTACTCATAGTAGACGTCAAAAGGAATCTCTGTCTCATCCATGTAGTAGAGCTCCTCCGTCTCCAATGGGAAAGATTCAACTTGTCTTGCATGTGGATCTTGTCGCGGTCCAAGAGGTCCATCCTTTCTTGCACGCTTTGGGGATTCAATCTCAACTCTGGCCTTCTTGCTGCTCTCCTCCGTTGTCTCACGCTTCTCAGCCATTGTCCTCGTTGTTGAAGCCAATGGTCTCGACTCTGAGCTTCCACTGCTTGATGCAAACAATGGAGTTCGAATCAGGTCAAACAAGGTTGTATTGTCAGGCACGGTAGGTACCAACATTGGGGCAGCTACTTTTGCTTCTGTTCCACCAGATCCTCCTCGAACATCATCTGGTGTGACTGTGGCTGGCTGTTCCATCATTGAAATTGGTTTTGGCGGTTCCTCAACCTTCTCATCCTCTTTCGAATCAACTTGTGCTCGCTGGTGGTCAATCTCCTCATCTGAAGTTGGGTCACTTGCAGCTTCGTCTTGTAACTCACTGTTTCTCAGCGCTGGCATTGGAAGAGGCTCCAATGCAGGCAACGTTGGTGCTGAAATGGGAGCTCGAAATGGTGTAGGTCTCACTCTGGTTCCTGCGCTTCCAAGTTGAAAATTCCAAGGCACTGCTTTGATGGTCTTGTACAGCTCCTTCTCATCTTCCCACGGCATTCCAAGTCTCCTCACAGAACGTGTGAGGAACACACCTTGGCTTGAGCAAACCAAGTAGGCATCATTGGAGTTGACTTTGGTCAGAAAGATTGCTTTCTTCCACCTCGGGCTTCCCTTTTGCATCGGCCTATGCCATGCCATCACTGGTTCGCCAAACGCAACGAGTGTGCCATTGTACTTGCACTTGGTTGCTTTCTCATAAGGTGTTTGTGAACCTTGACTGCCAAAGCGATTGTAGAGCCAAGCGCTGTGCACCTGACTCCATCCAAAAAGTGGGTGATCAACTCGCACTTCAATCTGGGCTTTGCTCCTCAATTGTTCCAAAAGACTTCCAGAAAGTTGACGTATGATGTCCACGGTTTTCTCAACTGCACCATTCGACTGGTGGTCCTTGACGATGGGGTTCCGGTCTTGGGTCTTCAACCCCATTCTGTTTCTAACTTCCTTCAGGATCTTCTGCAGCTTCAGCAAAGAAGGTTCTCTGTCGCTCCTCAAGAAAACCTCATGGTGTCCAAGAAACTGCAAAAACTGTGAAAGTTCCTGAGCTAGAAATCGTAGATAGGGTTGACTCTTTCCAGGAATTGGCACTGCAAAAACGCATCCAGTGTAGCTGTCATGCGCAAACAAAGTGGTCAGCTTCTTCTTCTTCTCCTCCGCCGACATCTCCTCATTGCCATAGGATGTGTAGCCAAAGTCGAAGCTCAAAGTAGCTACATCTCTTTCATGCTTTTCACGAAGATGTCGATCAGGAAGACCTCTCATTGCAACGCAATGTTCACACCACGGCATGTAAGGTGTGTGCGTCAATTCATGCAACCGTCGGGTTTCTTCGTCTGGAGGTTTTGGAAGACGTGGTGCTCGAGGTTGTCGTTGTCCTTGTTCCTCGAGCTCGCCTTGAATGTCTGCCGCCATTGCAAGTCGCTGAGACTCAATGTGGGATTTCAGCCTTTCCAAACATTTTGCTTTTCCACCACCAGTACTTAGCTGAAACTTGGTGCATGCTGCTCTGATGGTCCTCAGGGGCGAATTGGTCGTCAAGACCACGTCATCCACCGTAATCTGGAGACCTCCAGGTGCAGCCACAATTTCCACTCCATCTTCTGGAACAGCTGGTCCTGGTGGTAGATCTTGTCCATAAATCTCCTCCTCATGTTCGGCTGAAGCTTGTTCTTCCACATTGACTGCTTCTTGTGCTCCTTGTAGATCTGCAGTATCTGCCAAAGATGGTGAAGCAATGCTGTCGTCCTTCACCTCGTCCTCAGGCGCAATTGGGACTTCAGGTCTTTCCTTGGATTCTGACGCTGATGGCTTCAAAGTGAACTCCTCTGCACACTCAAAGCCCATCTCCTCAGGCGTCATGTAGTCAGTCCCAACAATGGTGATGACCTCAACTTCTTCTCCGCCAAGATCTGGAAGAAGTTCAACTGGATCATCAAGAAGTTCATGAGGCTCGCAGAACTCGACCATGAACCATTGACTAGCGTTGAGCTTCCTGAACAACGTAGTTCTGTAGGCCCATTTGTTGCCCTGCAGAAAGTCACGCGGGTTGACATAGCACTTGCTTCGTCCTTTCCACGCACTCAAATCTTCATTCACAAGCTGCCATCCTTCGCTCAATCTGCTCAATAGGTTGCCCTCATTCAAGGTGACCTCCAAGTTGTAGATGTAATAGCAGGTATTGGAATCCTCGATGTCAAAGATAGGATCCAGCTTGGTCTTGGCGTCAAATGCTAAAGAGTTGCCACGATACCGCAAAGGGATGTAGTGGCCGTCCTTGCATAAGCATATCTTGTCCATGAAGTTTCGAAGTTCCCAGCCACCTTGTAGTAGTCGACCAAGAGCAAGTAGTGGAGTCTTCACATTGCTAAGAATACCACGATCTCGAATGGTGAGAGTCTTCGTACTGCCATCCTCTGCGAAACTCTCCACAATGAAGTCGATCACACATCGTCCTTGATTTGCCATGAAATTTCCTCCAGCGTCTCTCAAATAGACATTTCTATCTGGTTGTCGCACTCGAACACCTGCAAAATGACCAGAAATGACTGTGATGTCGGCACCGCTGTCCAAAATCACAAGGTTGAAGTTCTTGTCCTCGGTGTCTTGCAACGCGACCATTCGAACATGGGATGTTGTAGGCGATGAAGTCGATGTAGGTGAAGCACTGAGGTCAAAGATGAGCATCTCCGCACCGTTGTCGATCTCCACACGCTGCACATGCCTTGTAGAGCTCGTAGCTGACTGGTGAGTCTGCAGGCTTGTTGGAGAAGTTGGTGATCCTCCAGCAGGTGGTACAGGAAGTTGCTCGTGCTCCTCCACAGCTCGTACCTGTCGATGTGGATTCTGCCAACATTGATGTGCTTGGTGTCCCGGCTTGCCGCAATTCCAGCAAACTGATCCTTTTCCTTGACCTGCTCCACCTTTGTCTTTCGACTTTCCTTTGCCTTTCATGCCCTTGTCGCCTTTACTTTTGGAGTTCCCTTTGATCACTTTGCTCTTGCCTTTCTGGTTGAAAGATTTGCCTCCTTTGTAGCTCTTGCCTTTGTCCTTGCTCTTGCCTTTTGTCTTGCCCTTGGCGTCGATTCTGTCAACCTCCATTGGCGAAGGTCCACCATCATCTATGTTCACAAGTGTCTGTGTCCATCGAACTTGCGCTCGATCCCATTTCAAGATCTGCTCTCGAATTTCATGGTACTGGCTTCCATCATGTAGGTGCACATTCAAGTAGTTCTTCAATTGTCCAGAAACGCTTTTCAAAAGAATAGCGCTTTTCAACTCCTCTTGCACCTTGGTGCCAGCACGCTCTGCTTCAACAAACAACTCTTCTAGTTTCAACACCTGGTTCTGTAGAGATTGGCCCATGTTGAATGCTGGAAAGCTCGTCAAGGCTCCAAGAATGGCAAGGCCCCTTGACTTTGCTTTTGGTTTCAGGGTCAAAGTGAGCTGTCGATATGCTTCCATGCCATGGCCTTTCTCTACGCTCTTCACAATTTGGAGTGCACGGTTGCGCATGAGTGCGCCAAGTAATCCATACAGCTTTTGCCCTCTCTTTTGAGCTGCATCTGGAAGAAGGTCAAAACTAATGGACTCACTCATGTTTGCATACATCTCATCCAAGTCTGCCTTGAAATCATCATCTACTGCTATCAAATAGTGTTCAAAACACCAGCTCCAGTCACGCCATGCCCGCAATTCGTCCTCATGACTCTTATATGCAAAAATCTCTGGTCTTGGAATCACCTTCAGCCAGTCAGCTCTTGAGCTGGGGCTTGAAGGTGCAGAAACTTGTGTTGGAGCTACTTGTGCTGGTGACGCAGGATCCCTAAACTGAATGCTTTCCAAAGCTTCAGCTGCACGATTAGCAGCGCTAGCAGCACTGCTTGTCGCTTCTCCCATTCGTTGCAACAATTCTTCAAACTGAGCTTGCTGCATGTTTTCTCAATTCTCTACTCACTTCTGTCTACCTTTCACTGCAAATGACTGTTCTCTCTCTCTACCAACCGGTTGGTGTCACCTAAAGTGACTTCAGTCCTCGTCCTCCGGGCCTAGGAAACGCCACAGCCCACGCAGCCTCTCAGCCGCACGCCAGCAGCACACGGGCGCTCCTCCCACTTCAGGAAGGCACCACTGCAAACAGCACACGCACTGCCCTTGCACAGGCAGCCACCACAGCCGCTATGGCCCTAGTCTAGGCTAAGCCACAACCAAGGCTAAGCTATTTTGGGGTCTGGGTCCTGCCCCTGGGGATCTGGGTCCTGTCCCCTTCTCCGGAGCTCACCAGCAAAGCCGAAGCAGTGCTGGATCACGGCTCCGCTACCATGAGCGGATTTTTCCCTTCTGAACTGAGCCTTAGTATGCATCAGTGAAACAAATGGTTACACTTCTTGATTTGTGCAACTCGACTGTCACCTCATGACCTTCATGGTCCAAGGAGTGATTCACCGCTGAAATTCTTATCATATAAACATAAACAAAAAACAAAAAATCTTGCAATCTTCCTCATAAACAAAAATACACCAACCTTCGAAGTTATCACCATCAGCCATCATGCCTTCCTCCTACTGACTTCTGAGGCCCCAGCACCGTTCGGCTTCCTTTTTGTCTTCTGTCGAAAAAAATCGGAAATCGTCTCCTCGACCTCTCTTCATCTCTTCCACCGTCCTGAGTGCCTGGCACCCAGTTGAGCCCGTGAGCACGACCAGCCCGGGACCCGTTGAACCCAGGTGCCTCGTAGAACCCCATAGTTAGACTCCTCAGGGTCTTGTTGACCTCCAAGGCTTCGGCCAAAGCCTGCAGCTGAGTGGCAGGAACAGCTGACACCAAAAAAACATATTGCGCGATTTGATGTTGTCAGACATTGCCTGAATTAGTTTTTCCTTCGTGTTTTTCCAACCGATCGCAACTTGAAAAGCAAAACGATGCAAAACATAATATACCTTGAGATTCAAAAACCCTTGAAATCGCAGACACCTAGGAAAGAACGATCTTTTCTCAACAAGGCGAACTGTTGGAAATCAGCTATATGGAACTTTGACAGGATACAATCCACTTCTTTGTTTTACCTTCACATCGTCAGGAGTCAGAGGTGTTTCAGCAATTGAGACCATCGAATTTGAAGCTATGAGACATGCTCAGAAGGCCTAAAAAACATAGCCAGGACCTCCAAAAGCTATCAGAAAAATTCAGAAAAACATATTTTTCGGACGGGTTTCTTACGGGTTTCCACGGCTAAAATACGAGTGATCTACAGGTTAGCAATAGTCAAACTTGTTCTAAAACGTGTGAAACATGATCTTTTCGAATTGCACTACGGGTTTCTACAAGTTTTCTACGGGTTCGTACGGGTTTTCTATACAGGTCCCACACAATACAGCTACCTGGGCACCATGAACACGATGAAAATTGACATGACTGATCGCTGGGGCTGTTTCCTGGTTTCCTGGCACCATGTACTGTAATGTTGTGGACATCCTGGATGGGACTATTTAAAGATTACATAATAGATACAAAATGGCATGGCAACTAAGAATGCATCGGGATAAATATCAAAATTATCCAAGCATACGGTACCTTTCAAGATCCCGTCCAAAACCATGAAACATAGGGGTTTTCAGCAGCTCTCAAGAAGAGGCAAACTTTTGGCAAAAAGACGACCTTTTATGAAATATGCTCAAAAGACAGTCTTTTCATCAAAGTACTGCAAACGTGCGGACTGTTTTGGGGATGGTATTGGTATTCAGCATATTTCAGAGTCATAAGTATCATAAGTTACTGCCCCAGCACTTGTCAAGTGCGATTCAACCTCCAGTCGCACCCCAGGCCACACATGGGAAGAGGCACCTTTGCGCCAACGTCGGTGATTTGATCCTCGTGAAGGCACAGCACCTCCAAGGTCCGGTTGCAGCGCAGAGCCTCTGCAAGCGCCTGCGGAAAAGAAATCTGGGGAATTCTTCAGCGAATATATCAGCATGTGACAATGTGTTCGTGTGTCAAACTAAACCTATTGTGAAGATCCCTGTCAAACAGAACAGAGAAATCCCAAGTGACACCCTTTGGATTCCTTTGGTATTTATGAACTTGACGTCCTGTCATCCTCTTGCTTCCCCTGTTGCAGGACAAGTGAATGCGTTGTCGCAGTTGTTGCATCGCAATGCAACGCACGATGACGAAACGGAGCCACTTCGACCAGCACCTTAAGATCCTTCGAGCCCACCCCATCAAGCCATAAGCCTGGGCTCCGTCGTCAGAAATGCAGGTGTTGCCCAAGTCGATGCTCTTCACCGGACTGCCACTCTTCAACAGTTGGGCGACCGCCTGGATTTGCACAGAAAACAGCGACATCCAACCAAGGCGGCTCTCAACACCTGACGCTCAGCAGGATTTCAACAGGTCATACAGGTCTCCTAACCTCACGAAAACTCCAATAATTCAGAGCCCAAATACATCGCCCCTCACCATGACCATCTCCCTTTTGTTGGAAAACGGATGCACAGAGATGCACAGAGAAGTTCCAGCGACCCTTCCATGTCAACCAGTTTGTCCCCCTTAAAGAAATCCACCAGGCCTTGGCCTTTTGGTCGTCGATCTGATCTTCTGCGGGGTCAACGGTGACGCTGGTCCCCAGGGAGTTCCTCTCCAAGGCGTCAGCCACCACCTGCCGAAGCATGACGAGGCAGGCCGCGGATCAAGGCGGGTTGAGTCGGTTGGGTCGGTTGAGTCGGTTGGTCACCTGTTGGTCCCGCTGTCGCAACATGTTGATCACCGGCGCTCGGCAACGTCGCAGCCGGCCTTGAGACGGACCGGTGCGTCGAGCGGCAGTCTGTCCTTGATGGACCTGTTCTTCCTCAAGGCTTTTGCCAGGGCCTCGCTGCAGAGGTGACACAGGCAGCATTTGCGACGCTGCAAAAAGTGGAAAAACTTAAGAAAAATCTGACTGTAAGGATCTGTGAAGATCTGTTAAGGAACTGTTAAGGGAAACGCAATAAAATGTGCCGCTAGATACAGCCTATATTGAACACTTTCTGAAACAGGTGAAATAGCTTGAGCCAAGCCTTCTTGGCTGCAACATCGAATATAGATTCGTCCTCTGCACTGATGCTTGTCAACGACTGGTTTGTTGTCAAGGCATCAAACACAGCCTGGCCGCGCGCAAAGAACAATGGCAGACGCTGAGACAACACCGAAGCTCTTGCTACCCAAAGTTGTCTCTTGCTCTCGCAGAATGCTGACGCTATCCCACTGGGTACACTCATGTGTACACTCTATCTGAAAGCAGAAAAGACACTCTCTGTGATATACCTTACACCATCTTACACCATCTTACACCATCTTACACCATCTTACACCATCTTACACCATCTTACACCTCCACAGGCCAAAGTCACACAACTTCACCAGACTTCAACAGTTCGGGAAGAGCTCCCCGCCTTGCCCATCAAGGCTCCGCTTCCCTGCCGCGGATTTCGGAGCTCGAGACTCACGATTTGACTCGTGGCCAAAGCCTGGCAATGACATGCAATGACGACACAAATTTATGGCTTGAAATTGGGCTGCCAATGGACCCGCAAAATATCGCAAAATCATGCAAAGTCTGCTTTTGTTTGTTTTCAGTGATAGTTTTGATCTACTGATGACCATCTGTCGCAAGAAATGCACTGAACCAAGTCCCTGGCCTTGCCAAAGGCTTCTGCTGCTTCTTCGCTACATTGGAAGGTGTCGAGCTTCAAAGTCCTGAGACTTCTGTACAACGGCAGCGCCTCCGCCAGGGCAAAAATTTCTTGTTCTGGAAGTCCTTTCAGGACTAGGTGTTCACATACCGCAACTTTTTCGTCGAAGATCTTCTCTTGAAGTTCAACGACAATCGGCAAGTCTTTATCCCTATGGGTAAACTTTGCACGTGTCATCCTTTCCTTGAATTTGTCAGGGGTCAACGGCACTTTACCAGTTAAACCCTGACCCTGACCAGGTTCGACTTGGTCGGAACCTAGCCAGTCAATACGCTGGCTTTGTGAATTATGAGTTCGAAGTGAAGACCAAGAAATCTCACCAATGCACCAGCCGCGCTCAAGGTATTCAGTTCTATTTTCAATGAGACAATTCAAGGGTTTCGATTTGATGCTTTGCAGTTTGTCGTCCCAAACAGGAATGACTTCTTGGTCATTTTTCATTGTTGATTCCCACACATCCGTGGGAGTCAGATGTTCTATTATAAAAGTCATGGTGCATTCATGTGCATACATGATATGCATGTTAGCCATTGCTGCTCTGAAGCTTCTTTCCTCCTCCGACAACAAGCACTCGTACTGAAACAAGGACGTGAAATCGTAAAAAATCCACACATCAGTTTCAAAAGCAGCTTCATACCACGCAGCGCGATCAGCAATAAGCTGTAGTTGATATCTGCAAGGGTCGGGGTGCTCCCGAGTCTCCCATGCATGTGAAACCGAGCAAATGGTCGCAGTCCGGGCTCCTGCTGCCCAATTCTGCACTTCTGCGTGGCTGACTAAGGCACTTTCGGCCTTGCCATCAAATTCAAAGTTGCAAAGCTCCGCTTCTTGTCGCCGCGGAAGCGGCCGCTTGGATTGGGCCAAGTCATGAAGATACCTGGAAGAGAAGCAAGACACTCCGGTTGTGGAGGTGGATTTTGAAAGGTACTCCAGGGGATGTGTTGCTCTTTCCAATTTATTGAACCTGTATAGACTGACATGCGCCACCCAAAAGTGGGGTTGCTCAAAGCAATTAGCTTATGTTTCCGAACTGAAACCAGCAGCAGCGGCAATGGATGAAAACATGATGAAACTACGCAGAGCCAATGGCCTCAACATATGTGGTGTCGTTGCACTGGAAGTATTGCGTATGTTGCAACGACTGAGGACCGCACTTTGCTCTGATCAATCGGATGTCTGCATCCTGAAGAAACTGCGCAAAGGCACGTGGCTCTTTCAGGTCATATCGGTGAGCCTTGGCACACATGGACCCCAGAGAAAAGAGAAATGTCTTTATCCAGTTCTTCCAATTGTCTGGGTCAAGAACACATCGGAAGAAGCGAGGACCTGCCTAGGTCTACTAGGGAAACATCTGCTAAGTACATCCCTCGGAACTTGTCTGGAGTCAGACGTGGTAAGTTATCTGTAACCACTCCTACGGATGGAACTATGTACTTGTGCTGTCTGGCAAGGCACGTGGCCTACATGGTGCAAATCTCTCGGTCACACATGTCATCACATGTCACATTCAAAAACCACTATGCTGCAACACAAAGTCCCGCCAGACTTCAAACTGAACGTCATAAGACTTGCCAACAATTTCAATCAATCGTATTTTCCATATACCTCTGTGATGTGTGCCAGTGCTACATACTGACCTGTGGTGTGGGGGTACACATCTGTCACTGAGTGTACATCCAGCAGTCTTGATTTTCAAGAAAGAATTACAAGTACATGTCTCCAGCTATCGGATATCGCAACGAATAAGGTACATGCACGGCACCTAGCAAGCTTTCATTTCATATACATACATCTCGCGCTGGCAGGTACAAACGATGCTGCAATATGCTTCAACGTCAGGTTGCACAAGTCCGAACATCGACGTGAAATGACGTGTATGTCAGATACCCCAGTCATCCCCAGTGTCTCTGAAGTCTGAAACGAACCCCCGTGCATCTCCGTCGCGCAGCCGAGCAACGGCAGCCACAGGGCGCGGAACTTCGACCGGTGCGGCTGCGGAGTCGCCCGCGGAACTCGGAGCCAGGCCTCAGCGGACACGGACTGCGCAACGTGGCGAACCAACCGGAGGAAATTTGTTGCACAAGATCTCTGGTAACCCCCAAAAAAAATGGAAGAGTAAAACGGACTCATTTCATGCTGTTTTTTCTATCTTTTTGGGAGTTGCAGATTGACTCAGTCTATCCAAAATAGTGGCAGTTTATGAGTTAATTGGGAAGCAACAATGACTGGAAAGAAACAAAAGAAATCTTACTCATCCATGACGTCAGACCGCAACAGTTGAAATTGTCTAAGCTCTGAGGGTGCCATTTGCGAGCAATGCCTGGCCTTGAGATGTTGTGGAACGTGTAAGCTACAATATCTGGAAGCACATTTTAAAAAAAAATGAGCAATATATATTATATATGTATATATATTATCTAACTCATCACGAGGAAAAGCCATTGCCTTCCTTGCCTGCAAAGTGCCCGGATGTAACAACGCATGGCGTGCAAAGTTATGTCATGTGGAAAATCAACTTGTGGCAAACCATGCTATCCTGTACGCGTGGTTATCACCTGAAGTTTTCTTCAATATTCTGTAAGGTTCTTTTACCACACCATCATAGTGAGATTGAGAACATTGAGCAGCACGATGGCCACGGTCAAAATAAGGGGTTACTAAGTTACCGTCATCCCACCACAAGATGTTGAAGTCTTATCTTGGCGGCTCCAATTCCCCATATATTATGTTATAAATCCGCAATGTTATCATTAGATATCTCATGAAATCCCTATTCTACATGATTCAGTCGAGATAAATCAAGTCAAATCCCACTTTTGAGCTACAAATTCTATAATTTCTATATATTTCTATATATATTCCATGAAATCTCCACGTCTTATGGCTGCCCATCCCCCATCTCATGGCACCATGTGAAACCCGCTCCCTTCGCGTTCCGGGCCGCTGTTTGTGGCATCCGCGGTGGCACCTTTCGGGGCCTCCTGGAGCCCCATCCGGGCCCGGATCGGACGTGGAGTTCAATGATATCATGGGGGATTCGATGGCTCAAAAATTGGATTTAACCATGATTTAACCGTGATTTAACCATGGAAAACATGGAGATTTCATGGGATATTCATGGGGATCTAATGGATATGATTAAATATGGATAATAGGGGCAGCCAATTGATGAAAAACATGGAGAATTGATTGATTGTATCGACAAAAAATGGTGAACGAATGGGGAGTTAACATTATTCTCAAAAGCGGGCATACACCAAGAAATTGAATTGGCTGTTCCAAGAGTTGTGGTTTGAGTTCAAACGAGTAGAACACATCTTGACCGGAGGTCATTGTTCCCTTCTCTGGTCACACCTCTGCGCAAATCATCATCACTTTTGAAATATGTTCCACAAAAAAAACTATCAATGTATCATTGCAGGTGATCTTGGCCCATCCGAGACCGCGGCCCAACCGCTTCTCCTCGGCTTTAGCTGCCACGGCGGTCTTTGCGTCTCCTGGGCACGTGACTCTGAGGATCCCGGGGCGAAAACTCAAGCCCCAAGTCATCATTTTACGAATCATCAACCGTGATCAATCACGTGGGGTACCCTATTTTTCAGACCACATCAAGGATCCCAACCAAGAAAAAAGAGATTCCAAGCGCCGAGCCCATGAAAGATGCGATTGCCACCTGGTCTGGCGCATGAATCAAGTCAGTCAAAAAGTTGCATGGTTGATACCTGCATGTCCAAAAATCCGTGTCTCTGATTTAAGTTTCACCAATACACAATCATGTTCAGAAAGGATATCCATAGATATCCATGGTATGTGAAGAAGACATAAGAAGAAGACGACCACGTTACAGTACTGCAACAAATATTGGGCGGCCATGGTGTCTCAATTCATCTAAATTCCACCCAGGTCACCCCAACACCCCTTCCACCAAGAACTTTGTCAATTGACCCCAACCAGCCCATGATTCAAGGCATGTGGTTTCTGTGCGTGTTCAACAATGTTGAGATATCCGTTCGTCGAGTCTTCAACTGAGCAGTGTTTTTTTTGGGTGCTTGGGTCCTATACACTAACTTAGGGTACCTACGCAGTGTGTACGCGGGCCTACGCCGTGTGGGGGGTAGCCTACGCGGATGAAATGTCAAGAAAACACCTACGCAAGCGCCTACGCAAGTTTTTGACCGCACATGGAGAAGCAAGCCGCTTGCAGTTCAGCCTTTGCAAACTTGCCTACGCCTACAAATCAACAAGTGCCTACGCGAAGAGCCTACACTGCCTACACTGCACTGCAAAACACGCATGATCAGCCTACGCAACATATCATACAGTTCCCTTTGTTCTAGATTTCATGATCTCAAAAAAAACGATGCTCAACTGAACATAGTCATATTGCTTCAAGAAGTATCTGTGTCAGTATCTGCATGTACCACGATAAATCATCTGCAACCACTCACACCTGCACGTTGCAAATATCTAAGTCACACATGTCACATTCGACAACCAGCATGCGACACACACAAAGTCCGGTCAGAGTTCAAACTCATGATACCGTCACCAGCAAATTGAATCAACCATGTGCCCATATATTACATGTTTATCAGTGCTGTGTGCAATTGATACGTACACACTTTTGTGTATATACCGCATTCACAAGAACTGCGCACCGGTAGTCTTGACTTTGAACTCAAGTATAAGTAATAAAATATATTATATCATAATATATCATATATATATATATGTCGCCAGCCATTACAATGAACAAGGCACAGTGCCTGCCTATAATAGGCAAGCGTTCAAAAAAAGGTCTCACCCTCACAGCTACAAACGGTTCTGCATCTATGTCATGTTGAAAGTCTAAACATCGACGTCCATCTCTATCTCGAAAATCTGTACGAAAGCAGTCGAGTAACTTGTCCAGCCGATTCCGAGGGAGCAGCGCCTTGGTGATGGGGCGAGACAAAGACAGCAACGTGGCCCACAGATTCACAGATGAAAACTTGCTGCACTGCACCCAACTCAAAAAATTGTGACACTTTCGTGGGGTCCATTTCGAAAATGACTGTCCGAGTACAGGAACCAAAAAGACCTGTGTCATCCTTTGTCAGACCTTTGTCGTTGCAAGCATTCCACTCAAGCCGCTTACCACGTGTCGTGCTTGGGAGCTCTATAAGGGTCCATGCCAGAGGGTAAGCCCCATGCCTCCCCTGCCAAATGATAATGTATAGTATATAATTAATACAATTTATCAATTTATGTGGAAAACCACCGGTGGATTACAAAACTCATGTCTACATTGCTGCCCACCGGAAATTCACCATCCCACTATAGTGATGTTGAGCATCACCATATATGTATATGGACCATATATGGTCAACTTGCTTATACTTTAAAGAAAATGAAGAAACAACTTTCGAGAAGCAAATTCCCAAACTGCTCGGGTTCCGGACAGTCTCCCAAAGCCTTGGAGGATTCGCAATTCAGCAGCGCTTCGTGGAGCTCGATCCGTTCTCGGGGAGACAAGGCGTCTTGGATCCGACACGGGTGGTGGTTTTGTATGGCTAGTTCACATTTAGTTTCCAAGAATATCAGAATATAGGAGATCCTAGATTTCATATTTTGATACATTCCTTAAAGGTTGGGGAATAAGTCACCGGTTAGTCACTAACCCTCGCAGGGTCAGGTAAGCGCAACCTTTTTCTCAACCCACATTCTCTATGTTCTTCCAACCTGTATTCCTACAGGATAATGCATTGGGTATGCCTATAGATCAATCAGCCCTGCTGATGGTGGCATTCTGTTCCAGTCAGGCTCAGATACTGGATCCTTCCAGGTATCAATTCACACCCGCTGGGACAGTACCACCTCCAATCTATAGGTATTCACAGATCTCTGTGCAAAATTAGACCCCGTCTGCAGCGCAGACTACAAGTTATGAGGATACCTCACAGAGGTCCTAATAACAGGGTGGGTAAAAATCTCCGATTTGGGGAGGGCAAGGAAAACAATGCTGCTATTTTGGATCAATACTTACTTGAGCCAAAATTGGCATTGATTTTACCTTATTTAACCAACCACCAAGGAATGACCACTGTCCACCCAGGCCTGCCAAACACTAGACAGCCATACATTCCTTAAAGGTTGGGGAATAAGTCACCGGTTAGTCACTAACCCTCGCAGCGTCAGGTAAGCGCAACCTTTTTCTCAACCCACATTCTCTATGTTCTTCCAACCTGTATTCCTACAGGATAATGCATTGGGTATGCCTATAGATCAATCAGCCCTGCTGATGGTGGCATTCTGTTCCAGTCAGGCTCAGATACTGGATCCTTCCAGGTATCAATTCACACCCAACGCACTAAGTCCCAATGCATTTAAAGAAACTCGGCCGTGCGAATGATGGCCGCTGTGGGAAGATGCCAGAGAATGGCTGGAAAAGGTGCTAGCTGCGCTGTGAAACCATTGGTTTTAAACCATGGGTCGTTCCATCCAAGCCGGCTGATCGAATCAGTCCAGTTACTTTTGGAAGGTACCCATTCCCAAAAGATCCAGGTCTTATAAGCAAAAAGCAATGCGTGGATTATGCCGCCCATGACTTCCAGATCTGGGGAGTCACTTCGCCCCTTGATCAACGTCATAAGGACCGCCACATTGTCAATGAACCACACTCCGCGCCTCTCGCGAAATCGGTGTGGTCTACAGACTAATGCTTGCAAGATGACAACCATCTCCAGTTGTGCAATCTTGCGGTCGCCTGGTTCCCACAGGGTATATACTTCCTGTGGCAAGTCTGCGATGAAAGCCTCCCTGGTGACCCCAGGCTGATCCATCCAGACGATACAGAACCCCCCGGTGCCCTGCCCTGGACACTCCAGAGCTGCATCCGACGCACCTACAAACCGTAGGCATGGGGGAGGAAAAATGAAAAACTGACGTTTCGGCTTGTCCCGAAGTATCGCTTCGATGACTTCAAAACTCTTTAAAATTCGAGTTGTCAGGACAATACCCTTCTCATACTGTCTCTCCTTAATGGGGGCCAGACCTTGAGCGCCAATACGACCATAGGTGCCTTGTTCGAGGAAGTTCATCATGCCGTAGATCTTGGAAGCTGTGCCTGAATGTAGTCGAGCTGAGGTTCGACAATCACGCACCAAAGTTTTGATCTTGTCAATGAGGCGTTGCCGGGGCCAAAAACTGATGGAGCCAGTAGAGTTCAAATGGGACATATCATGGTCTAAGCCGAGGAAAAGCCCCTGGCTGGACATGGGCTGATGCTTCTCCACCGCAAAGGGGGTACCAAGGATCTCATTGAGGTGTATAAATGCCATCTGCGACGCTCCTTTGGAGCTGGCCCAATCTACCACGTTTGCGTCATCAAAGTACATAGAAACCAAACAAGCAAGAAGGCGGCGCCCCAGTGCTTCTACAAACTTGGAATAGCGATTGAAGCTTGTCACTGCCAGTGGGAGCCCAAAAAGCAGGGGGTTGTAGAGCTGGAAAGCAGGTTGCTGCCACTCATCATGCCACCAGGTAACAACACAGCCAAGGCTCTCCTCCCTGGAGATTGGACTGTGTCGATAAGCGTCTGGCCAATCCTCGCCTCCGCTCTCAAAGTGGTCATGAGTCATGTGATGATCCCAGTCGCTCTGGGACATCCAGCTCGCGACTGCTGCAACGTGTTGGGCTGGTCGAAGTGCACTGCACAGTACCAGCTTGTTGAAGTCTGATGAAAGTGCCGATTGGCCACCCACTGCTGCATCATCGATGATACGCTTCTTACCACTTGGCTGCACAATGACACATCGTGGGATGAGCCGGAATGGGCGCCCTTTGGTGGCTCGCAAAAGCTCTGACCAAGTCATAGGCTGCGTGCCAAAGCCGTCTGCATCCGCCACACTCTGTGACAACAGAAATTCATCATGAAGACCAGGTCGCAGCTTCGCGATAATGGCTCGGCTGTGCTCATCGGTGTCCTCAACTACATCGGCCAGGTTGATGATGCTCCCCTGTTGTGCCGGGAAGATGTGGTAACAAGGCGCCGTACTGCCGGTAGCCCCGTGATAAGGCCATAGGGATAACAGGTATCCCCCCACTGGGCTATCACAACCAGCAGTGCAGTCAGCCCCAAGTCCCTCTTGGTGGTGACTCGTGCGATTGCGTCTGTTTGGAGAGTGCGCAACTGGTCTGTGACTGGGGTCCATCGCCTCTTCAACTCCCGCAACATGCCCAAAGCTCGCCTCCTCCATGGCCCCAGGGAGTCCTTCTCCTGAGCATGCATGTACGCTGCAAATTGGAGGTCGGTGTCCACAACCGGCGATCTCTCCGTCGGCAATGGGTACTGCCCCACAGTGCAGGCGGCCTCGAAGTGCTCGTCTGGGTCCAGTCCGAACGGCAGAAGAGGCGGGAGTGCTGCTCGATGATTCAGGCTCCCTGCCTGCTTGCCATCAGCGTGCCTCTGCCGAAGCCTGGTAACGCCAGACCCCCCAGCAGGGTTAAGGGGACCATCCCATTCCAACCCTTGCGCCTCACGCCATTGCACGTAACTACAGAAGGGGTGCTGGTTCACGAGGTCCTCGATCATGGGGAACTTGAATCCAGAGAACCATTCTGCCGGGAAGAGCTTCCGGAAAGTCGTGACCACAGCTTCTTGCGTCCACCTGACTACCGACGACCCAGCCAATGTCGGTGCTTGCAAGGCGGCCAGGGCCAAACTCCCTCGCTTGGGACCCCGCACAACTCTCCTGCCCGTGGGTGTGGGGCTGAGGCATCAGGGCTCGTGGCTTCAAACACCAGACCAGCTAGAACGTCAGCCTCACAGAGTTCATCCTCGGCACAATCACAAACTAATGTCTTCCCCAACAGGGAGTGGAGCTCTTGTCCGAAGTTGCGTTTGATGTGGTCGATGTACAAGGGCATTACTTCATCTGGAGCGCAATCATGGCCTGCTACGAACGGTGACTTCCAACATGTAGTGGGTAACCTGTGTGAGTGATGACCTTGCCCCACGTAGATGGCCCCTGCTGGCAACTGCCCCTCATGGAGCAGCTCTTTCACCCGACCCCCGCTAGGGATCCTTGCACGCTCCTGTGGGTGTGGTGGCTCCAGACCCAGCAGGATGGCCAATGGTGCCATTGCCTAACTCCGCATTGATTGCGGGCGCAGCTCCAGCCAATGCTCCCGGCGGCCCACCGTCTCCATAGGTGGCATCCGAGGTACATGAAGCACAGCTCGCCCAACTCGTACCGCCCACCAGGAAAGCGCAACTGCCAGCGCGAAGGCTAGGCCCGCGGAGTATTCTGCCTCCTCTTTCGACGGGTAGACCCGCTGCCCATGCTCCGTCCATGGCCTCCACTCATCACTTGCATGAGTGTGAGCGCATAGTGCCTTGGGCCATTGAGCGATCTCCAGGACGTTGTGCCTCAGCTTCTGGTATTTGCACCGTGCCGATTGGAAGACACAGGCAGAGTACTCTGTCTCCCAATATTGCCCCGAGTCCATCAACCTCTTTTCCTCGGGTAACTCCCAATGGAAGCTTCGGCCAGGATTCTCCCTAATTGTGGCGCCTCCACGCTGCACCATGGCCTGGATCTCTTCCAGGACAAACCCACCTGCCTTGTTATCACGCTCCACCCTGGCTTCATCTCGGGGGTAGGCCTTCTGGGTGGTCATTGGAGCGCAATGGCTTGGGGCTGGGCCTGCCATCGCTGAAGTGCAGTGGTATTTCTCGAGCCCTAGATTTGGTGGAGCAGTCCAATGCAGCCATGATGCAGTCGGCCTCTTGTAGCTGCTCGTGCAGAAGTGCCTGGCGGGTTGCATTGCTGAGGTCATGAGTAGGGTCCAGGAGGATGTCAATGGGCAAGACCCTCCATCCGCACCATAACAACGCCTTGCTGACCGGTGCCCCTGGTCCACTCATGATGTCTGCTGCAAGGGGGGACTGTGGCGGCATAGGTGGGAAATCGACCCCAGAAGAGGCTGCCGCCTCCTCTCCGGGGCCCCTTCACTCCTTGATGTTGGCCCGGCATGTGTGGGCCCCATGCCCAGGCGCGCCACATACTCTGTCCCCCTTTGTGATGACTCCACATCGGTGGGCACCTGCAGTACATTTGCCCTTCTGCTTGCAGTCTCCTCGTTGAAAGCCCTGACAGAGGGTTGTACCATCCCTCATCACCTTGGCGACCCGCTTGCCGTTGATGGACTTGCCAAGGATGAGCTTGTTCGGAGATGCCGATGCCGGCACCACCTTGCTGTTCGGCACTGGCGCCATCGCAGTAGATGCCCCTGAGGGTTCACTACCCACAGGGGGTATCCAGTGAGCATCCCGTGCCTGAAAGACCTCTTTGATGATGACTCCCAGAGTCAGGGTGCTCTCCCTGAATCGGGACGCCCATTCAGCCCGTTCTTCTTGGTCTCGAGCCTGCAACCATACCATCCTCTTGGAGGGGTGCACCTGATAGCATGTCCTCTTTGCCCGGAACCAGTAGGTCATGCACACGTCCAAGGGTACCGCTGCAAACTCTGTAGAATCAGCTCCCAAGGTTGCCTCCTTGGTAGCATCTGGTGCTGTGCCTGACGGGGGGGCGACTCCAGCAATCGCGTAGGCCAACATGAGGGTGTAGAGGCGGTCCAGGTACGACTCCACGTTGTGCTGGCATGGTTCATCTTCATCCACATCCTCAGTATATAGGTTCTCACCCAGCTTGCGCTTCTTCTGATTGGTTGTCAGCTGAAATTGCAGTGTCTTCACCTTCCACAAGTTGAACACACATAGCATCCTCTTGGATAGCTCCCGACTCACCCTTGAGACGGTTGTATCTGCCGGATGTACCTCAGTAGGGAACTTCAAGCGGTACCTCCGCCAGAAGGCTGTCTTGGAATCCCGCAGCTCACTCTCATTGAGCATGCTGTCCAAGTCGGTGGTCTGCACCTTAGACCGGTCCTGCTCGGCCGTTTGATAAAACAGTGAGACTGCCGCCCAAGCTCTCCTCAGCCTGGCAATCTGCACCATTTTGTCATTGGTCACCCCGAGCTTGGTCACCCAAGTTTCCACTTGGGCCACATCATGAAAGAAAAATCGGAATTCCTCAAGGTTGGCTATCTTTTCTTTGATTAGCCCTTTCACGATCACGTCGTCAAGGCTGAAGTTAACCCCTAGTGCCGCTAGGGAAACTTCTGGGGTCCCCCCCTCTCTAGGTACCAACCCTGATGAGCTCATACGGGTTACTCCCGCACCAGCCCTCCTCGGTCCCCCGAGCAGTCCTAGGCTGTCTTGAGCAAAAGCTGAAGACATGGACCTGCACGCGGTTACTCCGCTCACTCAAAATGATCCCAGGACCCCCTGGACACAGACTCCCCTCCCTGGCATTCTCAGACTGCTCTCAATTCTTGCATGCCGAAAAAGGGAAAAAAACCTAAGAAGCCTCAAAGGGAAGGTTGGGATACAGCTTGACTAGCGACCTCCCTAACTGCCTACTCCCTACAGTAGCTGAGTACTTCGATATACCACAAATCTTGCTCCCACAAGAATCCCTCCTCCGGATTACTTTCCTCACATTTTCACCAAAAGTGAGCTGTTATCCGAGGTTCTGATCCTGTCAAGGTAGCTTGAACCAAACAAACGGACATCTTATGACTGAATTAAATAAAAGAGAGGATCGGAGAGCTCCGCTGGCCACCAAAAATGCATCCCTCTCCAAGCTCTTAGCCTGCAGAAAAAGGTTACTGTGATGCCTCCCTGCTTTCAGGTGGCTTCACTTGCCCTGCTCTGCTACACTCACTCAGAACCTGCATCGCGTGGCAGCCATGATGCTGGGGCGCGGGCCAAGCAAGCTCTGCACCACAGTCGATCCCAAGCCACTGCCTCATCGCCGTCCTCGGTGAACATCGGGTCAGTCAAGCGCTGGGCCTTGTCCGACTTCTGGTGGTGCATGCATAGTAGCACCTGCTTGAAGCCCTGCAAGTGGAGTGCGCTCCTCGGAGTTGCCAGATATCCCGATGGGCGTGGCCAGCGGTCCCTCCGCTTTGTGTTCCTCACTGCTTCCTGCAGCCACTTGGCGGCTTCTTTGTCTCTGCAGAAGCCAGGCACATCGGTATCTCTCCTCTGGGCTATCCAGTCCGAGGCTTCCTCAAATGTCTCACCCATCATCACAGCCCTGATCAATGCTGTCGCTCCTCCAGCTCGGTGGCGGCCCGCAATGCAGTGCGTGACGATGACTTCGCCACAGTACAGGGACTGCAGGACCAGCGGCCATAGTTCCTTCCAAGCTTCTGCACGCTCTGCTGCCACAGCCACAGGGAATCGCCTCAGCAGCGCGTTGGGCAGCACCACTCCATTCCGCGCCTATGTTTGTTGGCTGCCGTTGGGAGCCCTGCCAGCCACAATTGACCCCCTGAACTCATCTGCAGGATCTTGGTCGGGGCCTGAGCGTACTTCCCCTTGATCGTTGCAAGGCGATCCCAAATAACTTCTTCTTGGGGTGGATTCAGGGTTGCCGGCATAGGAGGCAGCACGAAGTCCTCGTCTGCTGGGATGTGCGCTGGCCGCTCAATCACCATCCCTGACTCATGGACCTCAAGCGCAGGCCTGGATGACGATGCCTTCGCCACCGGCGGTTGCTTGGGCGTGGAGGCACCACTTGCCGCTGCTGTTCTCTTGGCCTTTGGTTGCGGCTGCAGCTTCGGTGCCGCTTTAGCTTGGGCAGGAGCCACCGCAGGCGCCTTCGGCGGCGTCACCGGCGCCCCGGCCTTTGGTGGGGTTACCGGCGCTTCTTGTCTCCTTGCCCTCTTGGCCAATGGAACTATGCTTTCTGAGGAGCTCGATGATGTGAAGCCCGGTACTGCCTGTACCGTTGCCTCCTCCTGATTGGAAGGATGCGGTAGCACCGGCGATGTGACGGTACTCTCCGCCAATCGAGCCTTCTTCGTCCAGCAGACATGGGGCACCATGAGTGGGGTCCCGTTCCTCAGGAACTTGGTGAGCAGCTTCCCCCCGATGGAAGGGGGCATTGCCGGTCGGCCTGCCCTGGCGGCCTCTTCTTTGGCTTTGTCCCTCTGCTCGAGGGCTTGCTGAACGAAGTTGAACGACCTCTTCACTGAGGTTGGCGATGCCTTCGCCTGCCATTTAGTGACCACGTCCTGGTTGATCTTCTTGGCAACCGTCGCCTCTGCCTTCACCACCGCAGCATGCAGATCATCCATTGGGATCACTTCCCAAGACTCAAACTTGGTAAGGTTGGCCATGATGGCATAGGCCATGTGTTTCATCCGTGTTGACATCGCTTCCTTGGAGCCGGCATAGTGTGCTGGCATCTTGGCAGATGATTTGACTTCATCTGTCCAGTCTCCTAATTGTCAGCTCCAAGTCCGTGAAGGTCGAGAGCAAACCCACCGTAGGTGCTACCCGTCTCCATGTGTATGTTGTGATATTCCTTGCATCATCGACATGGTTCTCGAAGAGGAGCTGGGCCTTCTTCTGGACCTCCGAAATGGGATAGGGGATCCCTTCCCCGTCAAAGGCCATACCACAGGTCTGTTGCTTCTCTTCGGGCAGCTCTTTGATGGCATCAATCACTCTCTGAGCACACGGAAACCCATTGGTGAACTCGGCAGGAGCTGACCAGGTAAACCCATTCCTGGAGTGTGCCTGCTTTCCCTGCGAGCACCAGGCATGGATAGTAGAGGCAGACAGCCGCTGGGGGGAACTCTTGGTGATGTGTCGGTGCCGCAAACATCCGACAGCACATAACCAGTTGGCTAACAGGGCCATCCACTCTGGATTGTTGTGCTCGGCCGCAGTGATGATGCCTGCCTCCAAGAAGGGGATCATGCCCGGTTCGGCCACCACTGCCTGCTGCCGCTTCCGCGTCCTCACATTGGGTGCCACCGGAAGCTGGATGTTGGTGAGGTTCCACCCCATAGTGCCTGCTTTGTTGAGCCACTTCAAAGATGCCAGAGCCCTCGCTGGGCCATCTGTACCATCCTGAACGAACGATGCCAGGTCCAAGTCCTCGACCACTTCAAGGCCCCTGTCCTCCTGGTAATGCGCCAGCTCTTTCCAGGTGCGGATGGCATTGATTGATTGTCTGACTGTCGGCTTGAGTGACTTTCTGTTGTGACAATCGCCGCAACTGCTTCCTCCACTCCTCCAGCCGTGCCTCAGTCACCTTATGGGCCGGCCTCTGCACAGATTTCTTCGAAACACTGCGCCAGGGACTCCACCCTCTGCACCACTGCATCAGGCCCGTACCGGTTGGTAGACAGGGTCCCTCCCTGTCTCCTCTGGATCATCGGCTTCACGGTCGGTTTAGGGACTCGGTCTCTTGCTGAGCCAGCGCCACTATCTTCGACCGCCCTTGCTCCAGCCGCCAGCAGCCCCTCATCAGCTTTGGACCGGGCTGAGGCCCATTGCGCCGCCAGAGCATGCCCTCCTGCCGACATGGCGTCCTGGTAGTTCTCGAAGGCATAGGCGAGGTCACTATCATCAGCTAACCCGAAGTGTTGCCTCACTTCCAGAGCCCTTTCCATAGTGGCCACCTCCACGGCTTGCTCTGGGTCCCAGGTGCTTGCTTCACCTGCGGCCTCAAGAGCGTACCGTCCCTTGCCGCTCGCCATGGCACCGGCAGCAACCGCGAGTCCTAGTTGAGCCAGGGCTGAGAATGTAGATGGAGATGATCTGGGTCCAGCACTCTCCCGTGCCTTATACCCTCCCTGGACCACCCCCTCGACATCCCCAGACAGGACCGACTCATTGCTCGTCGTTAGAGGAGCCGCAGAAGGGGCAGAAGCCGCCTCCACGTCGGCATTCCTCGCAGACTGCTCCGCCGCAGGTTGGACAAGACGTGAATGTAGGGATCCAGCAGAGCCAACATGGCCCAGGGATCCATTCCACCTCAGCCTCCACGGCACCCAGGATGCACCGTACAGAGGCTCCTGCTCGTCGGCGATCATCGTTGGCCCGCACGACTCCTCCGCAGCCTGTCCAGGGTTCCGCCCAGGTACAGCTGCCCTGTTGCCACTCCCTCCACAGCTCGAAGAACTCCTGCATCGTGATGCCGTCACGACACAGGGCCAGCCGGACGAGGGTCCCATGGGCGTGGTCTGGAATGAGCTGCGCACGGGTAACGCCCGAGGCGTTCTTTTCGCAACGCAAGGAGTTCAAAAGTCTCCTCCCCTGCATGGTATCGCTCCCACAAAGATTGAGCTGTGTCACCTGCTTGGGCCAAAACAGCCGTCTTGGTCCAAATGCCCACGAAAGGAAACTGGAAACCTCCCCTTCTGGTGTCGCATCGCACACATGGTGACTCCATGCAAGGCATTCTGCACACCCCAGGCAACTCTGGGATCCCCAAAACATCCGCATTTGGGTTCGTTCCATTATGGATGACTTCCACAACAGACTCCCAAAGGATGCGCGCCTCAGCCGCTCGCCCAGCACGAAGAAGAAGGCGCACGTAGTTGGAGAAGTCCATCCATGCCGCGGTGTGCAGTATCTCTGCACGCGTGTGCAAAGCAACATGTACCCCAGGGATTAGGTTGGCCATTCACTGGACACCACCACTTAGACCAACTACCTCCCGTCCAAGGAAAACAATGCTGCTATTTTGGATCAATACTTACTTGAGCCAAAATTGGCATTGATTTTACCTTATTTAACCAACCACCAAGGAATGACCACTGTCCACCCAGGCCTGCCAAACACTAGACAGTCATATATTTTGTATGTTGTTGTAAAATGTTGCAAATGGGATGTTCACCCTGCAAATATATTCAGGCTAGCACATCCCAGGACTTCACTTGCTGCACCATTTCGCGATGTGGAATGGGCAAAGAATCGTGAGGTTGTCATGAGTAAATACGAAGTAACAGGTTATTATGTAAACTAGTTTCGGTGAAATTGATGTGATCGCCTCGCCAAAATGGCGTCTCAAGAGGCATTGTCAGAAGGAAACAAATGTATGGACGGCAATCAGGGTAATAACTTATAACTAGACACATGATGGCACATGATCATAGTTTCAATTTCGAATTGGAAGATAACATCTCAATTGCAGTTGGAAAACCTGGTTTGCCTGGTTTCAGCTCTCGCTGGTTACCCAAATGATACGATTGAATTTTGATTATTCCATGTGGGTGTGTCCAAACAGGGGTACCCCAAAAAACATTTTTTAAAAAAAAAAACAGTGCTTTTTTGAAAATATTGTGAAATATGAAAATATTCGACTTTAGCTGATTTCCATATGATTTCATTGGGGTCCCGTCCCGACATCTCCGGATCTCTAAGGCCACAGCCCAACAAAGCGTCCTTCGCACCTGCGGCGGCTTCGCCTGGGCACGAGGCTCGAGGCCAGGAACTCGGTGAGATCCGCATTTTAAGGGGAAGCTCTTTTGATCTCGAAATTTGGGATACTTTGGGTCAACTCTCAGACACCACAAGGATCCCACGCCAACGACATGTTCGCTGCAAACCCGATGTTTGCCCATGACAGATCTTGCATATCCTTTAACATGCTCATAATCCCTTCATAGGGCTATATAGCGTGGTTTTGAGTTTCTAAAACAAAATACACCCTAAAAACCTGAAACCCTCAACCCTAAAACCCTAAATCCTGAAAACTAAAGTCCAAATCGCTGCGTATGGCCAGTATTTTCGTTCATCCTCAGGTGACAAGAATGTGATATTGTCTGGGTGTGGTATTTCGGCAACGTAGGCTTTGGCGCCAACATGTTTATAAAGAAAGATAGCAAAGATTCCAAGCGCTGAACCCATCAAGGATGCGGTTGCCACCTCAAGGTGGGTCCCACGGTCCCACAACTGCTCTGGAATGGCAATTGGATGCAATTGGGCAGTCAAGTCAGTACCCAAAAAAATTGGTTACCTCAACATGCACAAAACTCAGTGGTCCTGCCTGATCTGCCTGGCTTTAACTTATGATACCCAGAGCACAAAGCATAACCATGGATATCCAGGGTATGCCCCGCTTGTTCCATTCCAATTTTCCGTGGGAATTCGTACATGCCACACGCGGTGATGGAGGCTCACCCCAATAAATCCGGATGTGCTGGCAAATTTAGCACTCATGGGTGAAACCCGTTGAAGTGTATAATGATCGCAAACCAGCTGTGCTTGAACAACCAGCTGCAAAGTCTGCCTAGCTGCGTGCTAACCAAGTTGAAAGCAGCCAAACCCAAATGAAGCATAAGGGGATAATATGGGATAATGAAGATCTGTACAGAAATGGCAAATGACGATTGCCGATGATTGGCCCTAATTTTGGCCATGAAAAAGTTGGGAAAGGGCATTTGAAGCCGTTGAAACCATTGACAAATTATGAGAAATTGAGGTTCGAAGCTCGGCCCAGGTCATCTCGAGGAGCCTCCAGGTCATTCAGCACGGCCTGGATTGCTGCCTGCACAGGGTCAGCATGGGTCAGCTGACATCGGATATCCATAGAATACTGCGCGGAAAATTCGCTTTCGCGCTACCGCTACAAATTCTGAATCTTCCTGGCACATGACACCACCAGAACAGAGCATCTTTCGTTGCCATGGGATGTGATCAGAATTGTCTCATTGGTGAAACCTTTTGACCCAGATTCCTCCACAGCGATGTCAACTCCACGTTCGGCACCTCGGCTTTGCTGTTTGCAGCGCTAAATAGCGCGAAGTTCCGCAGCAAAGTCTTCATTTCATCCTGCTATGCTGCTGTAAGAATAAACATGTGGTCAACTAACTGGCCTTCTGCAAACTTTTGACTGGCAACGGGCACTCTGCTCACTTTCCACTGGATCTGACAAAACATGGCACAGCGCTGAACAACCAAGGCCAAGAAAGAGGCAGGAAGAATGCAACCAACCCATGTACTCTTAGTTCAAAGAATTTCTTGAATCATGTGCCCACACTGAACCACGCAACGCTGAGTCCTGTTTCTTCACATCTGAAAGCTGACGTTCCACAGCTCGAAGTTTTGCCTCATGGTGGAATGGGGAGGGCCGGTAGGCGCTTGGAGGTTCAAATCTTCTACTTTATATATATATATATATATTTTTTCCAATGGCCATGACAATGGGTATCCTCTCAGCGGATAATCCTTGCAGTGTAGCAACATCAAGAAAACAACCTATAGGTATTGCTAGCACTAAGATATATGACAGATCCATGATCCGGAGTTGAAACAAAATATGATCAGTCTCGTCTTAATCTTAATGGACGATGCACTTCCAATTGAACTGATTCCACCAAACACTTCCAACTCAACTGATTCCACGAAATCTGCCCTCGCCGACTCGACTGAACCTCTAATTTCTTTCGCTCGGCTCTTAGTCTCTGAAGGTCTTCACAGGACTTCTTCAACGAAGCCTTTCCATGGGCTAAGACTGAAATTGGAAAACACAAATTACAAATCACAGAAATGTTTCTTTGCTGTGCTCTGTCTGCTCTAGATTTTACTCTAAAGACTCTAAAGGCTACATGGCTAATCATTCCAAGTTTTATTGGAGAGTAAGGGCCTGTCGTGATGGATGAGACATGTTGCATTAAATGCCGAAATCTAGCAACATTTCCACTGGAGAATCTCGTCCCGAAGTTACGTCTGGCACCGAGTGCATCGGCCTTCACAGCGTCATTTGACTGCTGAAGCTCCGCCAGGAGCAGCAGCTCGTCCCGTCCAATCGCCTCGAGCAACGCTCAAACAGTAAAGTTAGACGCCAGACATGGCCAGGACATGGCCAGGACATGGCCTGGGCCCATTCTCTACAGATCAACTACATCTTGACATCTTAACATCGTCTGACTGAGCAGCGCAAGTGATGTCTTCCAAACAGGAGGGTTGCCAGATTTCACTAGATGAAAGAAAAAGGCAGAAATTGCAAGAAATGAAATATAATTTCGTTGCGGTCAGAGGGACGGAAACAAAACCATGTCCCGGTCCCATTTTACTAAAACTGGGTGCGAATCAAACGACTTTGTACTTCAAGCCATGTCACCGTAACAAAAGGAAATTGTGGGAAAATATTGAGCATGATCAAATGTGTTTAATTTAGTCGCAAGAAGTTTCAATATGTTGCAAATGCAAAACTGCTGTGCCTAGTCGAAATTCTAAATGACGAGAAGAGCACGTACGTAAAAGCGAAACAGCTTGCCAAACATGTCCAAAAAGTTATTGGTTTCTGCGACAAAGAATGCCAGCTTTGACAGCTGCAGCTACTATCAGCTACTATCAGCTACTCAGAGTTCTTAGAAAAGCAACCTGCCTTACCCAGTTCTTACTATGACCTCCTGCCCGGATGACACGCACCAGAATGAAGTCGTGTTGCTTACATTCTTTATGTCTCTTCATCCATTGTGAGAGAAATCCCAGTCCGGTGCCGACTTGTTTCTTCGGTTTCGTTTTCAGAGGATGCCAGCCTCATTCTCTGTAAGCTGCTGCAGCGCCGATTCTTATCGTTTTGTGACACGACAGCAGTCATCCAATGGGTGGCACCACCGGTCCAACATGAAATTCGTCGGGCACCATACTGTAACCATCCCACGTATGGAGAAATAAGAAACACAAATGACCAAACATGTGCTGATCCCTATCATTAAGTGCGCAATTCTACCATATTCTACCCAATTTCAAGGACTTAAGACTTAGATCACCACGTTTGCACCATGTTTGGTGGTCATACCGTCATATCTCAAGCTTTGCTGAATCCAAGCTTCCCCAACTGAAAACTCAATCCACTGAAATCCTGCACTTAAACCCATTTCCTCCCCACCACGGGCCTTGCATTTCCGCAGCCCTGCCTCCTCACGCATATCTTGTTGCAATAGCTCCTGGCATGGCCACAGATGGATTTTGCTAAAGTGCTGGTTCTGAGTTCACTGCTCCATATGCGGAAAACTCTATGGCACACGGTGCCCCGTGCGGCCCCTGCCACCCTGAAACCATCCCCAGACATGTCTTTTCAAAGAATTTCGCCCATCCGAGCGCACCATCTGCTCCGCAATCTCTGCCTTCAGACGCTCCAATTCCTGCGAGGAACGCAGCTCCAGGCTGAAGCCTAGACTCCAGTTGGGGACGATCGTTGAAGATGATGCATTTTCACAATGAGACATTTCAAGCGACCAAACATGTGCTGAACCCTATCATTAAGTGCGCAATTCTACCATATTCTACCCAATTTCAAGCACTTAAGACTTAGATCACCATGTTTGCACCATGTTTGGTGGTCATACCGTCATATCTCAAGCTTTGCTGAATCAATCCCTTCCCCAACTGAAAACTGAATCCACTGAAATCCTGCACTTAAACCCATTTCCTCCCCACCACGGGCCTTGCATTTCCGCAGCCCTGCCTCCTCACGCATATCTTGTTGCAATAGCTCCTGGCATGGCCACAGATGGATTTTGCTAAAGTGTTGGTTCTGAGTTCACTGCTCCATATGCGGAAAACTCTATGGCACACGGTGCCCCGTGCGGCCCCTGCCACCCTGAAACCATCCCCAGACATGTCTTTTCAAAGAATTTCGCCCATCCGAGCGCACCATCTGCTCCGCAATCTCTGCCTTCAGACGCTCCAATTCCTGCGAGGAACGCAGCTCCAGGCTGAAGCCTAGACTCCAGTTGGGGACGATCGTTGAAGATGATGCAGTTTCACAATGAGACATTTCAAGCGACCAAACATGTGCTGAACCCTATCATTAAGTGCGCAATTCTACCATATTCTACCCAATTTCAAGCACTTAAGACTTAGATCACCATGTTTGCACCATGTTCCATGTTTGGTGGTCATACCGTCATATCTCAAGCTTTGCTGAATCAATCCCTTCCCCACTGAAAACTGAATCCACTGAAATCCCTGCACTTAAACCCATTTCCTCCCCACCACGGGCCTTGCATTTTCGCAGCCCTGCCTCCTCACGCATATCTTGTTGCAATAGCTCCTGGCATGGCCACAGATGGATTTTGCTAAAGTGCTGGTTCTGAGTTCACTGCTCCATATGCGGAAAACTCTATGGCACACGGTGCCCCGTGCGGCCCCTGCCACCCTGAAACCATCCCCAGACATGTCTTTTCAAAGAATTTCGCCCATCCGAGCGCACCATCTGCTCCGCAATCTCTGCCTTCAGACGCTCCAATTCCTGCGAGGAACGCAGCTCCAGGCTGAAGCCTAGACTCCAGTTGGGGACGATCGTTGAAGATGATGCAGTTTCACAATGAGACATTTCAAGCGACCAAACATGTGCTGAACCCTATCATTAAGTGCGCAATTCTACCATATTCTACCCAATTTCAAGCACTTAAGACTTACAGTAATCTTGGCTGCAGGAGTTATAATCTCATTAATAATTGTTAAGGGCTACAACTGCAAACTGATTTATCACATGAACCAAATTCATCCATAGACCTTGGGCACTACTGTATATGCAAAATCCATAGGAAACCCCTAACATAAATACCAGACTCATTCACCAAACTCATTTGGGCTACTACACTAGATATTGCGGGTAAGCGCAAAACCCATACAAAACTCCTAACATAGATCCAATACTACTTCACTCAGCATGCCAAAATCACTCAGGCTACCACTAACAGAGATGTTGGAAATTAAGTGCAACATACATAACAAAACCACTAACATAGATATTCATTTGGATTTGCCAAGATGCGAAACCACTAACGTAGATCTTGGACAACGTGTTGCAAAATGTAAAACCATAGAAAACCACGAACATAGCTCTTGGGTTTCCTATGTAAAACCCACATTTCGAGACTAACATAGATATTGGAACATTTATCAGGACCCTTCCAGAAAACAAACGAGGATGTCGTTTTTTTTCCGTCAATTTTGACATCTTTGTTTGTTTCAAAGAGAGTAGATCACCATGTTTGCACCATGTTTGGTGGTCATACCGTCATATCTCAAGCTTTGCTGAATCCAAGCTTCCCCAACTGAAAACTGAATCCACTGAAATCCTGCACTTAAACCCATTTCCTCCCCACCACGGGCCTTGCATTTCCGCAGCCCTGCCTCCCCACGCATATCTTGTTGCAATAGCTCCTGGCATGGCCACAGATGGATTTTGCTAACGTGCTGGTTCTGAGTTCACTGCTCCATATGCGGAAAACTCTATGGCACACGGTGCCCCGTGCGGCCCCTGCCACCCTGAAACCATCCCCAGACATGTCTTTTCAAAGAATTTCGCCCATGCGAGCGCACCATCTGCTCCGCAATCTCTGCCTTCAGACGCTCCAATTCCTGCGAGGAACGCAGCTCCAGGCTGAAGCCTAGACTCCAGTTGGGGACGATCGTTGAAGATGATGCAGTTTCACAATGAGACATTTCAAGCGACCAAACATGTGCTGAGCCCTATCATTAAGTGCGCAATTCTACCATATTCTACCCAATTTCAAGCACTTAAGACTTAGATCACCATGTTTGCACCATGTTCCATGTTTGGTGGTCATACCGTCATATCTCAAGCTTTGCTGAATCCAAGCTTCCCCAACTGAAAACTGAATCCACTGAAATCCTGCACTTAAACCCATTTCCTCCCCACCACGGGCCTTGCATTTCCGCAGCCCTGCCTCCCCACGCATATCTTGTTGCAATAGCTCCTGGCATGGCCACAGATGGATTTTGCTAAAGTGCTGGTTCTGAGTTCACTGCTCCATATGCGGAAAACTCTATGGCACACGGTGCCCCGTGCGGCCCCTGCCACCCTGAAACCATCCCCAGACATGTCTTTTCAAAGAATTTCGCCCATCCGAGCGCACCATCTGCTCCGCAATCTCTGCCTTCAGACGCTCCAATTCCTGCGAGGAACGCAGCTCCAGGCTGAAGCCTAGACTCCAGTTGGGGACGATCGTTGAAGATGATGCAGTTTCACAATGAGACATTTCAAGCGACCAAACATGTGCTGATCCCTATCATTAAGTGCGCAATTCTACCATATTCTACCCAATTTCAAGCACTTAAGACTTACAGTAATCTTGGCTGCAGGAGTTATAATCTCATTAATAATTGTTAAGGGCTACAACTGCAAACTGATTTATCACATGAACCAAATTCATCCATAGACCTTGGGCATTACTGTATATGCAAAATCCATAGGATACCCCTAACATAAATACCAGACTCATTCACCAAACTCATTTGGGCTACTACACTAGATATTGCGGGTAAGCGCAAAACCCATACAAAACTCCTAACATAGATCCAATATTACTTCACTCAGCATGCCAAAATCACTCAGGCTACCACTAACAGAGATGTTGGAAATTAAGTGCAACATACATAACAAAACCACTAACATAGATATTCATTTGGATTGCCAAGATGCGAAACCACTAACGTAGATCTTGGACAACGTGTTGCAAAATGTAAAACCGTAGAAAACCACGAACATAGCTCTTGGGTGTCCTATGTAAAACCCACATTTGGAGACTAACATAGATATTGGAACATTTATCAGGACCCTTCCAGAAAACAAACGAGGATGTCGCTTTTTTTCCGTCAATTTTGACATCTTTGTTTGTTTCAAAGAGAGTAGATCACCATGTTTGCACCATGTTTGGTGGTCATACCGTCATATCTCAAGCTTTGCTGAATCCAAGCTTCCCCAACTGAAAACTGAATCCACTGAAATCCTGCACTTAAACCCATTTCCTCCCCACCACGGGCCTTGCATTTCCGCAGCCCTGCCTCCTCACGCATATCTTGTTGCAATAGCTCCTGGCATGGCCAGACTGAGCTGGTTGATGACCTGTCGTTCCACAACAAGTGAGTGATGGCAGCAGCAAGCGCTCTGGCGTCTGGAGGCTTGCGATCACTTCAAGGAAGATATCAGAGAATGTGTTTGCCCTTGCCACAGCCAGGGTCTTTGGCTTGGCCACCCCCACAGATGGATTTTGCTAAAGTGCTGGTTCTGAGTTCACTGCTCCATATGCGGAAAACTCTATGGCACACTGTGCCCCGTGCGGCCCCTGCCACCCTGAAACCATCCCCAGACATGTCTTTTCAAAGAATTTCGCCCATCCGAGCGCACCATCTGCTCCGCAATCTCTGCCTTCAGACGCTCCAATTCCTGCGAGGAACGCAGCTCCAGGCTGAAGCCTAGACTCCAGTTGGGGACGATCGTTGAAGATGATGCAGTTTCACAATGAGACATTTCAAGCGACCAAACATGTGCTGAACCCTATCATTAAGTGCGCAATTCTACCATATTCTACCCAATTTCAAGCACTTAAGACTTACAGTAATCTTGGCTGCAGGAGTTATAATCTCATTAATAATTGTTAAGGGCTACAACTGCAAACTGATTTATCACATGAACCAAATTCATCCATAGACCTTGGGCACTACTGTATATGCAAAATCCATAGGAAACCCCTAACATAAATACCAGACTCATTCACCAAACTCATTTGGGCTACTACACTGGATATTGCGGGTAAGCGCAAAACCCATACAAAACCCCTAATATAGATCCAATATTACTTCACTCAGCATGCCAAAATCACTCAGGCTACCACTAACAGAGATGTTGGAAATTAAGTGCAACATACATAACAAAACCACTAACATAGATATTCATTTGGATTTGCCAAGATCCGAAACCACTAACGTAGATCTTGGACAACGTGTTGCAAAATGTAAAACCGTAGAAAACCACGAACATAGCTCTTGGGTGTCCTATGTAAAACCCACATTTGGAGACTAACATAGATATTGGAACATTTATCAGGACCCTTCCAGAAAACAAACGAGGATGTCGTTTTTTTTTCCGTCAATTTTGACATCTTTGTTTGTTTCAAAGAGAGTAGATCACCATGTTTGCACCATGTTTGGTGGTCATACCGTCATATCTCAAGCTTTGCTGAATCAATCCCTTCCCCACTGAAAACTGAATCCACTGAAATCCCTGCACTTAAACCCATTTCCTCCCCACCACGGGCCTTGCATTTCCGCACATGTGCCTCCGCATACATCTCTTGTAGTAGCTCCTGGCATGGCTAAAGATGGATTTTGCTAAAGTGCTGGTTCCGAGTTCACTGCTCCATCTGCGAAAAACTCTATGGCACAAGGTGCCCCGTGCAACCCCTGCCACCCTGAAACCATCTCCAGACATGTCGTTTCAAAGAATTTCGCCCATCCGAGCGCACCATCTGCTCCGCAATCTCTGCCTTCAGACGCTCCAATTCCTGCGAGGAACGCACAAGTTCACCACCCATTTCTGGTCAAATTGGGAGTGGTTTATTGCTGGAATTACATGGATTTACCACAGAAGGATGCAGAAGGCTTTTTATTCATACGCTTAGGTTGTTTATTCGTGTATTATTCGAATGTATTCGAAGAAGTTGAGTTTACCACAGAAAATTAGGAACATGTCAGGAGATGTCTGGAATGCACCATTGCTCTACATTATCAAAGGGAAGGTCATCTCACCTGAACTGTTTGAATGTTTGGATTTCTAATGTTGGACACCTAACCAGGTGTATAGATGAAGTGAAGAGAGTGGAAACGATGCCAGTTTTTACCAGGGCAAATGTCAAACAAACAGACTTGAACCAAGCAAGAAGTGGAGATTCGGGATGATTCGGGTCCATCTTCCACACCCTGCCCAATGATAGGCGAACCCCCCCATGGCTTTTCAACATTTTTCAACGATCAACAAATCTCCAGGGGATTTTCAGAACGAGTCCTTGTCTTCTTTGGCGCCTCTGCTTTTCAGCTGGGCTCTCCTCTCTGGCATGGCCTCGGGCGGGGACGGTTTTCAAGCTGGAGGTATGACCCTCACAGATGCTGTGATACACCGGTTGATCTGAGACTTGTCGTAGTGATGGTTTAATTCGCGCAGCCTTGGGTTGGCCTCTCTCCTGATGAACACTATGTCACTATGTCACTATGTCACTATGTCCTGCTCACCAGCAGAAATGGTATCAAGCAGAAAGACCTTCAATCAACAGACTAATCACAAAAAGAGGCTCCATAGATTCCATGGACCGCCCGGCCCACAAACCTTCGTCCCCCTCCCCAGACCTCCAGGTTATCCATCTCCGAGCAGATCTGCGTGGATAACCCTTCCACCAGCTGTATACACCAACTGTATCAACTGTCAAATTGACAAAGTGCATATCCTCAAAATGTGAAATTGATTTTCTGATCATCTCAGACATCTCACGACTTTTCCGGATTTCGTTGGCATCCCAGCACCCCTTTCTGAGTTTCCCCACATCGGCTTCCACCGTCTCTGCCGCAACCTGCGCCTGGCGACGAACACCTGCCGTTGGATGCCGTTGGGCCCCACTGAAGGGGATGGATCGGGTGAAAGATCTGGAAGCCTGTAAAAGCTGGTGAAATTGACCTCAACTGATGACCCATTAAAATTGAAAATAGTCGAAAATTATGGGGGGAAAGACGTTGAACAAATGAGGCGCACAAGGTGCAAAATGCACGACTGACTGGTTTTCCGACGTCGATGTTTTCTTGGGAAACATCTCGAAACGCTCCAACCTTGACGCAAAGCGGCAAACATTCGGCCGGCCAACACTCGGCCGGCCAACACTCGGCTGCTCGATCTGGTAGGCGAAACCGAAGCCATTCCTGCCAAAAATCTGCAGCCGCTTGAAGCTTAACTTGCCATTTGGAGCACGGTTCTTCTAATGTGTTCTAATGTAACAAAGTTATCAATAAGCGGAGGCTCGTGCATTTTCCTGAAGAAGTATCTTTAATATGAGGAAAGGCCTTGGAGGCCCTGGAATACGTCTTGTTCTTTCAAAACATGCCAATTTTTTGGCCTTTTGGCCGTGCTGCCTCTTGTCTTTTAAGTTAGGCTATAGTTAGGCTATAGCATCACCCCTTCAAATGGGACCATAAATGGATCACTGAGATGAGAACATTTCTCAAGGCAAGCAATGAGCCGTTCAAGTTTGTGTTTGCTTTCAATTGAAGGGGATGCGTCTATAGACCTTGACATATATTCACTATATGCATATATATATAAATGTATATGTATATATATACACATATATATTTTATACATATATATTATAACATTATATATACAATATTATATATTAGTATATCCATGATTAATTCCATTTACCTGCAAGACATTGGCATTTGGATGCATTTGGCTCAATGAAATCACGCCATCCTCGGCTCATGGCTCCACCGTCGAACTCCCCAACAACTCCTCCGCTCTCGGCAGCACCGGCACTGCTGGCAGTGGTTGTGGGCCGCGGGAACGCATCGGAGGCCGAGGCCGCAGCAGGCACCATCGTTGCCCAGGAACCGTCCATGGCGATCCACGGCTGTTGTGGTTGAAACCCTGGTGGTTGAGGGGAGTCATGCTTTCCAACTTTGGAAAATGGAGAATCCATGAGATATAATTCACAATGGCTCACATATAAATGAATAGGAAATCCATATACGACATGGATGATGCAAGCCTGCATACTCCGATCTCGACATCATTTTATGCGAAGCAGGCAGCACTTCTTTTTCTAGCCAAAAGGCCTCGAAGGTACATACATGATTTCATGTACGTGAGGTCCAAATTTCCTACACGACTCTTCTCGATTTGTGCAGTGTCATCCATGTTGAATGCAGTCACTGATTCCAGTCTGTATGCACGTTTGTTTCCACTGAGTACTGCTACCAATTCTAGCCACTCCTCCTTGCAATGGTGAGTTTGAAATCACCTTTGCACTTTCTCACTCGGTCCATATGTGACGCAATGTGCAGCCATTGTTGCTGCCTTTGCACCAAACGAAAACCAAATCACAAATCAATCTGGTCCGTACATGTGGGCAATCGATTGATATCGATCAGCGCTTTCCCATCGATTCTGCTCAATTGCTTTCTGGTGCAAATCCATGAAAACTTCTGCAACTCTTGAAACACATCGTCTCATCAAGTCTGATCCAGAAGCTTCTCTCATCTCTTCCAGAAATTGCAAAATCAAACTTTGGATTGCGTTTGCATCCCAAAGCTCCATGTTTTCCAAGCATCGGTTGTGCTCGATTTTGAGAAAATCCAGAAGTCCACTTATGGTCTCTGCACTTGAAGGTGAGGAAGCGGTATTCTCAGCTTCCATAGGAACTGCATCGGTTTCGTCTGCAGGACCTTCGGTTCCATACCTTTGTCGAATGGCACGCATGTAGTCCACTGAGCCCATCACTCGGGCTGCTACCATGTTTGCCCTTTCCAAAGTTGTAAGGTGGACCCACTGTTGGTGTGTGAGTCCCAAGCCATTCCTAAGGAAACCTCCATTCTCGACAATGGAGTAGTGAAGACCTGAGGCATAGTCATGCACCATGCTGGTCTCATTTCCAATTGTTTGGATTTCATCCTTCATTTCAGCCATCACATTTCGTAGCTGTCCTTCCAGAGTTTCAAACTTTCGCATCAATGCATCAATCCTTGCTTCCTGTGTTGCCACATATGCATCTTCGTCTCCGACTTGTCGCCAACAATGAGCCAAGTCCGTTGAAACCTGTTTCCACATGAAGTACCCTTTGATTGCAAAACCAACCATCATCAAAAGCATGAAAAACATTGCCACCCACAGCCATTGGTTTCCATCGTTTCCAGAAGCCTGACCTGCTTGACAAACCTCACCAGTCTGTGCAGCCTCTGCTCCAACATGAAAACCTGACTCAAGGCCCCATGCAGCTGTCATTCGTAGAATCGCTTTTGTAAGGCGTTTCAGACTCTGCTCGTTTTGAGTCTTCACTGCTGCCAGCTCGTACTCCTCCTGCCCAACGCTTTCAAAGGTAATTGGGTCTGTCACTCCCAATTGGTTGAGCAGTGCAAGAAGTCGGTTCCTTGCAAGTGGTTTTGTTCCAACATCGCTGTAGTTCCATGCTGTTGGGATTTGGCCCACTGTGACATCTTCTTGGAGCACTAGGTTTTGGATCCACAGGATCTTTCCACTGAGATGCCTGATGCGTCCAACTCCTTGTCTCTGCACAAGCATTCGTGCAGCTGAGTTGTCTGTCCACTGTTGATGGGTCACTTTGCTGCAGCTCAAAAACTCTAAACACCTCTTGATGAATATTGCGTCTGAGCACCCTGAAACCATACTGTGCAGCTCGCTTTCTGCGCTTGACAAAGACACTACTCTTTGGGTTCGGCTTGACCCAAAAGTGAAATTTCCATTCACCATGTGAATTGCGCAGGAGGTTGATCTGCGATGTCTTTTGTTTGCAGACCAATCAGCATCAGTGTATGTCTCCAGCAGCCAAAAGGTTTCAGCTCCTTGCCGCGTTTTCCCAGCACCAAACTCTGGGATGAGCAATTTGATTCCCATGTTGCCACTGGCTTTCAAGTAGCCGATGAGCTTCCTGAGACGTTGAAGAGCTAAGGTTGTTGGAGCTGCCATGCATGAAGAAAGCTCCTTCACAGTGAACATCACATCGATGCGGTCTCGAGCAACATAAAGTAATAGGCCAATTACGCTCCTGTAAGCTTTGCTATCACCAGGTGTTAAAGGCCTCGACTCATCTTGGTTCTGAACAGAGCTGTCGCATGGGATCTTCTGTGATCTTGCAGGGCCAAAGAAACGCTCAAAGTATGCCACAACCTTTTCCACTGTTGTTCCTGGAATGAGAAGCAGTCCATCAGAGAGCTTAACCACACGTCTTTTCAGAAATGAAATCTCGGTTCCATCACCTTTCAACTCGCTGTGGCTCACATTGAACTTTGCTTCCATTGTAGGCAAAAACGTTTCAGCCCAAAACTTCGCACTTCCAGTGAAAAGTAAATCATCCACATGGATCATGAAACAGTTGTGAACTCCATCTCTTGTGCAACGCGCTAGACATGGTTGTTCCACACTCCATTCACATTGAAGAGCATTGGTCACATAGTCTCGAAAGAACCAATACCAAGCCTTCGCACCCAAGCGCTGTCCAGGCAAGTTGCGCTTGATCACATACTTCTGGTTATACAATGAAACTTCCACCAAGTTCTCCTGTGGTACTTGAAGAAAGGCATCCTTGATATCCAAAGCAGCTAGGGTGATCTCGTATGCGCTGTCACTTGTTGTTTCCAGTGATTCACCCAACATCCTCAAGTAAACAAGAGGCACCAAGTTGGATGTGTGTGATCCAGTCGCAGGTGAGTAGGTGTCGCTGCGTTTCAACGTAGCGAATTCCCTGGCAACAAATCTGCTTCGGCGCATCCATTTCTTTGTTCCATCAGGGCTGTCCTTGATCCTCCAGTCATAGACAAATCTCGTTGTAAGAGATCCTGAAACAACTTCCTGGCACTCTTCAGCTTTCTGTAGAACTCCCATCTTCAAGAGTCTGTCGATTTCAACTGCGTCAGCCAGTTCATCAATCCAGGCATCAGGCGCCTGAGGTTGTTTTTCAAGTGAAGCATTGGACCACAAGGCATCTGGCACATTGTCAAAACGTAGTTGGTCCTCTTCGCACCAAAACTCATCTTCCATTGTGTCGGCATCTAGGTCCAACTCATTTTCATAATCGTCCAAAGTTGCAAATTCATCAGCTCCAACTTTGACTGACCTGATCATGGACTCGTTGAACTCCATCATTCTGGTGATTTTCTGTTTCTTTTGTGCCTCAACTCGGGCACGTTTTGCCTCATGGTCTCCTTCATCTGGACCATGGGATCGAGTCTCATGTTGCTGTCTCGGTGTTGGAGGCAATTGCATGGACGTTGTTGGTGGTGTCACTGGTGCGCTCTGCCCTGTGTCATGCTGCATGTCCACCTGACCTTCCATTGCAGGAAGAAAGGAGGTATCAACATCATCAAACACTGAATCAACCACAACTTCTCCTGGTCTGCTTGGCATCGAAGGAAATGAGGCAGGTTGTAAAACAGTTGAGGGCTCGACCAAACCAACATCAGCACTTTGCTTGTCATCATGTTCCAAAGCAGTATCACCTAAACGTCGATCTTCCTGTCCCATTGAAAGGCTCTCACGTGCCTCTGTCTTTTCTTCCAACATTTTCTGTTTCACATCTTCAGCATCTTTGTCATGAAAGGGAGAAGGAAGAACTGCTGTCTCAGGTGCTACAAAGCTAGCTGATTGTCCCTCTACTGATCTCTTCGTTGGAATGATCCTTCCACCAAATCCAGCCTTGAATCTCCAGGTCGGGGAGTTGAAGTGAAGAAAGAATCCAAGATGGCACTTCCAGTCAGTTGCAATGCGTCTCACTGATCTTGTAAGCATGATGGTTGAACCGGTGAAAACAACGTATGTGTCCTGGCCTTCTGTCTTGCCAAGAACAATGACCCTTTGCCAACGTGGGTTTCCCTTCATTGCTGTATGCGTGTATGCAAATGCCGGTTCTGCAAATTCAGTCATTCTGCCTTTGTAAACCTTTGCATAGACCAGTTCATAGGGAGTAGCGCCATGAACAACTGAAAATCTGTTGAGAAGCCAACTTGCATGTCTCAGGGCCCAACTCCACAAGCCGTGATTGGTGTTGAGCTTGATCGAAAGTTTGGCCTCCACATGATTCATCAGGGTTCCTGCAAGGCCACGCACACGGTTCACAGTGTTCTCACACAAGCTGTTTCCATGGGTATATGCAGCTGGAGTTTTGCTATGAGTCATCAAGCCCATTGCACGTCGAGCTTGAACAGCCTTCTTCTGAACTTGCATGATTGAAGGCTCATTGTCGCAAAGAAAGTTGCATTCACCATGACCCAAAGTCTGTGAAAACTGGATGATTTCACGCACCATCACATCGAAATCATTCTTCTTGGAAATTGGCACACAACCTGTAAAATTCGTTGAGGAATCCACCAAAACCAAAGCAATGACCGTGCTTGTCTGTTGAGCTTGACCTCCAGGTTCAACCGCCTTCGTGTATGCAAAGTCAAAGGAAACAGTTGGTATGCCAGAATCTTTCACTGAACCATCTCGTTGGTGTCTGTCTGGTCTGGCTCTGCATGCAACGCAGTGTGGGCACCAATCCTGATAGGGAAGGTGAGTCAAATTGTGCAGCTGCTGTGTCTTCTCATCTGGTGGTTCTGCCAACCGTTGTGGTTTGGGTTGGCGCTGTTGTTCTGCTTCAGTTTCTCTTGCAGCTGACAAAACAATTTGCAACTCCAAACGCTTTTGATGTTCCCACAACCTGTCAAAGCATCTTGACTTGGATCCAGACTGAGAAAGATTGTAGAAGGCACAAGCTTCTCTCAACGTTGCAAGAGCTGTTTCCCTGTAAAGCTCCACACCATTAACAACCATGTGGTCACCACGCTCTGGAGAAACAACCAATTGACCTTGTATGTCTTGACCTGCATCATGGGGTTCAACATCAATGTCAACACCAGCAACCTCATCCTCCGGTGCAATGGGTGCTGGATCATCAGCTTGAGGTCTTTCTTCAACCTGCAACGCTGGCTGGATATCTTCATCATCATCCAGCAAACGAAAACCCATGACATGTGGTGCTTTCTCAGCTGTTGTGATCACTGTCACAACAAACCTGTCTCCTTCAAAACCGTAAAACTCAGCTGAAAGGTCAATGATTGAGTCCATTGGTTCACAGAGCTCCATCACCAGCCATTGTCCCTCATGTTGAATCAGCGTTGTTCGATATTTCCTCCCTGACATCGTTGGACAAGCAAGTGTTGGATCTTGAAAGCAATTTGCATAGTGTTTTCCTGAACCAACCCCATCGGGACTAAGGTTCCATCCAATGCGCATGAAGGTCAACTCATTGAAGATTTCAGCACGCACATTTCTGATGCAAAGTGGTTCCAAAATCACAGGTTCTTCTCTGATTGTTTTGATCCAGCCTCTGAGGGTCATGCTCCTATGCTGCATCTCAATTGGAATTGAAACTGAGCCATGTGTCAACGTTTGTTGTTTTCCATCAATGCTCCAACCTGATTCCAGTAAACGTCCAAAGCACAAAATAGGCTGAGAAATCTGGTCACTCAGCGCCACTGACTCCTTGATAGTCACTGAACGTCCCTGCATGTCCATCAGGTGAATTTCAACATCACGCATGCCATGTAGTGGAATTGTGTTCCCCTGTGCATCTCTCAACAAAGAAGCTGTTGCGCTTGAAGGAAATCCTAATTCAATCATTGAAGCAGGAAACACTGAGGCGTCGGCACCTGAATCAAGTAAGATACTGTGCATTTCTGTCTCATCTGGAACGCTCTCAAGCATGGTTCTGATCATGTGACTTCCAATGTTGTTTGCAAAATGCGCATCGGGCTCGTCACCTATGTAAAACTGCACAACGTTCACACACCCATCAAAGGCATGAGCTTCACTGATGGGGGTCCTGACATCAAAAACTAACTCATCATGCTTTTGAACATCTGAGCCATGTTGATCTGAAAACTGAATTCTTGCAACACGATTGGACTGAGGAGCAACAGGCAACTGCGTAGATGAAGACGATGGAGATCCAGCCACAGTTCCTGGTGGGCTGGCCTGAGCACTTTGCTGACCATCGTTTTGAACCTGTCGCACACCACTCCAACAGTCACGTGCATAGTGTCCATATTTGCCACATTTATGGCATGTGACATCTGGTCTGGCATTCTTGCCTTTCCCTGAACCATCTGGCTTTCCACTGCCCTTGCCTTTTGAGTCACCTTTTGATTTTCCCTTCTGATTTGATTTTCCATCTTTTGTCTTGGATTTCCCTTTGCCTTTTCCCTTTTGGGGACCTTTTGAACTGAAACCTTTGCCTTTGCCTTTGTCGCCTTTTCTATTGTTCCATCCACGTCCATCAGCATAAACTCTGTCTACTTCCATAGGCACTGCTGTTGAACTTTCATCTGCAAAAATCAGATTGCTCCATTTTTGTTGACTGCGGTCCCAACGAAGCACTTGCTCTCGAAGTTCCTGAAACGTAGTTGTCTCCTGGATGGCCAAATTCAAATGAGTTCGAAGTTGACCTGAAACACACTTCAGCAGTATGGCTTGTTGAAGTTGGTCTGGAATTGTTGATCCAGCTTTGCGTGCTTCTTCTAGGGCTTCTTCAAGTTTCAGCAATTGAGGCTGAAGCAACTGACCCATATTGAATGCAGGCCAGTTTGTCAAGGCACCCATCAATGCCAATCCACGGTTGTTGCTGGAAGGTCTCAAAGTGAGCACCAGCTGCCTCAAAGCCTCGAAGCCATCAGCCTGTTTGACACTCCTCACCACGTTTAAACTGCGGTTACGACACAGTGAGGCCAACAGTCCATATAACTTGGCACTTCTCTGCCTGACATCTGTCGGTGCTGTAGACATGTCCAGAGGTGAAGATGGTTTGTCCATGATTGCAGTGATCTCTGTTTCATAGGCACTGTCAATAGCATTTAGGAACTGTATTAATTGCCAGCTCCAGTCCCTGAACAAACGTATCTCATCCTCCACGGTCTTTCCATCAAGCAATGGGGGCTTGTTGATAAGCTTGGACCAGTCAACACTTCCACTTGCTGATCCAGTGGGGCTACCTGATGCAGCCTGTGATGAAGCTGCTACTGCTCCACCTTGATGTTGTTGCGCTGCAATGGCCTGTATTGCTGCTGTTGAAGCCTTTGTGGCCTCAGCCACTTCCAGAAGTGCAGCTTGGAAAATAGCTGCATTAAATTCCTGAGCCATCACCTCAGAAAATGAACCCCTCCTGAACGGCAATCTCAAAATCACGCAAGTAGTTGTAAAACCCAAGCAAACCTCGTGTTGCTTGTATGAACCCTTACCAGAAAATCACCAGCGCCAGTCACCTGTGAAATGCCACCACCAGTTCTGTGTTGATCCAAAACCTGATGTATCAAGGCAAACAGTATGCAGACTGTCCCAATGCCAGTTGAAAAATCCAGTCACACGTCCAGCTACTTGCAGAAAAATCGTTCCCAGGCCAAAATCTGAAAAATGTTCCAAGCCCAATCCAGCAAAGGTCAGAGTCCCAAGAAATGCTATGGCAACGCGCAAAGGAACCCAAGTGACTCGGCAAGCTTGCGCAGTAGGGAGCCCTATTCGGGCTCCGCTACCATGCGAAGCAGGCAGCACTTCTTTTTCTAGCCAAAAGGCCTCGAAGGTACATACATGATTTCATGTACGTGAGGTCCAAATTTCCTACACGACTCTTCTCGATTTGTGCAGTGTCATCCATGTTGAATGCAGTCACTGATTCCAGTCTGTATGCACGTTTGTTTCCACTGAGTACTGCTACCAATTCTAGCCATTTTAGAATTCGATTGTGGCCAACATTTCTTCAGTTCTTGCCCAATGCTTTCCTCTCAATCTGGTCTGAGCCACAAGTAAACGGAGTGTAAACGTTGGCACATGGGTGGAACCTACTGAATCCGATGCCCCTGATACAAGATCAACGGCGAAAAAAAAAACTGAAATAATTCGCAATCCTGTGGGTATTTGGCAGATTCACTCATCATCTGCGCCCCTAAGAAAGGATCATCTGCACCCCTAAAAACTGATCACCTGCACCCCTAAACTCTCACATAGACACATACTTCTGAGGGGTACGACCTCTCAAAATCTTTCATGTATATGATATGGACATAACAGGACATGTCTGGAACAACGTTAAGTTAAGGCTTTGAAGTTGCTGATGCAAGGGGGGGCTCAGAACCTCTACCCCCGTCTATAATCCAAAGGCCAGCCAGGAGCGAACGTTTCGAAATTATAACATGGGTGTGGAAAAGTTTGAAGTCTTATCGTCCCATCTCCCTTCTGTCGTGCCAACGGGCAAACGTATCTGCGAAAGCAACGGCAGCAAGCGGTCCCTTTTTCCTTAAGCCGAGGCCGACAGGCCTCGTAATACAGACATGAAATTGTTCACATGTCTATGGTAAACAGGTAAGTTCCATTGCAAATGATTGTGAGTGTCATCCTTGCGCAGGGTGCCATGCTATGCATGAGTGCTGTCAGAAAATCTTCAGACTCCTCCTTGCTGGGTTGAGGCAGAATCAAGCCAGCATATTTTGCACCGCACCTGCGCTCTCACAACCAAATCGCAGGTTTTTGTCCTTTCAGGCAACTGGCATTATGGTTACGCGGAGTGGCCAGTATTCCGTGGCATGAAAACTTTGCCTGGCAAATGTTTCCTCTTTGGCTTTGTTTGGTGACTTCATTTCGAAGTCTCTGTACGCGGTATGCCATTTCTCTGAGTAGATGACTGTATTCGCGGTATCGATCTGCAACAGTCTGACTTGTTTCAGGCTGTCTGTTGGCCATCAATTGAAGTCGATCAGCAGCGGCAGTAAAGTACTGAATCTTGAGGTCTCGTGGCACGGGCTGGTGGCCATTCAAAAGGTTCAGCAGCTGTAACAGCAAATTCTGAAAGTCAGTCACATCAGCGTTTGACCTCCTCATCAATGCTTCGTACAGCTCGCTTTGGAAAGTAGATGAAATTTGGCTATAGTCTGAAGCTGGTGCGGCCATATTGACTTCGGGATCATTGGTCGCTATCTCAGATTCTCCTCCTTCAGCCAATGCCATTTCGGTATCCTCAGCTGCTAAATCAACTCCTCGATTGGCTTGTCGAATTGTTCAAGTATTGCTGCATTCCCATCGTTCTTGCTGCAATCAAATTTCCTCTCTCAACTGAATACATCCTCGCTCTTTGCTCCGGGGTGAGCGTCTCAAAATAGGTATATCCACCCAAGTGGATTACTCCCCATTGACCACTCTCAATGCTGTCGCACAGCATCTCTTGTTGCCCATTGAGCTCATCGTAGGCAACACGCAAACGTCTCACCTCAGCTTGACATTCATTCAACTCTCTGCAAAGCTTGTCCACTAAAGGTTCCAATACAGAGATGTCAGTCTGGAGAGTATTGAATTGTGGATGTACTTTGTGGATCATGCGGTACAACTTGAAGAAGAGGTAGATTAAACCAGTCAGCAAAAACAGGCAAACGCAAATGAAGCTCCATGAGAAACTTGTGGATTGCAAACTCGGATCATTGGGCTCGAATGCACATTGTTGCAAACCTTCAGAAGCATCACCAGGAACAAAACTTCCTGCAGCTCCCAAAATGCCATCTGTAGGCCCAAGGCCCATCATCAAAATGACTCGCGTAACTTGTTTTGCAAGCAAACCAACATGTTTCACTGACCCATGTTTTCTGACTTGAAGTTGATACTCTTTCTCTCCAATTGCAACTGTACCTGATTCACTTGACATACTGATTTCGTGCAGCAAAAAACGAAGTCTGTTCCCTCCTAAGGGCTTTGTTCCCAAATCGCTCAGATTCCATGTTGTTCCAACTTGAGCCAACTGAACGGAACCCTCGGCTACAGCTTGTTGAATCCATAAGATTCGACCTGCAACATGCTTTAACTTTCCCGGTTCCAATCTCAAGGCAATTTGCCTGGCGGAAGAAGAGTCCACCAGCAAGTACAAGGGAGGCCCCAACTCCGTTTCCAAAAATCATATCAGTTTCAGGTGCTAAAAAACGAACCCAAAACTAGCCCCTTGTACCTGCTTGTCTTGATCATGATAATATTTCCTTTTCTCGTATGTTGATGAAAGAATCCAAAGCCTGCAAGCAAGGCGCTTCGAGGCTCGGCGAGGCCTGGCCGAGGCCACGCCTGGGACGCAAAACGTATTGGCACAAGGACAAAGCGAGGCTCACGGGGACTCAAAACTATATAATTGTTGAAATCCCAGCAAGGCTGAACTTGAAGTAGTTGGCAACTGTGCTGCCTTGCTAGAATTTTAGGCCGCAGCTGGCGCAAAGGGACGGCCTCCAGGCAAGCCTCGAGGCCTCAAGGTTATGGAAATTGCAGCAAAACAAAAACATTATAGGATGAAACACAGTTGGAGGCAGGCCTCAATGCAAGTCTCGAACTCCAGTGTCGCGAGACCATGGAAATTAGAACAAAACACCTCGGGGCAGGCTTCGAGGCAGGCCTCGAGGCAGGCCTCGAGGGCCTCAAGGCTATGGAGATTAAAACAATATTACAATGAAGGGGCCCGTTTTTGGTCTTCAAAACGTAAGAAAAACCAGGCGCGCAAAAATCGGCCTCCCCAGTTCAAGATTCCAGCCGCAGCTGTTGCTGGTCAAATCAGCTTCAACTTCGCCTAAAAGCTTCAACAGATTTGCCACAATGAAGGTGCCAAAAAGGGGGCCAAAACTGGACCCTCCAGGGGTGACCACTTTTGATTTCAAGGGGGGTCCACTTTCTGACCCCTTTTTGAAAAACGCTTCCTTTGCACGGGGGGTCCGAAACTGGACCCTCAACAGGTTGAATCCGGTGCCTCCTTGGAGGTCCGGTTTTAAGCCCACCCAAGCACCGTCTTCAGCTGCGCTGTTCCAATGCAGAAACGCATCAACGGCACACAAACCAACACCGACTTGCCAATAAGGGCCTCGAACACTAGTGTTCCACCTGGCAGTTCATCACAAACTGGATGCATCTTTAAGGTAGATGCCATTGCAAAGACATGAAACCATGGAATGGAGTTCGGCTTCGCAACTGCTTAGACTTACTACTCTTTGGGTCCTACTTGAGGCGTATACAAACGATCCATTCAACATGTGCAGTCCACAGAAAGTGGAACGGCGATGGACTTGATGCTCTGACCAGTCAGAATCGCTATAGCTCTCAAGAATCCAATGCTTTTCGGTGTTTTCAGTTTTGTCTGACCTCCTACCTTATGCCCGTGCGGCTTACCCTGGGTGATCTCGGGGCTCCTGGCTGGAGGGAGCCCTGGTTTCCGCTCAGAGTTTTGTTGGTTCCGTCACATGTCTTTCAGTATGGCGATGTCTTTTTTCTTTGTTGAACTTCTAGTTTAATGTTTCACGCCATACTGCCGACTCCACTGTGATGCATAAGCCATCACCTTTCTTCAACTGAGCTGGCACTTTTCACAATGCCTGTTTTGCTCTGTGTGGGTTTTGTTTGTTGTTTGGTTTGTTTCCTTTTTCTGTTGTTGCTTCCTGTCTTGTTTTGTTTCCTGGTTTTCGGCACTGTGACTACCCCCCAGGACTGCGAAGCCTGTCCTGATGCCAGCCTTTTCACTGTTGGGTCCATGGATGCACCGTGTTGGCTTTTGTATCACGGCCCAATAGTTACAGTTAATTCATTTCATGCAATAGCGTGTTGATCGACCTGGCGACAGCCAAGAGGCGATGGACGGAAAAAAGATTGTCTGACTTCCTACAGGCATTTCAAGCATCATGCAAAACTCAGAGGTGGTTTTCAGGTACTATGGTAACCTACCAACTTCCTCAGTCGTGCAACAGCTGTCAGCATGGGATTGTTCATTGAAGAACTAAGCTCGTTCACTGTAAACAAGAGATCCGCGCGATCTCGGGCACCCCCTTCGTCGAAGGGCGGCTTGAAGGGGGGGCTTGAGGGGGGGCTTAAGGGGTCATGAAGGGTGCCCCCCCTCCCCCCCCCTCCCCCTTGAAGGAAGCCCTTAGGGGGGGCTTAAGGGGGGGCTTCAAGGGGGGCTTAAGGGGATGCTTAAGGGGGGGCTTAAGGGGAGGCTTAAGGGGGTGCTTAAGGGAGGGCTTAAGGGGGGGGTTCAAGGGTGGCTTCAAGGAGGGCTTCAAGCGGGCCTCCTACTACTACTACTACTACTACCACTACCACTACCACTACCACTACCACTACCACTACCACTACCACTACCACTACCACTACTACTACTACTACTACTACTACCACTACCACTACCACTACCACTACTACCACTACCACTACCACTACCACTACTACCACTACCACTACCACTACCACTACCACTACCACTACCACTACCACTACTACTACTACTACTACTACTCCTGCTACTACTACTACTGCTGCTGCTACTACTACTACTACCACCACCACTACTACTACTACTTACTACTACTTACTACTACTTACTACTACTTACTACTACTACTACTACTACTACTACTACTACCACTACTACTTTTCTTGGTCCGCATTGCGGGGGGAGGCGCTGTGCCCTTGTTTTTGTTTCGACCTAATACCTACATAGGTACATGCATGAGTATTGAGCACATTTATATGCGCCTTCAAGGCTCAAGAAAGAGGTATATAGAGTAACCCTGTAGACAAGCACTGACCGGCAACAGGCTGAGAGTAAAAGAGTGCTGTCATTGGGGAAGACGCCTTAGCTGATCTTGAAGTAGACGCTAGGGCCCCTCTTCAAGTGGTAGCGGAGCTGTGATCCCTCATTGAGGGTGAGCTCCAGGTAGAGCCCAAGAAATGGCAAGCCATGGCTATGATGATGATGACTTCGACATTGTCGATGCAAATGAATGGAACCAATATGACTCTTATGCAATGAGAAGAGCACCCCAGCATACACAGATTCATATGACGCAACAGATGACTACAAAGGTTGCTCCAGCCTATGATGGGCGAACCAGCTTCTTTGCTTTTGAGGATGCAATTGATGACTGGTGTGACATTACGGAGTTAGAACCAGAGAAACGTGGTCCAGCATTGCGCAACAGACTGGAAGGAGATGCTCAACAATACAAGAGGCTATTGGATAGAGAATTACTCAGGGATCCCCATGAAGGAGTGCACTATTTCAAAAGATTTCTACGACCTCATTTCATCAAAGGTGCCCAGAACGTGTTCTTATACCGTTTCATGCAGTTCATGAAGTTCAACAGAGGAACCATGGATCTTCAGAAGTGGATGACTAGATTTCAACTCACTGGCAATAGACTTATTGAGTCTTGGATGGATTTACTTCCAGAAGTAACAGTGACTAGTCCTGAAGCAATTCTGTTTGTTCAACAACGACGTCAAGAACATGAACGAGATCAACAAGAGAGAGCTGAAGTAGCAGCAGCCTCAGGAACACCCCATGTAGCTGTTCCTTGGACAGATGAACTGGCACTAGCGGCATTCAGACAATTTCAGGAAAATCGTAGAGAAGCACAGCGACAAGCATTCCCACTGGGTGAAAACTTGCTAGCATTGATTTTTGTAAGTCTAGCTGACCTGAGTCAAGATCAGAGAAACACACTCACAAGTATCATGACACATCGTGGACGAACCCTCGATCGATACAACATTCAAGAACTACGTGACCTGTTTTTGGAAATGTTTTGCACTACCAAAACAGCAGTTGACAATCCATTGATGCAACCCTCTGGCATGGCACAGAGAAGATCTTTCCTCGTACTGGATGAAGGTGAATTAGAAGGAACCGACGGCTATTGGGCCGAAGATGAAGAAGACGGCGCAGAAGGATTCCTGGATGCTTTAGAAGATGTTTTCTGGGTTTATGATGACGCCAACTTCACATGGTATCAGAGAAGGTTCCAAGGCAAATACATCAGACGAGGCAAAGGTAAAGGAAAGAGAAAAGGAAAAGGAAAAGGCAGAGGAGGACGAAGGTTCTTCAAATCAAGAAAAGGAAAAGGCCGAGGAAAAGGAAGAAAGAAAGGCCGTGCTCACATGGTGAGTGAAGAAGGTTATGAAGATGAATGGCAAGAAGATGAATGGAATGAAAACTATGACGGCTATTGGGCCGATGATCAAACCTGGAATGAAGGCTATTGGGCCTATGATGATCTGTACTACATGGATGAGTATGGATACTTCCAGAAGAAAGGAAAAGGAAAAGGAAAAGGAAAGAAAGGCAAGAAAGGCAAGGATCATGATGGAAAAGGAGGAAAGCCAGGAGATGGAAAAGGCAAGTCGAACTATGTTCAACCTCAGACCACATCAGCTCCTGCCATACAGAATCAACCAACTCAACAAGCTCATTATTCTTCTGCAGCTTCAAGTTCTGGTCATGGTTTCTTTTCATTTGGAACAACTGAACCAGCACGTGTTGATGTTGCAGAGACAGAGCCAGCACGTGTTGATGTTTTGACATCCACGTATGCAGCACAAGATGAACAACGACGTACTCGTCGTGGAGGACAGAACCAACGTGATGCAAGAGCACATCAAAACAGGAGAGAAATGAAGAGATTCCCTGTTCTGGTTGGAGAAGTTGGTGCACTACGACAAGGTGTACAACAACGTCCAGCTGTAGTGCCCAGGCAAGTTGGTCTTCAAGAAGGTGAGGCTTCATGGAAGCCATTGGCAGAAGGCACATCATTGTTTTCACATGGATGCTCTACAGAGATAGAGGAACCATCACAGCAGAGTGCTTTTTCATTTCATACTGTACAAACTGATCTGGCATGTGAGAATGGACTAGCTTTTCACACAGAGAATTCTGCACCACCAACTGTGTGTATTCTGGATCTTGGATGCACAAGAGCTATGGGCTCTCGACGAGCAGTTGAAGCATTTTGCAGATATGTTGACTCACATCCCAACAGTGGACTCTGGTATGAAATTCAGCCAACAAGTTCAAGATTCTTCTTTGCAAACTCACAACAATCAAAATGTACTGAGAAGCTCGTGATATTCATGTATGATCATGGATGGAACACTCAGTTTACAGAATTCGACATTGTCGAAGAAGGTGATGTCCCATTGTTGATGTCACTTCCACAGATGAGAAACCTTGGATTTCAATTTGAACTTACTCCAGAGAAGGCTTATTTGTCCTGTGCACGTATTGGCATGAGAAAAATGGTTTTGAGGACAGCCATTAGTACTCATCTCATTCTCGACCTACAAGATGTAGCATGGTACATGAGCCAAGTTCATTTCAAGACTCCACAAGTCAAAAGTTTCTATTCACAACACGATCACTTTGAGTACAGCCAGATTGCTGTCAAACAAGATGATCATGAAGGAGAAGCTTTGGTGACTGGTGACTACTGGCAGGTTGATCCACTACGTCGTGAACTCATCAGGCACCACAAGGACAAGAGAATGAACTTACATGAGATGACTCGATCAGAGAAAACTCCAATTCCAAAAGATCAACTTCTTGATGAGAGAGAAACCCACATGGAATTCCAGAAGAGCAAGAAGAAGGTTCTTCACAAGGACAACTGGCGCACTGAGAAGAAGAGGTTTTCTGAACAGAGTGAAGAGTTCTGGAAGGGCAAGACCATCTACAAGATCAAGGAGGACTACGTGATCCCAGATGACATTGTCAGAAGTGACATTGATCGTGCAAAGCCCTTTCGTGGAAACATTGATGATCTTTTTCACCCTGAGTCAGCCTCTTGAATGCCATCAGGTGTACAGAAGAAGAAGCCAAGCTCCTTAAAGAAGGAGGAAGGCAACCCGATTTCAAAAGGACCAGGCTCGAAAAAGATTGAGGTAGGTCCACCTGCAGCCAAAAGACACGTAGGTAAGCAGAAACCTCAAGTTGTCGATGACTCTCAATCAGGTTCATCAAGAAAGAAGGTTGTTGTCTCCTATCCCAAGCTTGATGAGGAAGATGAACTGGACATAAGAGCTAGGGAGTTAGGTTTGGACAAAATTGATTCAGATGAACCTCAAGTCATTGAACCGAAACATTCTGCACCTGCGCGCAACCGTGGTAAGCAAGATTCAGAAAGTCAAGTTGAGAAACTAGGTAGTGATGCTCTTGAGCCTAGGCGAGTTTCGATTCCACTGCCTGGTAGTGAAGTGCAAGCCATGACACCAGCATACAGAAAGATGCTCAGGAAACTGGAGGATAGTGTGGAACTTTACAAGCTTCATATCAAACACTATCACATGTCTCCTACTCAATTCAGACGAAGGACTTCCATGTTAGGACTTCCTGACTCTGTCTATCAGAAGTATGAGGAGATGTACAACAAGTGTCGTGTGTGTAGTACTTCCATTGCACCACCGCCGCGAGCCAGAATTTCAGGCATACGATCCACCAACTTTGGAGATGTTATCTTTGTTGATCATGCTGAAATTCAGTTGAGGAAGAACAAGTACATGGTGTTGCTTGTTCTTGATGGTGCAACCAACTTACTTTGGGCTACGGCACAAAACTCACTGAACAACAAGGAGACCATTCAGGCTCTAAGGTTGTGGAGTGATGAACACAATTGTATGCCTAAAGCCATTGTAGGTGATGAAGCCTTCTTTCAAGAAGACTTTCTGACTTATTACCGAACTCATGGTATCAAGGAATGTCCCTGTGGTTCAAGAACCCCATGGCCTAACAGAGCTGAATCAGCTGTCAGACTTTTCAAACGACAATGGCAAATCATGTCCAAGAACCTTGAAGATGATAGGTTCAAGGGAATCACTATCAGAGAAGCTGTGAAGCGTACTGTTTGGGCCAGAAACACTCAACTCACTGTTAGTGGTTATTCTCCTTTGGAAATTGCCACTGGTAGAAGACCACCAGATCTTCTGGATATTGAGACTTCTGATCCTGCTCAACTTAGTGTTGACCCTTTACCTGAAGACAGAACACAACTCGAGTTGCAAAGGTTAGCACTGAGGGCACATCAGGAAGCCAGACAAGCTGCTGACCTCAGACATGACATGGCCAAACGAACAATGCCATCAGATGGACCTTACAAACCAGGTGACAAGGTTTTCGTTTGGAGTTCCCCTGTCAATGCTAATGCTATTGCTTCAAAGGCATGGAAGAAGGAAAGATGGATCAGAGGTACTGTTATCTCTCAAGAAGGTGCTATGGTCAATGTTCATGTTGACAACGCAGTCATGCGTGTTAATCAATCGAAGGTGAGACGTGACCATGATGAATGGCATGATGTTGCTGTTCCTGGACTTGACACATCGGAACCTGTTCCACTTGCAGTTGAAGATGAAGATGACTATGAACCAGACATCGCTGAATATGCTGAAGCATACTTAGGTGAACAAGCTCACTGGTTTTGTCAGACTGGCAAGTGTGATGTTGTGGAACTTTTCAGTAGCAACACTGGTCTTAGTTGGCACATGGCACGATTGAACATGAAGGTTGGTGAACCCATTGACCACAAGCATGGTTGGAGTTTCAACAGCAAAAAGAAACAAAACCAAGTTTGGAAACAACTTGAGAAGCTTGATCCTGAATACGTGTTAATCACAAATCCTTCACCAAATTCCTGGAAATACTCGGTATTCAAGTTTTGCCTTGATGTGATGAAATGGCAAGCTGACCGAGGAAAAGGTTTCTTGGTGATTGCACCACCTGATTCAGGATTTGCTCAGTTTTTGGCTTGGAAGAAATTTCAGAAGGACAGAATCAAGTATCACATTGGTTGTTTCAACCTTGACATGACAAATTACTGTCGTTGTGATCCTTCAATCAAGAACTTGCGTGTGTATTACAATCATGATGAAGACTTTGACATGTTGGAACCACAGCATGCCTTCAATAGAGAAGGGAAGCTTTGGAATGATCCACAATGGAAGGTCTTACCATCTCACTTGTGTTCATTCATTGCGCAGTTCACACAACTTGTACCTTTGCAGAACATGAGACAATGTTTCTTGTTTGAAGATCTGTTGGAACATTTTGATGATGGAGCATTGTGTGGCACGTCAATGTTTTTGGACCGTGAACCTGAGTGCTCGTGTTTGTTGCAAGATTTGCATCATGTTGAGACCTCGATTCCAGTGCCGTTGAAGCACATTCTTCCACAGAGATTTACCACTCAGTTACTTGTTCAAACATTGAGGAAGATTGATCAGTTGCCAAGGAGTACAGAGGCTAGTGTCAGAGAATCAACTGACCCCAGAATCATTGAACTGATTCCTGGACTTCAAGATGTCAGAAAGAAGACATTGCCTCAAATGTACTTTGAAGATTGCAGTGTGTTCAGAGGAACTTATGGAAGAGTGAATCCTTTGTTTCAACATCCTGAAGATGCTGTCTTACTCATTTGGAAACCTGGTGACTATGATCATGTTTACTTCATGTTTGTGTCACAGTTGTATCCACATCATGAACAGTTCAAAATCCATGAATGGAGTATGATCGTCTTTTCACGAGAAACGACTGGTGCTATCAAAAGGAGAGTTGAAGATCCTCCTAGTTTAAGTAGCACACCACCAAATGGTGACGATCCCATTCATCCAGATCAGCATGGTGATGTTCCACCAAATGATGATGAGATGTTGAGTGGTGATGAACCAGAAGATCCTCTGGATGATGATAATCAACCTGATTATAATACTGGACCTGATCCAGGTGATGATGATGATCAAGAGTACATCATTCCAGATGATTATGGACCACCACCTGATGATGATTTGGATATGCCAGGAATACAGGACTCGGGGGAAACACATCAACCAAGTTCACCATCAACTCCGTTTTCCAATCCTGACATTCCAATCGAAGAGATTGCTGATCCTGGACAAGATGACGATTCTCCACCAGGACCTGATCCGACGTCAGAGCCTATCAGAGTTCAAAGGAAACAGAGACAGATCTCAACTGATTCTACTGATGCTTTACCAAAGGCAAAGGCAAAGGTGATTATCAAGAGGCCAAAGGTTCAATTACCAGGTCATGTTCAGCCAATTTCAGTTCCTACTCAGAAACCTTATGAAGATGAAGATGAAGGACCTTCACATGATCCTACTGCCTCAAGTTCACATGATAATACAATTCCATTGCCTACTACTACACCAACATCGTTTACGCCAGGTGACTTTGCGCAGCCAGCGCAACAGCAGTCTTCACAAGGAACACCAGAATTGGTATCATCACAACATGATGATGATGAAACAGAACCATATGAAACAGACGACACTCCTGTTTTGACTGAGGATGACATTGCCCAGCTTCAGGAAGAAGATGTGGACACTGAACCTTACACATCAGACCACTCTCATTTTGTCGATGTTGATGGTACTGTTTTCGTTCCTTTAGGACCAAAGATCCAAGCTGCACCTGAATTTGGTTCATACGATGTTACTGGATTCAAACAGTTTGAACAGTATCTTGCCAAGAATGGAAAGAAGCAGCCAAAGGCAGAATCAGTTATCACTCAAGAAGTCTTGAGGAAAGTATGCTAAGGAGATCAAACAAGCCAAGCTTGAAGAATTCAGAAGTTTTCTGGATTTCACTGCCATGACTTTCAGAGACAAGAGACGTCATAAGATTGATAACTATGTCACTGGCAGATGGGTGCTTACAATCAAGGTTGATAAGGATGGACAGTTCAAGAAGTTCAAGGCTAGATGGGTATGTAGAGGCTTTCAAGATGCTCAAAAGTATGACTTACAGACTGACAGTCCTACTGCTACCAGGTATGGTTTTCGTGTGGCATCTCAGCATGCAGCCTCGATGTACTGGGATTTACTCCATTTAGACTTGAAAACTGCCTTCCTTCAGGGGGAAACATACGACTTAGACCGCCGCGTTATCCATGTTCAGTTGCCTACTGACATTGGTTTGCCTCCTTACTTGGTTGGTTTGTGCACTCGTTCCGTCTATGGACTTGCGGACGCACCACGTAGATGGTGGAACCGCCTTGACAAATTTCTGATTTCGCTTGGTATTCAACCAACAAGAGCTGACAGGTGTACATATGTATGCTATGATGGTGCTTTCAAGGAGCCAAAACAGGTTAGCTTTGCTGACTCTGAGGCAACAGAACCAGCACCTGTGACATACTACGTAAGCTCACAAGACAGTGAGGAAACGCTTGATGAATCCTCCGACATTGCTGAGGAAGTTCATAAGTCTCTTTTGGTTGAAGAAAGATTGTTTTCAGCTTGCTATCAACAAACCCAAACATGGAAACAGAGGAAAGAGTTCAAGGAGAAGAAGGTTGAAGATTGTGCTTGGACTCCTGTTGTTGATGAAACTTTGTTGAAGTTTTTGGAATCTGTTGAACACAAGTCTGGTTGGTATCCTTTTGAAAATGGTCATGCTCAAGTTGCCTATCGTGCAAAAGCCTTGAGAACTCCTGATTCACATTATGATCGAAAGAAGTTTCACTTGAGAACTTCTATTGTGAAGAGGAAAGGAGTTTGGTGGTTGCTTGAGATGAATCATGACATGAACAAGGACAATGTTTCCACAAGTTTGGAAGAAGAAGCTGAAGTACTTGTTTCAGTCTTCTTACCTTCAGAGCGTACTTATCTTGCCACGACACCACAGTTGACACCAGAGATTGTTGAACAACTCTTGGAACACTTCATGGACCCTGTGAATGGCAGTAATGCCAAGGGAAGAAAACCTATTGGCATGTGTTGTTTGCATGTTGACGACTTGTTCATTACAGGAACTCCAGAGTTTCTGGAGAAGTTCAAGAAAGTTGTCAAGTCACAATTCAAGATTGGTCATGAAGATGTGAATGATTTGATGTTCACTGGTCAACGTGTGAAATGGATCATTGATGAGAAGACCAAGAAGAAATCACACATCACTGTTGAACAATCACTTTGTGTCAGTGAACTTACTGAGGTTGTTATACCAAAAGGTTTGAAGGATGAAGACAAATGTGACAAAGATCTCCACACTGCCTATAGATCACTCTTAGGTAGTATCAATTGGTTACAATCAAGAACTCAATTTCAGTCGTGTTATCAGTTTTCACGTTGTGCTTCTGCCGCTGCTTCCCCCACCATAGGTGATTGCAAAACGCTGAACAAACTTTGCAGGCAAATTGTAGGTGACCCGATGGAACTTATGTTCTGGCCACTGCAAGGTGATCCTAGATTAGTTGCAATGCCAGATGCAGCGTTTAGGAACAACAGCGACAAATCCTCACAGCGCGCAATGGTTATTTTCATGGCTGAACCGAGAAAGGAAAAGAGCAAAAACACCAGAGGTTCTCTTATTTTCTTTGAATCAACCAAAATCAAACGTACCACGTTGAGCACAACTGTTGCAGAGTTGTATGCACTCATGAAGTGTTATGGTACATGTCAAATGTTGAGAGGACTGATCAAGGACATCACTGGACTTTCAAGTGAGATTCATATGAGGACTGATGCAAACAATCTTGTGACTACTGCCAGCACTACTCATGTTCCTGAACAACAAGAGACCATTCATATGATTCAGATGCTTAGGAAAGAAGCATGTTCAGGTTCCATTGCTGACTTGTCACATATCAGAACTCAATGGTGTTTAGCCGATTGTTTGACCAAGAAATCTGCCAATCCTCAGAATCTTATCGATGCTGTTCGACAAGGTGTTCTTAAGGAAGTTGATGCTCATCCACCATTCAGATCATTACTGGAACACAAGGCTTACCTCAGGTCATGGTTGCCAACAGTTTGCAGTCATGTTGATTTCAGACATGATGTATTTCTGTTAGGTGACACCTTGAGGGATTCTTGACTATTTTTTGAATTTGTGCCTGCGGCTCAAGAGGCAGAGTCTCGAGGATCGCACTGTTTCTTCAACATGTCGAGCTCTAGCCGGTGGAACAGGGCCTCAGCCGCATCATCTAGTGATCAGGCACAATCGAACACTCGAGGTCAAGAACATCAAAGCTATGATTTTAGTCGAAGACATTCAGCTGATGGATATGCTCTGAGAAGATCAGAGGAAATCCCAGCTGACAAATTTCGAACACCATCGACATTGCCCAACGAGGATCATTTATCATTTTGCTATGATTACAGGCGCCAAACAGATTGGTTTCAGGCTCACGAGCAAGTGAGGAAGAAGAGAGAGCGCAATTTACATACATTGATGGGTCCACACAACATGAGACCAACTGACAGACATGAAATGTTCATGGACGCAATAGCTTGGATTTTGCACTGGGGAACTAGTCATGGAGAATTTGATGAATCTTTGAAATGGACTTCAAGTTTTCTGAAGTATCTCTGTGGCTTTACAACTCAGGCAGAAGAAAACTGGTTTGATGAACGATGCAATGATTTCCACGTGGACATGACTAGCTCATCAAGGAGAAGTTATTATATGTCATGTAGCAAGAGGCTATCCAATGTGTTGAGACATTGCAGAGACAAAACGTTATTCACTGCCAGTGGAGCTATGAACATTTCCTTACTGTTTGATCAGATGCAAGGAGACAATCCAAAGGAATATCACATGTCTGGAGCAGATTTTGCTGCTATGTTACTGTGTAATCCAAAACAACGTTTCTTTGTTGAGATCTCCATGAGATGGCAGTGGTACCCATATAGCTCAATGGCAGAGTATCCATTCGACGTTCGTCTTGGTGCTTTTCAAGGACATAGCAACCAAGTTGTCGATCCCACTGTGGCACACCACCAACTGACATATGATGAGGCTATGAGTTTGGGCTGGATTTTTCATGTCACTGATTACATGAATTTAGATTCCATTCAACAATCAGGCCTGAAGACCTTTGTGAAAGGAAGTGGAAAAGGCAGAAGGGATGCAGTTCACTTCATGTACCACAATGACAATGGTCAGGGCTACATAAGGATGGCAGAGGGCACGAAGCCTCCAAGAAACTATAGGCGACCAGTGTACCTCGTGTTGGATCCAAGTTTTATTGTGGACAACCAACTCTATCTGACAAAGAATGGTGTCATTTTATTTCATGGTGACATTCCTTTCCAGTACCTCCATGTCAAGGAACAACTCCCTACCATTGCATGTAACGTTGTTCATCAAGGACGTGGCCATTCTCTACCTCCATCGGTTACAGGTGGTTCATGGCACACCAACACAACATGGAACCATGTCATGAAGGAGAAAGGTACAACATTTATTCCTGGACAAGACATTCCTGAGGAAGTCAGAATCACAGCATGGGAGTTCATGGGTCAGCAAGTTCCACAAAACTATGGAAGATTAGTTTTTGGTACACCACTATGCAACGAGAATGACTTTGACCCGATTGTGGAATCAATCTATGGTGCAGCAGCAGAAGGCTCTCGAGAAAGAGAGGGATCTGCAGCAGAAGGCTCTCAAGAAAGAGAGGTATCTGCGCAGGCTGATGAACCCATGGAAAATCCATATGAACAGCCATCAAGAAGAGGACGCTCTCAAGAAAGAGAGGAACCTCAAGATGCATGGGAGCAACAACGCTCCTCATCAGGAAGTCCAGAATCACCACAACATGATGATCCTCAACAAGATGCTCAAGACAATCAACAAGAGGAGCCATCAGTGGACGTCCATGACGACCCAATGGGTGAAGAGGCTGTCAATCTCTGGGAAGCAGAAGATCCACCAGATGATATTGAAGACCCTGTGGTAGAACAGGCTACCAAAAGTTCAATTTCTGCATCGAATCCCTGGGTCCTGTATGAGGCAGGTATTGTCTGTGCAAGAGAAGAGAGCGGTGAACTCATCAAGAACTCCTCAGGAGAAAAAGTGATAGTTCTGCGTGAATGGAACCTACTACTCTCTTCACAAAAGATAGCACTTCGTAGACAATCAATCACTCGCTCAGATTGGGAAAAATTACCATGGACAGGACATCAATGCCTACTCTTCACAAGAGCTTGGGAAATTGGACGCATGTTGGCACACTTCCATAAGGAGCAAAATATTGAAGCCATGGAAGGTTATTTGAACTCTTGTCGACAATATTGGACAGACTGGATGCGAGGTCAAACTGCCCCAACAGGTTGGGAAGACAGACACAGTATCAACAGAGACGAATGGAGAGAGAAGTTCTTGCTATACGAAAGAGACTTAGCAATACAGAAGGACATGGAGTATCTCTCAGAAGCAGTCTTTGTCTTTTACACTAAGCATCTTGATCAGTTCATTAGAGAGAACAACAAACTCTGGGGAGATTTCTGCAGGAGAAAGAAGGACCGTGATGGTAACATTTTGGATGCACTGGAGTTGAACACACATGGGTATGACATGACTATCCAAGGAATTACAGTTCCCATGAACAAGAGAACAGTCATCCCTGAACCTGAACGGCATTTCTCGTTTTCCACAAAGATGATGATCATGGCAATCGATCTGTATGAAGATGAAGCACCTGCTAGCTTCAGCCATTTCACAGTTTTTGCTTTGAACAAGCTTCGACAATTTGTGGATAGCAGAAAGGAATTGACAGCTCAATCCTACAGATTCTTTGTTGAACATGCCTACAATCAATTCTTTCAGCATGAAGCATTCCATCAATCTGCAAGAGCAAGGACAAAGGTCAGGGAATGCGGTTCAGGTGACTTCCACACATCTACAAAGCTCGATGGCTACATCTGGGTAGCTGGAAAGGACAAGATCGCTCACATCCCAGGATCAGAGCAACAGAATGTGGACATGGAAGGCCACGATGATGATGATGCTGAAGATGATTTGGAGTTTTTGCCAAGACTACAAGTTTTTGTCAGGAAAGAGGAGGAAAAGGCATCAGGCTCTCAGGAAAGAGAGGAAGAAGGTGTATGCTCTCAAGAAAGAGAGGAAACACAACCACAACAAGAAAGTGAGGTATTACCTGATGCAAATCCTCGAAGAAATATGGAAGATCGACAGGGACTGTTCTTAGTCAGGCAACTCAAACCAGAGCACAGACAGATCCTCCATGATATTACACTCCAAGGCCAAACAATCCTCACAGAAGATGATCTTGAAGGAAGTCGGCCCCTTGAACGTGGTGACATAAGCTTCTTCTCATTATGGTTGATGATGTCGGCATTATCAGATGCTTCTTTTTCAACATTTATGGAGCAGTATGCACCTATGATGGGTTATGAGATCTCTTACGACAAGTACTATGAGTTCAAACTGGATATTGACAAAGTTCTCAAGGACAATGAACACCTTGGCGCAGAAAATTTCTTTGGAGCAGAGGATCCTCATATGGTGGACGATGATCCAGACACTCCACTTCCAGATCTTCAAAGACCAGGCGCAGGTGATCCTGAGTACAAGCATACCATTGAAAGTTTGAACATTGAGGACAAACATATCATTTTGGAAACTGATGATGACAAATTGGTTGAGTGTACATTGAAATGGATCAGTATGTGCAATCAGAATGTTCAACGAAAGATCAAGGAAAGTTTTGTCAAACCAGAAGAACGACAAGAGAAAGAAGAGGATGAAGAAGAGGAGATTGCTGTCGAAGAAAAGAAGAAGAAAAAGACACACAGGAGCCACATGTCCCAGCTGAAGGCTCTTCAGAGAAAGAGGAATCAGCTCCACCTGAACGCTCCTCAGAAAAGGAGGAATCAGGGGAGAAGAAAACAGACATTCAAGATGATGAGACAGCTCCTGAAGTGAAACCTGCAATTCGACTTTACTATGGTCAAGATATCACTGGAAACGAAGATGATTCAGTTTTTCGAAAATTGAAGGATTGTTTTTCAGATGGTTACCATGGTGAATGGGCAGGATTTTACAACAAAGGTTATCCAGCGTCTTCGAAGCATCGACATATGTTTTGGCATGTTAAGTACAGGAAGACCATGTCTCCACATCATGATTTTTGGTACCATCTTACAGATGACCAGTTGATGGTTGAGTACATTGCCAGACACAAGAATCAGGATCCACAACTAGAATTACAAGAACTTAATCAGCGCATTGAATATGGTTGTAGTGATCCAAGGATGCATCCTCTTCATCAAAACAAAGCAGAAAGATCCTCAAAAGAAGCAGAACAGAGGATTGATGACGATTTTGGAAATCTCACAAAGGTACTCCAAGATTACGTTGAGGAACACAAGGTCTTGCCTTACTGTATGATCTTGCATAGCTTGGCTTACAGGTATTTAGGTGGAGGCCTATCAGACCCAACGTACAAGGATGCTGAATTTCCATACAGATCCTCTCCACAGATAACAGCAATGTTTTGGAATTTGGGAAACTGGTGCAGAAACAGATTTGAAAAATGCCCGGTTCCAGAAAGATTTCAACAATTCATTCCACACATTGACTACACTATCGATGAGGATCATGAAAAATTTGATGAAACCAAATCACAGTTCAACAATTACTTCATCAATGTCATCAAGAACTTTGGAGGACATCTTTTCATGAATTGCGAGGCTGGTTCGTTGTATCCTCACAGAGAAAGACTCAACGAGGTTGACTTCAAAACTTGCTTCAATGACTATCATGACTTGATGGTGGCCGCTCGCCTTGGAAAGGATGGCTATATCAAGCAAATTGCTGGATATCACACAGATGACAACGACACACGAGTTCGACAAGTCTCATGGGCAATCTTTGAAGTATCTTGGGGAAAGACAAAGGATCGAGATACAGATGAGATTGTTGACTTGACAAGAGCTAGGATGAGAATGACACGTGTGTGCGTTTATCACGTCGGACAGAAGTATGCATCAGACTCTGCTGGGATTGTTGGTGAGTGCTTAGCTGTTATGGCTTTTGAGTGTGCCAGATATCAAGTTGACTTCATCGCAGGTGATGGAAACAAGGCATGCTATTACAGCACACCAAAATCTCCAGGTGTCCCTACATATCAACACAGCCTTATCCAATTCTGGATTAACAGAATGGTAGGTGTTGCAACACAAGCCATGCGCAAGAATTTTGATCCAACTTGCCCTCCAATCAGGGTCAAGCATTTCATTTCTTGCAGTTATCGTGACTTGGATTTTCTTGCAACGCACTTGGATGGCATTACAACAGCAACATACACCGACGAGCTCATGAACAAGACAAATGGTAAAGGTGATTGTTGTATGTTAACAGTTGTTGAGTGGGGTCATTCACGTTTGATGTGTGAGGAACACCAAGAAGACTTTGAGGATGAAGATCACATGAACTATGTGGGTGAATTTTACTTCAAGGTAAATGAAACTTGCTTACATGGTGATCACAACATTTTCATGGTTGCTCCAAATGATCGCGATGCTCATAATCCAATTCTTATCCATCTTGATCCTTCTGATATGTCATGAAATGAACGACATCATTACAAACAGGCCTACAAGAAGAAGCAGTATGCTGATTCAAGAAAGGAAAGACAGAAGGAGAAAAAGAGAAAGGCATATGAAGATCAAGCATCGACGTATCAGGGCAACACAGAGTGGGGTGGATCCTCATCTTCAGCGTCCAGACCATGGAGATCAAGTGAGTGGCGATGAGTGAGTGTACACTTCTTTAAATGAAGATAACACAGCATGAGAAGCCGTGTACAGTTTTTCTGTGCGTTCAACTTATTTCACACAGATGGCATATACTCTTTTAGATAGAGATAATGCCACAAGTGTCTGAACTTAAATTTAATGTAAATAGAGACTCTTGTAAATAGAGATACTATATACATTTATCTCCATGAATCATCCGGCGAGCAGACCACTCCGAATGGAGCGAACTTCAAAAGTTTACCAACTTCGATTTTAGTCCATTGTTTGCTTGAATGAGCAACTTTGGAGATCCGCTATTTCCGTTTATTTCGTGATTTGGTCAATTGTTTTCGTATGACCTGAATTTCTGAATCTTGCGATTTCAATTCGAACTTTCACCGGTAGAGCGAGGCATTTTGCCTGTGGAGAGACCGTGCGCGAAGCACCATTGGTCACTACTGGAAAAATTAGCGAATCCGCTGTTCTTTTTCGACATGTCCTTAGGACATTCGCTGCTTTCACGTGTTTTTCAATTCGAAGCCACTGCGTAACTCCGGTTTCTTTTGCTATTTGCCATTGCGTAGAGAAGTCAGGAAGATACTCTTAATACCAATTGGGTACGGCAAGGCGTAGTGCTCTACTCATTGCTTTTGAATTTGTGCCTGTATTTTTGTTTCGACCTAATACCTACATAGGTACATGCATGAGTATTGAGCACATTTATATGCGCCTTCAAGGCTCAAGAAAGAGGTATATAGAGTAACCCTGTAGACAAGCACTGACCGGCAACAGGCTGAGTAAAACAAGTGCTGTCATTGGGGAAGACGCCTTAGCTGATCTTGAAGTAGACGCTAGGGCCCCTCTTCAGCCCTCCCCCCTGCACCCCCCCACCCGCTTTTGTTAACAGGCTTCCCTTGCTGGCTACTCCTACGTCCTTTGTTCTCATATGCATCGTTTTTACTACTACTACTACTACTACTACTGCTACTACTACTACTACTGCTACTACTACTACTACTACCACTACCACTACCACTACCACTACCACTACTACTACTACTACTACTACTAGTAGTACTACTACTACTTACTACTACTTACTACTACTTACTACTACTTACTACTACTTACTACTACTTACTACTACTACTACTACGACTACTACTACTACTACTACTACTACTCCTACTCCTACTCCTACTCCTACTCCTACACCTACTCCTACTAGTACCAGTAGTACCCGCACGAGGCGGGGCGGAAGTTGCCTTAAAGATATATATAAGACCTTTCTCATCTATAGAACTTGCATGCGCCGTGCGCCAGCCAAGCCCGTGCGTGCGTGCACTCTGCGAAAGTGGTGTCCTGTTTCACATGTCACATTTGAAGCTCCACTTCGCACTTCTCACTGCACTCTTCACACTCTTCACACTGCACGCTTCCCACTGCACACCCACACTTCACACTTCACACTCCACACTTCACACTTCACAGTCCACACTTCACACTTCACACTCCACACTTCTTACTTCACACTCCACACTTCACACTTCACACTCCACACTTCACACTCCAAACTTCACACTGCATTCTTCACGCCCCACACTTCACACTGCACTCTTCACGCCCCACACTTCATCTCATCTGAGCTCTTCTCACCTTATCCCAACTGAGCTCTTCTCATCTCATCTCTTCTCGTATGTCATCTAAGCTTTCATGCGTTGGACGTACTTTCAACCTATCTCGGCGCTTCTGCACGTCAGCAAGGTTGAGCGTAACTCATTTCGATTCTTCTACATGCCAAAAGGCGTAGACCATAAAATATTTACAAGATTGAAGTCATTAATGCCAAGCGTTGATGCATTGCATCAAATCGCAACGGCAAGTGTAAACATGGTGTAGTTAGTTGTTACCTGTCAAGGAGATTCACGCAGTCCAAGCTCGACAGCTGCTTTTTTCTCTGCGCTACGCTTGGTCGTCTAGGCTTTTGGCAGCTTTTCGGCCCGCACTGGCACGAAAGGCTGGAGAGCTTTTCACGTTGGAAGCCTGGTTGGCCATCATGGCACTTCACGAAGCAAGTGTGGCAAGAAGTTCTCACTATCCGCAATGACATTGCGGACCCAAGCTGCATCTGCTTGCGACAAACGACAGCCTACACCTGCTCGGTAAGCACTCAACAACATGGCCGCAGCGTGCACACCATCTGTCAGGGCAACGCAGCGCTGTTCTGCCAAGGTATCGTCTTGTTCCGTGCAAACAGTTGTCAAGGCTTCGAAACAACCAGCGCAGAGTCCATATTTGAAGTAACCCAAACCAATATTCCTGCACTCCTCGGTTGGGATACTTCGTCTGCACGCGAAGCATAGTGAATTTTGCAACGCGTCGTAGACGTGCAATGCAATCTTCAAGCTATGCTTGAGAGCTGCCATTTCTTCGAAACCAATGTCAATCCTCAAGTTTTGAAATATGAAACACTTCCCAGTACTTACTTCCCAATATATACTACTTGGTACTACGAAGATTTCAAAAAGGAGTTTTAAAAAGAAAATTGCAAGCACCAAAATTGCGAAAATCTGCTGACAAATCACTGTCGCAGCCTGGATGCAGCCACTCCAATAGGATTTACGATCTTCAGCTGCAAGAGACAATAGTATTACGCGTGCAGCCGCGGCAAGAAGCAACCTTGACGCAGCCATTACAATGCGATCTGCAAAGACTGAGCTGCAAAACACAATAGATCTACGCGCAACGGCGTCGGAAGCTCCTAAACCAGATCTTGACGCCAGAGCAGAAAAAAGACGATTTTGAAGCACTTTTTAAAAGGATGTTTAGAAGGAAAATTATTAGCGCCAAAATTGCGAAAATCTGCTGACAAATCACTATCGCAGCCTGAATGCAGCCACTCCAATACGATTTACGGGATCCAGCTGCAAAAGAGAATAGTATTACGCATGCAGCCGCGGCACCAAGCAACCTTGACGCAGCCATTACAATGCGATCTGAAGGCACAGATTCCAAAACACCCTATAACTACGCATGCACAAGCACACCCAAAGCAGCTTGAAGCCACCGTTACATTGCGGCAAGAAAAAAAAGGCAAACCGACCGCAGCCGCAGCCGCCGCACAGACGAGGTACCTTTCATCGCCGGCTGCAGCCACTTTACACAGAAAAACACAAGGTTTCGTGCTTCGGCTTCCTCCCGAAAACAGAGTCCATGCAACATCATGCAGCCTCTACACTGCGAGCTGCAACCACAGATTCCAAAACACCCTATAACTACGCATGCACAAGCACACCCAAAGCAGCTTGAAGCCACCGTTACATTGCGGCAAGAAAAAAAGGCAAACCGACCGCAGCCGCAACCGCCGCACAGACGAGGTACCTTTCATCGCCGGCTGCAGCCACTTTACACGGAAAAACGCAAGGTTTCGTTCTTCGGCTTCCTCCCGAAAACAGAGCCCATGCAACGTCATGCAGCCTCTACACTGCGATCTGCAACCACAGATTCCAAAACACCCTATAACTACGCACACACAAGCACACCCAAAGCAGCTTGAAGCCACCGTTACATTGCGGCAAGAAAAAAAAGGCAAACCGACCGCAGCCGCAACCGCCGCACAGATGAGGTACCTTTCATCGCTGGCACGCAAGGTTTCGTGCTCCGGCTTTCTCCCGAAAACAGAGCCCATGCAACATCATGCAGCCATTACAATGCGATCTGAAGGCACAGATTCCAAAAACACCCTATAACTACCAGGCACAAGCACACCCAAAGCAGCTTGAAGCCACCCTTACAATGCGGCAAAAGAAAAAGGCAAACCGACCGCAGCCGCCACTTTACACGGAAAAACACAAGGTTTCGTGCTCCGGCTTCCTCCCCAAAACAGAGCCCTTGCAACATCATACAGCCATTCCAATGCGATCTGCAGGCAGCCTAGACGTGCGTGATGCCTTCCTACAGGTTGAGCAGGACGATCCTGTCCTAGTATACCTTAAAGGTGTCATCAAGTGCAACTTGCCAGGGCAACGCCTGGAAGCAAAACAATGGTTTTTGTGCTTGAAAGCTTTTCTCACTGAGCAGCTTGGATTCACCTTTTGTCAGGAGCAACCTTTCTTGGCCCGAACACCTGGGGCAACCATCATGACCCACGTTGATGACATTTTGTTTGTTGGCTTGAGATCGTTTGGAATGATGTGTTTTTGAAGAAAATCAAATAACGATTTACTGTCAGCCATGATGAACGGATGGCAGCAACATAACCTTCTTGCGCAGGAAAATCATTGAGGTGGAAGATGGTTTGATCTTGGCTCCAGGAACAACAGTTGAGAAAGTTGTTGGTGCGTTTGAATGTGCGTTTGGTCATGCCAGGTGTCAAAATTACCAAATGATTCAAGGTTACCACTGCCTGACAGCTCACAGAAACTTTCAGCAAAGGATGCAGGTGCTCACAGGTCACGGTGTGTTTGTACATTGGCAGGGAACGCCCGGACCTTATGTACACGATCAAAGAGCTATCAGCATGCATGAACTCACCACACCAACTTTGGCTGCACTTGCACATTTGCGTAAGATGATTGGTTGCATGAAGGCAGTTGGAGATGTGGGATTACACTTGGAATACCCACAACCTGGCTAGGAAACTGAACCCAGGAGGAACTTTTCAATGGGTGTTAGAAAGTTATTCTGACGCTGACTGGAGTTCAAACAAAGCAACGACGCGATCTACCTCATGCGGGGTGCACTACATCAATGGTTGTTTCATGTATGCAAGCAGCAGGAGTCAGAAAGTGGTTTCATTGAGCTCATGTGAAAGTGAACTCCATTTTTGCACCAAATTAACCATGCGACCTAATTTGTAACATGCAATTGAACGTGTTGGACGACCTGGCGGAAGCCATGAAGGCGTTGGACGGAAAAAAAGCTCATGTGAAAGTGAACTTCACAGCCTCATAAGTTGTGCAGTGTTTGTACTTGGTGACCAATTGGAACACATTGTCTACACTGACTCGAGCTCAGCGAGACAACTGGCATGGAGACAGGGGGCAGGAAAAGTTCGTCACTTGTCAGGAAAACTGCTGTGGATACAAAAGAAAACTGCAGATGTAAGTTTTCAGTTACGCCAGGTACCTACAGCAAGCAACGTTGCCGATATAGGTACAAAGAGGTTGAGCAGGCAAAGGTTATTCTACCTTCTGTATGAATGTGGATTGGCTTACATCAGTGATTTCACAAGGGTTGGTGCAGACGAGTTTGTGGTGCAGAATGAAAAGATGGTGAATTCCAAACAGCTGAAACAGATCACCAAGGCGATTTTGAGAATGAACATAGCCATGGGTATCACTGGGGGTCTTGAGCCCGCAAGATTGGGAGCAGTAGCCCAACAATGTGAGGTTTCAACAAAGGGAGCCCAAGCATGATTCATGGTGGATGTTTACATTGGTGGTTTTTGGAATTTGCGTGCTTACGTTGTTTTCAAAACTTGCATTGAGAACATGGAGATGGTTGGAACAGCGGTTGGATTCTCTTGAGACTACAGTGCGTGGAATTGGAAGTGATTTGGAACAGGTAGATGCAACTGGGAGATCATTACGGTTTTGCAGCTGAGTTAAGCAATCAGATAGATGATAATAATGGAAGAACAAACACTGTGGAAGAGAATCATAAAATCCTTGCAGCGCGCCAAGCAGCTTTCGAGCAGGAGATGCTGGAGGGTTTCAACACTGCAGAACGGGCAACCAATTGTGTAAGATACGGTTTGACGGAGATGGGTGGTTTTACAAGGTATGCCAGCGTTACCACAGACCAGCCACGACACATGATGACTCAAAAAAAGGCAACTTTGTAGTCTGGAATGTGGGAAACCGCACAGAAAATTCAGATCCAATTGAAGAAGCAGCAGGAGACTCTGCACAAACAGAGGAGGAAACTCCAACATCAGATCCTGCTTGTGATTTCCGTTTCATGCATCCCTGTTTACATACATGTTCAGTTAGATGTCATGTTGAGTTTTCATGTTGCGCAACACGCACAAATCGAGAAGTGCATTCCGAGACGCTTTTGCATCAAGCAAAACAATCATGGTAGCGGAGCCGTGATCCACGTACTCTCGAGTCGTGGTGAGCTCCGGAATTGGGACTGGACCCTTATCCCACGGCTCAGGGGCAGGACCCTTCCCCTTTTAGTTGGAGCCATACTTCCTTCCAATATACTACAGCCTGCGTAGGGAAAGCATAAAAAAATGCAAGCTCTGCTAGTACAATAGAGGTGAAGTCCGTTCGACCTACCTGGTTTGGGATATAGCACCTACCAATGAGCCTACATCTCAGACAGAACAGAACCCGATGCACTTGCAGTCAAAGAGGAAGCACTGCCTCTCAAAGAACAGCCTGAATTCCCAGCACTAGCGGAACTAGCCAAGTGAGGCTGGACGCGAGCCTGCAAGAGCTTGATAATTTGCTAGGTGAATATGACCTAAAAGAGATTTGGTTGAGATCAATCATAAAGCACCCCAATGGTCGCATAATGCAGTGTGGAATAAGAAATATATGGAACCAAGGCCAGACTTCACTCTCAAACAGCTATGGGCGGCTCGGACATGCCATCGCACAAAAAACGTAAGCCTCTTATGGTGCAGGACACTGACATCCGCCGAGCAGCAACGGCCATCTCAGCATGCCAGCTGCCACAATCCTCAAGCAGATGCAGACCGGCAGACCCGCCCTCATTAAGAAAGATGGAGGAGAAATGCTCATTGCCATCGTACTTGATAGGTCCTTGCAGAAGCCCAGACTTTGGCAAATACTTCCCGATGCCTTCATCCAAGCACTCACAAGACAAGAAGAACCACCCGGTCATTGCCCAGATGGTAGCACAGGCGGAGGCTACAACGAGTTCCTCCAGAAGCTACAGCCAACGAGCCGCAAATCACGTCCTGCCACACATTCGCATATCCAATTCCAACAAGGATCAGCAGACAACGTGAGGTTCTCACGGTTGCCACTCACCGATACCGAGGCCGAAGCTACCTAGATCCACGTCAGAGGGTTGGCCAGTACACCTTTAACCCAGAGAAGGTGGTGAGCATTTAAATCACGTTCCTTTTTTGTGGAAGTTTGTACCCTTGTGGGTGCAACTTGGCATTGATTGGTGCGACCTGACTTTCATTGAGCCTTCAGTGGTGAATCTGGACTACTGTCGAGGTCCCTCTATCGCAGCCATGTTTTGAGCACTTTTTTCGGCCCTGTTTTGGGGGCCATGATGAAGCAGATTTGTTGGCATTCGAGGCGCTCCGAGGCTCACCGAGGCCTGCCCGAGGCCACGCCTCGGACGCAAAACGTAATGGAACGAGGACAAAGCGAGGCTCGAATCTATATAATACACGTCAAGACTGAATGATCTGAAACCAAAAAACGCTGGCGATGATCACCAGCCAAGATATCCATTGCTTTCATGAAAGCCTGCAGTCCAAAATGAGGACACATGCCCCGTGTGGGACCTTAACTTCAAAGCACATGCAGATTTTCGTCCCTCGATATGTTCCGTCTCTCTTGCGAAATAAAGAACATACCATATGGCCGCCACGGCCTCACCTCCATGTGATCCTGCATTTTTTCTCCGATAGTTTTTGCGCGGGCAGCGCAGAACCCCCACACCCCGGCGGCAATGCTGCTGTGGAACGCTGTAAAGAAGCATATGACAGCTTCAGTCCATCTCACACTGACGCAGCATTGCTGCTGGGGAGCGGGCCGTATTCAACAGATCTCTTAAAGCGGCAGGCCCAACATTTCAAAAGCTTAAGCCCGTGGCAGGCGCAGTACTTTGGCAGCTAACAACCCCGTCGCAGGCACAATATTTCAGAAGCAAACATGGCCACATCACAGCTTAAACCCGTGGCAAGCGCAGCATTTCAGAAGTAAACAACCACACATCTCAACCTGTGGCAAATATTGCAAACAAACATGGCCACCTCACAACTTAAACCCTGACAACTGCGGTACTTGACAAACAAACATGGCCCCCTCACAGCTTAACCTGGACAGCTTAAACGCTGGCAGGCGCAGTAATTCAGAAGCTAACATGGCCACTACACAGCGTAAACCCTGGCAGGGGCAGTTTTTGACAAGCAAACATGGCCACCTCACAGCTTAGCCCGTGGCAAGTATTTGACAAACAAACGTAGCCACCTCACAGCTTCAGCCGCGGCAGGGTTTAAGCTGTGGGGTGGCCATGTTTCCTTTTGAAATACTGCGCCTGCCAAGGTTTGTGCACAGAAACCTGCCGTGTCACAACTGGCGGCACTACACGCTCACCCTCTGTGATTTTGGCGCGACGCAGAGCGCAAATACTGCGCCTGCCAGCAAAATCGGCACTAAACGCTTCGCACTGTGGTAAAACAGCGATTTTTAGATGCGACCGTTTGGGCGTGTAGTACCCCACTAAACGCTCCGCGCTGTGGCCGGAGACACATTTTCGCCGTTCCCTGCCGTTCGGTTGTAATTATTTTTTAAAAAATCAATATAGTTTAGAAACTAGACGACGGATGGCCCGAGAGCGTAGACGAGCAAAGTCTTCTGTTGCTAGTATGGAGACACTAAATTACAAGACAATATATTGAAGATGTATTATAGGCAGACGAGAAGAGTAGTTTCAAAACAATATATTACAAGTACAAGACAATAGTTTGCATCGTATCTTTCGTAAAGTTGCAGACAGACGCTTTTACACACAGAACTGTTTACAGACAGACGCTTTTATTATACACAGAGAGGCTTTTACACACGGACGCTTTTACACACAGAGCTTTTACACACAGACGCTTTTACACACAGACGCAAATACACACAGAGACTTTTACACACAAACACGTTTACACACAGAGACTTTTACACACAGACGTTTTTACACACAGACGCTTTTACACACAGACGCTTTTACACACAGACGCTTTTACACACAAACACTTTTACACACAAACACTTTTACACACAGAGACTTTTACACACAGAAGCTTTTACATACAAACCCTTTTCCACACAAACACTTTTACACACAAACACTTTTACACACAAACACTCTTACACACAGGAGCTTTTACACACAGACGCTTCTACAGACAGAGACTTTTACACACAAACGCTTTTACACACAGACGCTTTTACACACAGACGCTTTTACACACAGACGCTTTTACACACAGACTCCTTTACACACAGAGGCTTTTACACACAGAAGCTTTTACACACAGGCGCTTTTACACACAGAAGCTTTTACACACAGAAGCTTTTACACACAGAACTTTTTACACACAACACTTTCACACACAGAGGCTTTTACACACAGAAGCTTTTACACACAGGCGCTTTTACACACAGACGCTTTTACACACAGACGCTTTTACACACAGACGCTTTTACACACAGAAGCTTTTACACACAGACGCTTTTACACACAGAAGCTTTTACACACAGAGACTTTTACACGCAGACGCTTTTACACACAGACGCTTTTACACACAGACGCTTTTACATTCAGACGCTTTTACACACAGACGCTTTTACACACAGACGCTTTTACACACAGACGCTTTTACACACAGACGCTTTTACACACAGAGGCTTTTACACTCAGAAGCTTTTACACGCAGAAGCTTTTACACACAAACACTTTTACACACAGACGCTTTACACACAGACCCTTTTACACACAGACGCTTTACACACAGACCCTTTTACATACAGACTCTTTTACACACAGACGCTTTTACACACAGATGCTTTTGCACACAGAGGCTTTTACACACAGGCGCTTTTACACACAGACGCTTTTACACACAGACGCTTTCACACACAGCCGCTTTGACACACAGACACTTTTACACACAGAAGCTTTTACACACAGACGCTTTTACACACAGAAGCTTTTAGACACAGACGCTTTTACACGCAAACACTTTTACACACAAACACTTTTACACACAGACGCTTTTACACACAGTCGCTTTTACATACAGACACTTTCACACACAGCCGCTTTGACACACAGACACTTTTACACACAGACGCTTTTACACACAGACGCTTTTACACACAGACGCTTTTACACACAGACGCTTTTACACACAGACACTTTTACACAAAGAAGCTGTTACACACAGAAGCTTTTACACACAGACGCTCTTACACAGAAGCTTTTACACACAGACTCCTTTACACACAGACGCTTTTACACACAGACGATTTTACACACAGACGCTTTTACACACAGACGCTTTTACACACAGACGCTTTTACACACAACACTTTCACACACAGAGGCTTTTACACACAGAAGCTTTTACACACAGAGGCTTTTACACACAGAAGCTTTTACACACAGAGGCTTTTATACACAGAAGCTTTTACACACAGAGGCTTTTACACACAGAAGCTTTTACACACAGGCGCTTTTACACACAGACGCTTTTACACACGGAAGCTTTTACACACAGGCGCTTTTACACACAGACGCTTTTACACACAGACCCTTTTACACACAGACGCTTTTACACACGGACTCCTTTACACACAGACGCTTTTACACACAGACGCTTTTACACACAGAAGCTTTTACACACAGACTCCTTTACACACAGACTTTTACACACAGAGGCTTTTACACACAGAAGCTTTTACACACAGGCGCTTTTACACACAGACGCTTTTACACACAGAAGCTTTTACACACAGACGCTTTTACACACAGACGCTTTTACACACAGACGCTTTTACACACAGACGCTTTTACACACAGACGCTTTTACACACAGCCGCTTTTACACACAGACGCTTTTACACACAGACGCTTTTACACACAGACGCTTTTACACACAGACGCTTTTACACACAGACGCTTTTACACACAGACGCTTTTACACACAGACGCTTTTACACACAGACGCTTTTACACACAGACGCTTTTACACACAGACTCTTTTACACACAGACGCTTTTACACACAGAAGCTTTTACACACAGTTTTACACAAACGAAAGCGTCCATGGCAATTTTACCTCAGTTTTTAACGTCCAACGTCCATTTCGTGCATAAGGGCTGCGAATAACAAAGTAAAGTCGCAATTTTTCCTCAGTTTTTGACGTCCAACGTCCATTTCGTGCGTAAGGGTTGCGATTGACAAACTAAAGTCGCAATTTTTCCTCAGTTTTTGACGTCCAACGTCCATTTCGTGCGTAAGGGTTGCGATTGACAACTCAAAGTCGCAATTTTTCCTCAGTTTTTGACGTCCAACGTCCATTTCGCGCGTAAGGGTTGCGCGGGACTAAGTAAACTCGCAATTTTTCCTCAGTTTTTGACGTCCAACGTCCATTTCGTGCGAAAGGGTTGCGCGCGACACCTCAAAGTCGCAATTTTTCCTCAGTTTTTGACGTCCAACGTCCATTTCGTGCGAAAGGGTTGCGCGGGACGCTTCAAAGTCGCAACTTTTCCTCAGTTTTTGGCGTCCAACGTCCATTTCGTGCGAAAGGGTTGCAATGGACAAAGTAAAATCGCAATTTTACCTCAGTTTTTGGCGTCCAACGTCCATTTCGTGCGAAAGGGTTGCGTTTCGTGGCGCTCCGGCGGCACCGCCCCCGCCTTAAGAGAGAATAGAAGAAGAGCGAGAGGAGATCTGCAGATGTGAAGGTGTCAAGATGTAGATCGGCAGATGTGAGAGTGTGAAGATCTAGATCTGCAGGTGTGAGGGTGTGAAGATCTAGATCTGCAGGTGTGAGGGTATGAAGATCTACATCTGCAGATGTGAGGGTGTGAAGATCTAGATCTGCAGATGTGAAGGTGTGAAGATGTAGATCGGCAGATGTGAGGGTGTGAAGATGTAGATCTGCGGATGTGAAGGTGTGAAGATCTAGATCTGCAGGTGTGAGGGTGTGAAGATCTAGATCTGCAGGTGTGAGGGTGAAGATCTAGATCTGCAGATGTGAGGATGTGAAGATCTAGATCTGCAGGTGTGAAGGTGTGAAGATGTAGATCAGCAGATGTGAAGGTGTGAAGATGTACAGTAGATCGGCAGATGTGAGAGTGTGAAGATCTAGATCTGCAGATGTGAAGGTGTGAATATCTAGATCTGCAGATGTGAGGGTGTGAAGATCTAGATCAGCAGATGTGAAGGTGTGAAGATGTAGATCGGCAGATGTGAGAGTGTGAAGATCTAGATCTGCAGGTGTGAAGGTGTGAAGATCTAGTATATCGGCTGCTTTTTACGAAGAACCCTTCGCAGGCGCTCTCGGGAAAAAGAGCCACTACACGCTACACGCTGGACCTCTTTTGCTGGTTTTTTCCACGGTAAAAGGCGTGTAGTGCCACAACTGTCCTACTAAACGCTCACCTTCTGTAGGTTCAGTGTCACACACGCCGTAAATACCGCACCTGCCACCAAAATCTGCACTAAACGCTGTCAGTTTTCACACCGTGACTGCCAGAAGTATTGCACATGCCAAGCAAATCAAACCCGCAGGGACCACAGCAAAGTTAGCGCAAAACAGCGCGCTTTCTGCAAGACTGGAAAAAGGCATTTGCATCCTCTGTTGCAACTCCGGTTCTCGACCATGCGAACTTGGAGCAAAACAAACAATCTTTCTGGATGAGCCTGGCGGCAGGCTTCAAAGCAGGCTTCAAAGCAGGCTTCGAGGCAGCCTCGAGGCTATAGAAATTGCAACAGAACAAAAAATGTAAGGATGATGGAGAATTTTCGAGGTAAGCCTCGACGGCTGAAATTGGAGCAAATGCACATGAATGTCTACATTTTTAAACAGGTTTCACCTTCATTGAAAGGGCCGTTGCAACTTTACGCTTTACATGGGCCAATGTTCCTTTTTGTTGACCATCTTGGCTTTTCGCTGTCCCCTCTCGGTCTATTCCCAAATTGACAGCGGGTGCGGAATAAAAATTGTAGCTGTGTTCGTATCAGCAAAAAATACACTTTCTAGGCACCAACCCACCAACTCAGATCCAGGAAGTGTGTCAACGACATCTGTCCAAAACAAACAGCCACCTGCACCAAATGCAAGCAACCAAAACAATCAGTCCACGCAGACAGGAGTCAAGAAATTCAGCAGCCCCAAACGAACGCCAACAAGACATTCAGCAGCCAAAGACTTTAGTGTTTGGCGACAAGCCTGCTTCATCATGGCCCCGAAAACGGGATCCAAATAACTAGTAAAAACATGGCGGCCATAAAGGGACCTCGACTGTACAAGAAACAAATTGGGACGCACAGAGAGAAAAAGCATGTGTTAACACTTACGCTCATGCTTGCAAAACATCTGCGGGCAGCAGCAAAAATTTCCGATGGTTGGCCCCACTTTTGGGTCCAAATCTGGACCCCAAAACGGGGTCCAAGCAAAGACTTAAAAGAAGGAATGAAAATGTGATCCAATTCTGGAACCCATTTTGGGGTTCATATTTGGACCCAAAAATGGGGTCAGCCATCGGAGAATTTCGTTGCTGCCCGCAAATGTTTTGCAAGCAGATTTGCGACCCAGCAGCTTGAACATGAATGTCAACACATACCTTTTTCTATTTGTGCGTCCCAAGGCCGCTTGCTACTGTCGAGGTCACTCTATCGCAGCCATGTTTTGAGCACTTTTTTCGGCCCTGTTTTGGGGCCATGATGAAGCAGATTTGTTGGCATTCGAGACGCTCCGAGGCTCACCGAGGCCTGCCCGAGGCCAGGCCTCGGACGCAAAACGTAATGGAACGAGGACAAAGCGAGGCTCGAATCTATATAATACACCAAACGAACGCTAACAAGACATTCAGCAGCCAAAGACTTCAGTGTTTGGCGACAAGCCTGCTTCATCATTGCATAAGGTACCGCAACCTTCGAAACTTTGGGTCAGCGTCCAGGACGTCCTAGACGCTGACCCAAGGGTTTCGAAGGTTGCGGTACCTTCTGCATGGTAGCGGAGCTGCCTGCTTGCTGTGCGTAAGTAGGAATGGATTCAGGTAGTGTGAGCCAAGGTGTGCAATGTCCTAGTCTTAGTATGGCTGAAAGAGGTGAAGGAAGTGGTATCGGAAATGGTGGTTGTAACTGTGGTGACGGATTGCCGCCAGTGCCAAGAACGCCTAGTCAGCAAGGTAGTGGATCTGGGATGGATGGACAAACACCTGAAGTAAGAAACATGCCCCAGCAGCAGCCACAGCAACAACAAGCAAATGTGTCACAGAACGTACAGGGATTTGCGAGTACGACAAACCTGGATGCAGGCGGTCAGGTAGGTCCGATGCAGGGATGTCAGCAAGGAAGTATCCCCGGAATGCAGGGACTGGGACCAGCATGGTTTGGTGCGCAATGGATTCCCAACAACAAACGTTTATGCAACAGAATTCGCAAACGCGTGTGCCAAGTTATGGTTGTGCGAGCATGCCTGGTGGACCAAGGTCTGGAGATTTTCCAAACTTAGGAGTGAACCCAATGAGTTGCCAAGGAAACATGCCGAGTGGCCCGGTTGAGCGTCCGTAGCCCTTTGGCTCAAGTTTTCGGTTCAAGTTACCAGTATCCGAGCACACCTGTTGCAGAGGAGAGTACTGGTAACTGCGTAGTTAGCCCAGGGGTAAGGGACTTGTTGTGTAGTTTGTTGCTGGGGCGACTTACTGTGCTCGACTCCTCCTGTGCTGTCTGGAACCCCCCGCTTAAAAGTTTGAGAGTGTGTTTTTACTTGACTGGTTGCTCTTTGTGTTTTTTCGCCTGGCCCTCAGCTATAGTGCAACCGGTTGAGAAAGTGTGCAAACCTCTTGGTTAATAGGTTGCTCTTATCCCTGTGACTGGCACCGACCTTGAGAACTTAAGGTTTTAACTTTGTTGTTGCCTGGGTGTCTGTCCAAGGACGTGACAGGCACCTTGTGCAACCTTACTCCACCCCTCTTAATAATTCGTGTTCACACAGGGTTTCTGTCCCAAGACGTAACAGGCTCACTGTTACCTTATTTTTCTGAATTTTGTGCACTCACACAGTGTGTCTGTCCAAGGACGTGACAGGCCACTGTATCCTCAACACATTTTTAGTTTACCAGTTCACCCTTTTTGTTTAACCAGTTAGAGATTTGATACTCACACTGTGTGTCTGTCCAAGGACGTGACCGGCCACTGTACCTTCAACACTTATCTCTACCACTTCACCCTATTTGTTTAACCTATTTGTTTAACCAGTTGAGATTTGATACTCACACAGTGTGTCTGTCCTAGGACGTGACTGGCCACTGTATCTTCACCACATTTTTCTACCAGTTCCCCCATTGTGTTTAACCAGTTTGAGATTTTACGCTCACATAGTGTATCTGTCCAAGGACGTTACAGGTCACTTTGCCTCCACCTCACCTCTTTACAAGGCTTTTCTTGATCTGATTGCCTTCTTTACCCGTGTTTACTATTTGTTTGATTTCACACAGTGTATCTGTCCAAAGACGTGGCAGGTTGCTTTTCTTTCCACCCCCATCTCTGCCTACACAGTGTATCTGTCCAACAACGTGACAGGTGCTTTTTCTCTCCCTGCTCTACGGGTTTATCTGTCCAAAGACGTGGCAGGTACTCCCCCCTCCCCTATCTTATCCTGAGTTACTTGTCATACCTCTCATACACACCTCATAAAGAACAACTTTTCTCTTGGTGAGAATATAAAGCCAGAATGTCTGAACACGTCGAGGCTCAACAGGCTGCTGCTGAATATCTCGGTGCCCGTGGAGTGCATGCCACTCTCATGGTACATTTTCCAAGTAAAATCAAGGCACCTGAAGGCATACTGCTGACCACCTATGATCAGCTCCATTCACAGATAGCGAAGCAGGAGACCACTGCGTATGCTTTTCCCTCTTTTGGAGCGGCTCAAAGTGCCATGAAAGCACTGGCAACGACACAACAGACTGTTATACTTATTTACGAGTGTCATGCCAACACTGGCCCAGTAGAAATAGCAGCAAAAGTTTTTGATACTTGCCAGAGACATATCGCAGCCATTCGGGAAATAAAGCAGCTCACTGGAACCCTCAAATACCAAAAGTATCCTACTGTACTATATCTTGTCAAAATTGATAGCCTGTCAAGCAGCCCTGCCGTAATTGAATGGCAAATCCCTGACACGATAACAGATGAGCTAATAATGCCTGCTCGTATCGCCTTTGAAAATGTTGTTGGCAAAGAATTACGACAAGGGCAGTATCCAGGAGTCAGCGAGACCAGTACATCACCAAATGGCTGCTATAATCCTGACAAGTCAAAAGGAAGCGTGCCGCTTACCATAAAATATGAAAAGAACTCTTGCTTACAAAGAACCAAAATCCGTGAAGCAATCGAATCATTACAGAAAGAAATCAACACGGCGCAAGATACCCAGTTTCAGATTAAAGAAGGTATTGACTGGACTCGTTTGCATAAACTGAGGGAGACCGCTACTTTCACTGTCATGTCAACTCGGCACTTAAGTGATCAAGAACGAAATGCTCTTGCGCTGGAGCTCATGTCCTTTAGAATCAAGTACTTTTTCCTTTCTAAAGCTCAAATAATGCTGAAACTAGAAGGCATAGAAATTGAAGTGCTCCGCAATTTACTGCATTGTTCAACAACGTACTTGCCCTTTGGGCAACGCCAGCAATCAACGCAATTTGTCCTTAGTCATATTACTGCCATCAGCAGCGACTGGTACCGAATTGAGGTAAGGTATACACCAATAGGCAGTATGCCCTTTATACCCCTACAAATTGCAAAGAGTAGCATCACCTCACTCCTGGAAAATGAAGTTGCAGTAATTGACTCAGAGCTTGGTTTTGCACTCATCAACGCATTCTCAGCATCCAGGTTTGAATTCCAAACAGTAGTAAATGACGACAATACCAATGTCACAATGCTCACTTTTTGGATCCCTCATGAAGTTAAACAGAACTTCCCATGTTCTTTCACAGTTAAGAACAAAAGAGGAACCAATATTGTTTGCACGATTGAGCATGGTGGAAACATACTGCCACAAACTGGTGCACCAGGGGAGCCACCCAGACACGAGACCAAAGGAGAGCACTGGCGCAGAATTGGTGAAAAGTGCAATCCAAGCTTCAAAAACAGACTCACTGTCATTGCACCTGTCAGCACCCAGAATGCTTCTCAGAAGAGACGATTCGGACTTCTTAAGGACTCCGCAGTTAACTTGCAGGCTCAACAGATATCATATACGTATTCTGAAGAGACCTACCCGTGGATCCTCTTCCTTGAATCTATTCCTGTAACCGATACACTGGACATCTTTTTGACTCATTTCGGTCATTTTGAAGCAGTGAATAGTACAAAAGGTGATTTCTGCAAGCAAAACTCTCTTAGGTTTGAGCAAGTGTCTAAATTTACCAGAATCATGATGTTTGAAATTCCGACAGGAAGGCAATGTCAAATCAACCGAGTTGATGGCCTCGAAAGCTCATTATACCTGACCAAGGTTTATGCTTTACAAATATATCCCTTCAAAACTTGTTATCTAGTCATGCTCGTGCCTCCCCATTTTGACTTCAGTACCATACTAACTGCCGATGCTAAAGTTGAAGCCGTTGCTGCATGGAAATTTATTACATTTGACAGCAGCAAAACCAATTTGAAAGCTACCGCGGTACTCTCGACAAGCTCCACACAGCACCAGCCGCTCGCGAAGGACAAACAAACTGACCAGGGTGCCAAACTGCCTACGACCCCGTCTGCCCTCCCCAGCAGCAAGAAGCCAAGTGACCAGCTTCCGGCCTACGCAGTTGTAGGAGACACCCCCCCACCAACACCGCCCTCCCAGCAGATCAATCCGTATCAAAACAGTCCCCCTCTCACTGATGCTGTAGCTGGGGCAAGCGTCCATGACACTGCGAAGTCAAACGCAGAAAGGTCAGGCAGCCAAGGTGAACTTAATGGTGCTCAGCGTGCAAGTAACCGTCCTGAAGGTCAGTTAACACATGGGGATGCACGCGCTCCCCCCCCACCGTCAGTCCAACCATCCCATGGACAAATCTACCTGTCAGTCACCCAACCGACACTGGTGAGCAACAGATCGCTGAAATGGTTGTTGATCAAGGTCAGTACGGCAATAGTATACGCACGAATGAGGAAGAAGATAAGGAGATGCTACCTCCCCAACCTGCACTTCTCTCCACACCCGTCAAGAAACCCCCTACGCGTGAAGGAGAAGTTCTTAGCAGTCAGAAAATGTGCATCCAAGAGCTCAAACCGACTTGTGGTGAAGTGAAAAGTGGGCTTGCAAGCAAAAGCAAACTGGCTAATGAACCATCTGACCCTGTTATCACTCCGTCCTCCCCACCCAGTGTCTCCCCTCCCTCACAAAATAGCAATGCAAAACCTGCGTGCAGTGACCCCAATGTATCTACACTTCCAAGTCAATGGCAGTCTCTCGACCCTGCCTCTAAAGCCCCTATTAGAAATGATCCTTCGCCCGAAAAACCGCCATTGGTATCGGATGATACTATTGTCGTAGAAATCGGTAAAAATCCCCCTGGCATTACAACCCCCGCAACGACAAAGACCTCCCAAACCTCCTCCTTACATCAAGGAGAAGCACTGCCCCCTATCCAAGCTGCCCTTAAAAGAAGTTCTGTCCTGCCGGCCAACGACACAACGCGTGTGTGCATTGACATCACTGGGGAAGATGACCATACGGAGCAGAATGACCCCGCCCAGACATCTGTTGAACGTGAATCTCAAAGTCCGTCCCAACCAGCCCAGTTTGCCTCTCTCTCTCCTTTTGCTGAATCCAGCCGTAAATGGTTCCCGACCCTGGATGCTCCCGTTATTGCGGCCTTAGCTAATAAAGCCCAAGACATTGCGATCAACTGTGGTCACATGTCCAGCATGAATACTGCATTGTACCTCCTGTCAAGAGGGCCGTGGATCCCAACACATGTTAGTATACATGTGCGACAGGCAGCCCTTGCAGCAGTTGGTGTAGGATGGAGTTGGGTCCATCAAATACCCACGACTTTTCCCTTTACATGTTTTGATGCTTGCCTGTCCCTTGCGACACTTAGCACCATTCCCCCCAACGGCACTGCTCAAAACGATGCAGTATATGAACTGTACTCAAACATATGTGCCAACCTTAGTCAGAGTACTCGCAACTTTCTTTTCTCAAGATTTGTTATACAATGTCAGACGTGCCTACAGTCCAGCGCAATACCAATTGACACCTTCACTGCCACAGTCAAGCCTAATACAGGCATAGATGAACTGTGTGACTCGCTTGTTCCAATCTGGAATACTAATGAATTGACAGAGTGTCAAGCTTGTTCATGTCTAGACACTGCTAATGCCAAGTGGAAATGTGACAAACTTGGCCCGCTGATTGTCATCCAAATCAAAGTACCTCCAGGATGCTCCCTTCCGAAGCTTGAGGAAGAACGACTCCCGCTCGGGCACAAATTCATGTTCCAAGAAAGAGAATATGAAATCCAGTGTCTGATAGCCACCACTAGGCTTGACTTTGATAGCCAGCTCATTGTCCTGCATACTAGTCAGCCTGGAATGATAAGTATGTATGACCATAACAATGGTATACGAGTTACGGACTGTAAGTATGTCAGTGGGAAGCTCCTCATTAGTGGGCTTGTCATTCTGCCAGTTAAGTCACCCAAAGCAATCCTAATGACAAAGCAACTTTCTGAAGCAGCAGGAGGAGGTGAAGTTGCACAATACCGCAGAAGACAATTAAAGGTTGTCAAAGGCTTTCTCAAAACGCCTCGGAAGCAGCAAAGAACGCAAACCTCGCAGCTCTCCCCCCCTTCACGCAAGAATAATGCGAAAACCAAGTCGAGCAAGAAGAGGGCGAAGGTGACAAGGCATGGACCCCCGAAAGATAGCAAGAATAAAAATGCAGTTGAAGAGATTGACCCTGAAGGATTACCTAGGATTATCGCACATGCAACGTTGGCCAACGTTGGTGTTATCTCGATGTTTGATGGAGTCGGATCTGTCTATCACATCATTAAGAAAAAATTAGGTAAACCCCCTACTATCTTCATTGCAGCAGAAATTGATCCTGTCTTACGTCGGCTTGTTGCTGCCGAAATAGGACTACGTGAAGACCAACAGTGGGCTTATACGATGGAAGGGGTAGCTACCATCTACGTGAAAGATGTATGGGATCTTGTTGCCCGTGACTCGCTGATCCTTCGTCAAGCCAAGGCAATGTACCCTACGATCAAGTGGATTGTTGTTGCAGGATCTCCCTGTCAAGATCTCACTTATGCAGGGTACTTGAATGGACTGCTTGGACTGACAGGTAAGCGCAGTATGCTCTTTTTTGTTGTTTACCTTGTTATCCTACATCTTCAGAAGCTATTTGGACCAGAATCGGTCCGATACTTGACAGAGAATGCTGGAAGTATGCAGATTGTGCAAACTGACCGTAAACCTAAAGCCATGCAGCGCCTTGAACAGTCTGAACATTTCCAAATGTTTCTATACTGTCTTGGACTTCCTAGTAAGCAACCAACCAATCGGTGGGTATGGGACACTGGTCCCTATTATGGCATCCAGCGAAAAAGGGTCTTTCTACGGAGTCACATGGACACTGAGAAACTGGACAGTGTTCCGCTCACAATTATTGATGAATGGGGCCCTTTAGTGACTTTGAACGGGGAAAACTTACCATTGGCTCCATTACTCCGAACAAGAGGGCTATCACACAATGGAGTCCTGAAGCTTTCCTGGACAGGGTACCAACCCAGTGCACTCCTATGGGACTATTCCTTCTTTGGTGGGAGGAAATCTTTCATGTTGCTAACCCAAATGGCTGAGGGAGTTAGGGTCCCAGACTTGCCGTGGGCAAGCTTCATTCCGGCGCACTTTCTCTCCATATGGAAACGTTTCCTCATTACTCTTCAAACGGATAGAGCGACCACATCCAAGAAAGATGAACTTATTGAACAACTTGTGCCTATCTTTCATAATCCAAATATTGTGCTGCCAATGAGAATTCTGACTGTCCAAGAAGTACGCAAATTAGCTGGACTTGAGAATATCTTAATGACAGAAAGACATGGGCCCTCTCTTCTCACGGACAAAGTGATTCGAGACTTTTGTGGAAATAGCTTTCACCCATCTCTCATCAGTGCGGCTCTTGGTACGGATGATCAGCTACAACGGTGGGTTGAGGGAAGCAATGATGCGCAGCCGTACCACAAAGACCTACCGAGTATTCAAGAAGCCTATTCCAAGTACCAAGACTTGCTGAAACTGGTTTTGGACCAAGCAGCTGCTCGAGGAGTTCAACTCAAAGATGACAAAGTTGACTTTGAAGCGAAATGGAGACACTATGCTCTTAAGGACAGTGTCGAATCCGCTTGCCCTCCAGTAGTGCACCAGCCGACAGTTTTCGCCTTCTTACAAGGCTCCAAACCTCCGAAGTCTCAAGGAACCCGCAGTGAGGATAGACCCCCCTTTGGGGATAAAGAGCTGAGCAGTATTATGACCCAAACTCGGATTGATTGGGTGCTAGAGTCCTCAAACACATATGAAAATGTTACCCTGTCAGCACATATGCTTCACTTGGCTGTTAGAAATGGTCTTGGATTTCATGCCGAAGCTCAAGAGATCAAAGCGAAGCATATTGAACTATTGAAGGAATACACAGGTGCTGAACAACTTACTGCTATCAAACAACTCTTCGTTGTTTTCCAGATTGCAACGCTCAGTGTAAAGCACCAATTTCCCTACGGCTTTATCATTTGGGCACCAAAAATCATGCAACCTCCCCTTATCTATGTTGGAGTACAGCGACCCTGCCTGCTATTCTTATTGCTTTCTCATGAGCCTGATCAACCGTTTCGCTTTGGAACGGTCGCATTCGACTACCGACAAAGTAAAGACCTTCTCATGCACTCCAACATCCCAAAGATATTAGCTGATGTGGTGCAAGTTTCTTATCATTCATTTGTGACCTACCCTATACTTGCTCGAATTGACAACGGACAGCACTACATACATCTCAGTGAATTTGCGGCTTTACAGTGCCCTTTTTGTGCCTTGTGTTATTTGCACACACTTGGTGCCCCGCAGTGCTTTATGCACAACGCCTCGCCCGCCGGTACTGTCATCCATTTACTTGGTGGTCTGGACGGCACAGGTGGCTTAAGTATTCTAGGTGTATTAGCACGAGATGTCAGCGGTGCCACTCCACAATGGATCGCTATACATGTTGTAGACAATCACCAAGTTCAAACTCTTACAGAATCTACGTCCTTTGTTGCGTACAAAGTTGCTGCCCCTGTTGTTTGGTCACCAATGTGGTATACGCAGCCATCGTCCATGCGACGAATGCCCAGGCAACTTGGAACTCAGCTCATACAATCGAATACACTGGACCCATCAGGAGAATATCTCATCTTTGCAGGTACGGAGGAGTGGAGCAGGCTGCTCTTCGCACTGGGAGAAGCCCCAACGGAGGGAGTAAACTGATCATTTGTAATTGTAAAGATGATGATATTGCGGAACTTGCCTGCTCCGCTGCTCCGTACACTGCTCAAGATGCTTACGCGATGTGTCAAAACAACTTATCTATTCGAAACAGGGACGCAATGCCCGCCATATCTGTCCAAAATACGTGACCTATCAATATTGCCCCATATACTTCATGTCCAAACACCATGGTGGAAGTTAACCTTGCAACATGTTGCCACCCTTTTCCATCAGTGTGTAGATGAATTCTATCAGCAACTTATGTTTGACTCTCGAACATTATCTTCTCTTGCAGTAGAAGAAATAGGAAGAAGCATTCTCGAATATCGAAAAGCTATCAGACAAGATCTGCCATTCAGGCTTAAACGATTACACGTCTGGAATGTATCAGGGTGGACACTTACAACTAGAGCAGGTGATGCCAAAATGCGACTCATTAAACGACTGCTACGAACAGGCCCGGTCTTACTGCAAGAAACCAGATGGCATGCCGAAACCCATCAGGTCTTGCACCATAATATACCAGGTATTCAAGTTGCACACACCCAAGGTTTGGTAACAGAAAGAGGTGGAGTGTCGGGTGGCTCTGCAGCCCTAATTCCACCAGGGTGGAAACTTGACCGAACAGAAGTTGTCATACCAGGTCGCATTGTCCTTGCCGTCATTCAAGACAGATATTCTACCATCGGACTCTTGTCAGTGTATCTACATCCACAAACCAAGGTCGATGAGCTAAAACAATTAATCACCTGGGTCAAGGCCAGTAAAGTAGACTTTCCCCTGTATATGGGGGGAGATTTTAACCAAGTGGATGCCAGCTGCCCGGACCTTTGGAATGAATTATTAGTCCACGCGCAAGTTCTCGACACGCATCCGCAACTTCGCACCTTTGAAAGCCCTACTGGAAGTTCAGCACTCGACAGAGTGTTATGTCCCACTGATTATATAGCTGCAGCCCAAATCGACGTTGTGGTAGCAGCCAATAGGCGACATCACCTAAGTGGACATTACCAGCTCACCGCGACCTTTGTTGTTCGACCAAGAGTCAAAAGTGATATGAAAGACCCAGTCCATCAAACCATCCCAACTAACGTGTTTTGCCCTGGAAAGAACGAGGCTGACCCCTACATGGTTCCTAATGATCTACAAGAGCTGATAAGAAGGATCCAAAGACTACCCCAAACGGATGGGTAGGGGGATGGGGTCCCCAATACCATGTCCGTAACAGGGGGAGGTGGACCCGAGAGGGTCCGGGGGGACGTTAAACTTTGGTATAGCGCAGGGGAGTTGCTGAAGGCCCCCGTCCCTATCGAACCGTGAATTAACACGGTACCTTGGTACCCCCTAGTCGGCGTGTGTTGACATGTTGGGTTGCTCCTCATGTCACACCCTCGTTTGTGTTTGCGCACATCCTTGGGTGATCGTGCGGTATCTCGGGGTTCTCCCGGACCGATCGGTACACACGTGGTACGGGACCGACGGGTCTCACCTTACCTTGTGTCTAGGGTAGCAACACCCAATGATGACACGGGGGAACAGGCAAGGTCGGTGAACCTCTTAGAGACTTGGGGACTTGTCTCGAGGAGGGGTCAACGGGGCAACCCGTTGGCTAACGGTCAATATTCATGGTTGGGTAGCTCAGCTCACGGTGGACAAGACCGTCGGTTCCCCCCTAACAGTGTTAGGGTCCTGTCGCAAGACAGGTGTATCCCCCTGGGATACATGGGATCGCTAACGACTGGGTCACCGACCGGTTCACTCTCATCCTTCGGGAAGAGTGGGCTCAATGTACAGTCTGGCCACAGTGAGGACCTTGTTTTTGGCTCTAAGGTCCGAGCTGTGCTCCATAGGGACTGGGGTCACTGAAAAGGTGACTTAGACTTTCCACTCCTTTCTTGGATCGTCTTCTCTGGTAGTGGCTGGAGTCCGGGAACCTATGGGGGCATCATGCGTTGGCTTAACTTGGGTGTGGTGGTGATCATCTTGTGTGGTGACTTTTGGTTTCTGTGTTCCACGTCCCTTGAGGAGTGATCATCTTGGGTGAAATGAATGGTCTCCGTGTCCGCACGGTTTCCACGTCACTCGGTGAGTGGATCTCCTTGGGAAATGAATGGTCACAGTCTCCTTGTCACCCGGTGAGTGGATCCACCTGTCCTGGGTTGGCCATCGGCGCATGGTGTGGTAAGGGTACCGCCCCAGGGTGCGCCTGGTGCTTGCGGTGGGCCATGCTTCTGCGTGGATTTCGCCTTTTTGGCGTGGCCCTGCACCGGGAGCCCAAAGGTACCAAGCGGAAGTTGAGTTTGTGTCCACCCTTTGGTCCTGGTGGAGACAGCAACCTATTCCATCGGATCACCCTCGAATTCCTGAACATGAACTTCTACGGAAATTCCTTAAAATTCGAGCTGAGGTGTTACACGTACCTGCAAAGCATTTCCATGCACTCCAGGCTGCCACTTACCATATATTCACTTCCAGCGGTGTCAGTGAGCTGTATCCAGGAAAAATTACAATTCGAAGTGATCTGCTGAAACAAATCTTTGATTTTTTAGATCAGATCACGATGACTCGGCAATATCCTGCTCTTGAGCAGGTAAATCAACAAGCCAGAGGTATCGGCAATAACATTACGTTCTGGAACCGTTTGCGATCCATTTGCCCCAAGGGCGTCATTTATAATGGGCCGATCCTCAACCAGCAGGGAGAACAGTGCACCACCTCCCAGATGCTGGATGAAGCCATGCTTGACACGCGGAACTTTTGGTTTGTAAAGCCTCAAGACTCTCTTCAAGAATGGGAACCCATCTTACGGGAGTATCAGACTGCTTCGTTGTGGCCGAGTATTGAACTTCCCCAGAAACAAGACTTTCTCCATACGCTCCTTGGCACTAAAGATTCAGCCCCTGGCCCTGATGGAATCCCTTACTCTGCATGGAGGCTTTCGCCTGAAGATAGCTACCCAGTCCTAGATCAGTTGATGATGAAAATGCTAGCAGGCCTACGAGCTGCACCTGTACAAGTAGGGGTTTGGATACCCAAGGCAAAAGTAGGCCCGACTGCTGATTACTTCAGGCCCTTAGGAATGCCCAATACCTGTGATAGGCTTGTTGATGGCACTATTGCTGCTGTAGTCATAAAAGCAACTTGTACCTATATGCATCCTTCGCAGGTCGTCATGAATTGCTTCAAAGAACCTCAACATGCTGTCCATGCCATACAAGCCTTACTGGATAGCAATACTCCTGTGGCCGCACTGCTAGTTGATCTATCAAAGGCCTTTGAGCGGGTTAATCCCTACTGGATCCTACACATCCTGCGAATGCGTAACGCACCAACATGGGTATGTAATTATGCCAAATATATCCTATTTGGAAGACTCATCCGCCATAAAGTTCAAGGCAGATTGCTGCCGCCTAGGGCAGTGCATGTGGGAGTTGATATGGGAAGGTCTTTCTCAGTGTTCCTATTCTGCCTGGCAATGGACCCGATATATCACTACATGAATCGTATCCCACGGGTCCTCAGTGTTCAGGGATACATTGACGACAACACGATTGCAGGACCAGGACATGACATTACCTGGGTCAGTAGAGTCCATAAATGCTATCAATATTGCTGGTCGGCAGGTTTTCAAATCGACCAGCATACCTGCTGGCAAGCTATTAGCACTGACTGTCCCCCCTTTTCAGTCCAATCCCTGCCCGGGCGGATCGAAAGTGAAGCTATTCTCCGACAAAAGAAATACCCCACCGCGCGAGCAGCGATCTTATCGGCTATCCTTTCCCAAAAGACACTCCTACTTGCACGAGCTGACAAATGTATAGGATTGACCCCTCGAGAAGCTTGCGGCATCCTTAATGGAACTGATTATACACCCATATGCCCATTGTTGGCACTAGAGTGTAATTGTAGATGTAAAACGGCTCTAGTAATCAACAGCCCGCTTCCAAGCTGGGTGCTCCGTCAGTTAGATCAGTCAGGTTTCGGGGCACACTGCATCCAAGGTGTTGCGACCTCACTAGGACTATTATTGCTAGGGCGCGCCCAATTGTCTGACCGCGACTTCTGGACAGTAACTACACACCCTACTACCCTTAAACAAATCAATCCTAAGGCGGCCGAAAAGTTCATACATCGGCTCAGGCTGTTTCGGCAACCAGTCCTCTCAGTTGTCTCTAAGAGCATTGCTTTCAATACGTTTGCGCAAAGTGTTGTGCTATACACTACCTCCTATTTTGGTGCTGCCACAGAAGATCTGCAAATGTTGCGCGCGGCAGCGACGGAACTCCTACTAGGACGAAGCTGGATTAGACATGACCTTCTTGCATTCGTATTTCGACTGTGTAAAATTGCACCACTACTTGACCCGGGTGTAAGTATCCTTGTTTCTGCCCTAGGGCTATTTCTGCGAAAGGGGGGAAAGGTTCATGAACTGTACATTGAAACTCCACCGGCAGTGAACAGGCAAACACACGAAGTTAGGATACTGTGGCAAGCGTGGGCACGTGTCGTAGGGGAAGATGTCCTAACCAGAGCAGTGTCAGGAAATGGTACAATCAAACAACGTGTTAACGCAGTTAAAAAATGTGTGCTCCAGCACATGATGCAGCTAGCATCTCACTATATTCGTAATAAGGTGCTAGCAGCAGGATGGACGGGAGGAATCAACTGGGCATGGCTCAGCCAGGCTTGCGAGGCCAACAAGCGATGGATTCCTAGTATTACTAGATTTACCTTGTTACGTTGGGCGGTCAATGAGGATGATGATGAGTGGTTAGCACGACGTGGCCAAAGCCGGCAAAAAAAATGTGCTCTCTGTGCTAACTTTGGCCGCGCATACCCACTTGGCGGTTATCAAACCGCAATTTGTGAAACATGTATAGTAACCAAACAACTGACGGCCTTCACGACAGACTCCCTTGAAAGACTGCTGCAGGCATCACGCAGAGTACTCCCTACACAAGAGGAACTACCACCAGCAAGTGAAGACTGGGAAAAATGTATTGCATGCTCAAAGGGAGACAATACTGTAGGACATTGGATTCGGTGGTGTGTTGTACCTATCAGTGCTTTAAGAAGCCTGACAGGAGATGATTCAATACTGTCGCTGGCCGAAGGATCAAGGAAAAGCGCTAAGCACTTAGCAATAGCATCGCGGGTTGTTCATCAATTCAGGTTGCTACTACGGGAATCAGGTGCAATGAGACATCAAATCTCTGCTCCCCTTATCCCTATTGATACCTGGATACATAACCTCGTGCAAAGGGTACAAACAGAACTACCCCTGGACCTTCGAATGCAGCATATAAGGACGCAGTTAGCTTCCGCCCACTGCTCTATTAATGACTCGCTACTCTCGTGCTGTGACAAACCCCCCCTCCACATATCGTGTGCTCTTGCTCCAGCTCGAGCGTGCTTTACTCGTGAAGCAGTGGAAGCCAATCAAACAGTTGCGGTCGTCCCCTTAGGCTCTGAACCTCTGCAGTTAATCCAGCAAACTATCCAGGTCGGAACAGGAATCTCCCCAAATGTCGTGCTCTCCACCTTCCAGTGTGAGTGTGGGGACTATCATTGCCGCATTACGGCATTACAGCCTCTAGGCACCGATGAAGTACTCAGTAGTTGTCTCAACTCTGACAAAACTACATTACTAGTCCAATTTGACGGATCCTGCCATGCGGATACGGGCACAGGTGGAGCGGGCGCTGCTCTCTTAGAACTCCAGCGAGAAGGAATAACGTTGCTCAAGTGGCGAGCTGTTGCACTGCCTAGCTGCCCAGACAATATCTTTGCTGAAGCGGTGTCAGCCAATCTCGCTACAGACCTTCTGTGTGAAGAAATGGTACACAGAAGCTACGCAGTTGACCATGCCTACTTACAAGGGGATATCCTCCCCATCGTTAAACACTTAGCCTTTGCAGGACGCTTTCGTAGGATTGACCTACAGCCTATCATACAACAAATTCGCCGGAAACAATCAAGGTTTTTTGACCATGGAAAATGGGTATACCGCCCAAGAGAAGCCAATATACTCGCAGACTACCTTGCTGGAGTAGCGAGCCGAGCGGCACAGGCCTTCCCAGCTCACACAAGTGAGCCCACCGAAATCGCGGTTGAAGCGCCCTATCAGTTGGCCATGCGATCAGGAGCTATTGTACTGGAAGAGAGACCGCGAGGTGTTACGATCCTATTACTTATCGAAGTCCCGAAATTAAGCATAGAATTGGTAAGTAAATTTATGATGCAAACTGCAAACCAGCAATACCGCAAAGAGGTGGAGGCCTATTTAGCAGGCACTGCCAATCTCACGAAACCCCGAGTAGTAGAGTATACAGCTTCTGCAACAGACTGCCTGGGCCGACTATATGGCAGAGGTCCCTGTGCTCAAAGACTGCCACGAAAAGTAAGATTACTACTATTTGGAAATACGCACCAGGAAGTTGACATGGTCGGCGCTTTCTATGAAATCATGCGACGACTCCTTCGCAGCAGTCACCTCCCACACATAGTAGATCTGAGAACGATACTTATGGATCTGCTGGGGTTAGTACCGCTGAATCAGCGGTCTGCCGTTGTCAAGCGACATCCACTAATTGTAATGAATGCAGGAGCACGTGAAGCGTGTTCTAAAATTGAAAGGGAACATCACATCACATGTCCTCCAGCATTATATCACCTCAGCCTTCAAATTGAATCAGCCACGCAAGCTCTTGTTAACGATCACCTGCCCGTAAGGAGGCCACAATATGCTACTCATGGCAGAGGTGCTGCTTTTCGAACTCTAGAATGGTATGAAGAACATATAATGATCTCTTACTACAAGGAACTAACGAGAAGGTGTCACGTAACATCAGCGATCTGGCTTCATGATGGCCTCTGGCTCCCAAAAGAAATCTCTCCACATTTACTCCATGAAGCTGAACGGGCAATGCTCCATCAATTACAGCTAGATTCATGCGATCCCCCCTTTTCAGTTTACGTGAACTCGCCACAGATGCTCAGGCTCTCATACAGACTCTCGATGACGTCAACGTGGCCACAAATCCCTCCCCCCTCCCACGCATTGAAAGAAAAAGAAACATCGAAAGTGAGCTATTTGGGACGATACCCATCCGATGGAACACACAAGCAACAACATCGGGCTACGATACCTTTACGGTACGCATGGCCAAACGGCGTAGAGCAACCTAGATGCCCGTTCTAAGTACCTCAGCCGAAGAACACACCCTAGGGTAGTCGGTTTTTCGGATTAGTCAGGCTTATTGAGTCCCCCAGTCCAATTAGTTTGCTAAGTGCGGCAGAACTTGCTATCTGCTGTCATCTTCTAAATCGTACTGCTCACGAGCCGTTTTATTGCTCACAGGCAGTTAATTTTGTATTCCATATCTCTGCCAATGGGCATGGAGAGCGAGAGATCTAGACAAACAACACTGCCATGCTCAGCGAACCTATTATCCCATCAAGTCACTCAGTTACGAAAAGATCTGGCGAAGGCAACTGACAATGCAAGCCTAGCCGGTGAGGGCACGGAAAGTGCTGTCAATCAACTGAGATTGGCCTTAAGAGCGCTCGATCAAGCACTAGTGCTCTTGGCAAACGAAGAAAGGAATCACGTAGTCTCAACACGAGAAACTTGTGAAGAGCGGGCTGACCGGAAACCTTTGACTGCCATTGATCGAGCAAAAATCTTTCAGAGATGGGAGGCAAGGCGGTGGGAAGAAAAGCACGGCAAGCAACAAAGTTGGAATTCTATGAAGCGGAAGTTGGATGAATGAGCCGACGTATTATTGAATATCGTGTGTGTGCCACAAAAGAATCATCAGTGCGGAAGACAAAATGATTGGTCCACTGAGTGGTTTTTCTTGCCAGTTGAGCACTACTCCTCTTTCCCTCTGGCTTCCAAACTAGGTAGCGACTTTCTACCTGGCACTCAATATAGAGACCTCCCTCCTATTGTGTCTCTCTATCTGGTTATTCTTTTATGCCTGTCTTATTTACGTCTGTGCTCCCCCCTTTTATTTGTTTGTCATGAGCCACACTCCGACTACGTAGTTGATGGGTTGTACCGAATGTCGAGGTTCCTATGCATGTCCCACTGTTTGGCTCCTCAGTAGCGGCAGTATGCAGCAACTGACCATGCTTATGAATCTTCCGTCTACCTCATGAATTTTTGCTGGATTCCCTATAATCGTCCATGGGGTAACTTCCTCCTTAACTATGCAATGGACCATCCTAAGCATGCAGCTTTTTCATTTTCTAAGATTGCACAGGGTACCTCTGTCCAAGGACGTGACAGGGGTCCCTTACATAAACAGTCATTGGACTCCATTAATTTCGGAATTCAAAAGTCTTACTGTCCTCCCCCGCGAGAACTGTGCTAATATGCTGAATTAACAAGAGATTACACAATTTCAGTTGCCGGATTGCCCGCCATGGCGTATGCTACATCGGATGCAACAAGCTGTGATGAGCGACTTCTACATATTAAACGCGCCATTAATAAGTACACAGCTTGCTGTACCTTACTGGACAATTTGCAGTCTGCTCACTACCATTTGCTCAAGGCGAAGCAACAGGCCAGGGAAGTATTCTGGGTTGACATACCAATGCCAGAAAAGCTTGACGAGGACATTCAAGCGCTAGTCACTTTACTTCACATGATTGCTGACTACAAAGCTCACATCGTACGCGAAATGGAATACGCTCAAAACGAACTGTTAGTCCCAGTGGTGTACCCTGATGGTATTGAGATCAGTTCAGATGTATGCGAAGAACTACATGATGTGAGGGAGAACTGCTTCCCGCCCTCACCCTAGCAATGGCAACACCAAAGTCTGGGTATTCCAGTGCTACCAAAGAAGCAAGCTGACGATGTGCCTCTAAACTTCCTGTTATACACTTTGCCTGAGCTATGAGTGACTGGCCAGCCTCAATGTAGCTATGCCACGTATTAGCGATTTTGTTCGGCTATCGAGAAAACAAGAACACCAGTGTATTCAGCTTGAGTGACATGTTACACTAAAGCTTTCCATGCCGGCAGCTGCTAGAATTCAATACATGGTAACGATCTCCACAACACCTTGCCAGTACATGTAGTCTCTTGGCTCCGACATAGGTCAAACAACATAAGTTAACCAAATGATCACTACCTTCAATGTTGCTACCTTGTTGTCAGACACTGACATGCATAGTACAGGTTTCCCTCAGTTTCCCATGAATGTTCACGAAGGGCTCAAGGATGGACCCCAACCCTCATTTAACTTGTCTATACTTGCTCAAGTGATCTTAACTCGTGCACAACTGATTACGTGCTTGCTGTCCTAGGCTTTTCCACAAGTCAAAAAGGGTGAAGACTAGATGGGGTGTACTTCAGTGATAATGGGATACATACTCAATCAATATTTCACCATCCGAATGGCTAAGATACCCTAGAGAGATAGTCCTCCCAAAGGCATGATTGACATGATTCAGTATTTAACATGCCTGCCAGAAGCAAAGAAACCATGTAGGTCACGTTGCTTTTCCGACCAAGGACGTGTCGGGATTGCAACTGACTGACAGCAATATCAGTCAACTGCTATATCTCACCTTCATGCTCACGATTATTGCAAGACCTGGCAAACTCCCACTCTCGTAGCCATGTCGACCGCGCTCATGACATTTCTGCAGAACTACCACTGGAAAGGTTACAATGTCGAAACTATTCAGAGCACTCCAAATATGCTGACAAATCTGCACCGCGGCAAGTATCCTATCCATAGACTATGTCACAATGTTAACATAGAATGTAGAGCATTTAACCTGATGGAAGTATGCACATGGCTCAATGGTGAAAAGTGGAACATCCTATGGGCTGAAGATGAGTCATGGCTTCCAGAGGCAACAACAGTAGTGATGGGGGCCACATTGCCTCATGGGTTCCATAAGGTCATTCCTCGAGATTGTGACGAGGTTTACCTGCAGGCTTGGTTGAATATCGCGGGCTACGGTGGTTTCTATCCCTTCGCTGCAGAGGTGCGACACAACGGATATGCATGCTGGGCCAATTCCAGACGTTTCGCAATAGTTGCAAAGAATGCCCAACAATGTGCTATTATTGCAGAAATTATGCATGCCTACAATATCCTAGGCAATCGCATCGAAACACTGCAGCCAACCTCAGAAGGAATTGCACTGAGTGAGCAATCACGAATCAACACTGCTGTCCATGAAGATGATCGTCCGTGCTATGATTTTCGGCTCTCGCAAGAGTGCCAAGCTGCGATAGCAGGCCAGTTTCCTGCTCACGAAGATGAAGCGGATAGGATCTTTCAACTCAGTGAAGGTATACATGTGCTGCAAATGCAACATAACAACCTTGTCCAAGAAGCTAACCGAGCACTTTACCGACTACAGCAAAATTGGTATGCCCTCAGTGAAGCTTATGCAACCATCTTCACCGACCTGTGAGGCCCGACGATTTTAGTAGAAGATCGGCGAATTTGATCGCTAGCAAATCCAAAAGAAGAACTCAGTGGTCAGTTTTTCCTGTGGTTTTTCTCTCTGATCACGCAAATAACCTTTAAGGGAACTGCACCACATGCTCACCTTGCATGGGCACTTTCATTCTTGTGATTTTTGATTGTTTATGTGCATATATGGTGACTGCCGTGGGAACATGCGTGTTTATCTGCTCACAGGTTCCTCAGTTCACCTAAGCTGGTATGTTTAATAAGCAATATCACCTGCCCACTTACTAGCCGGTTATATGACAGTCCTGTGTATGTGCATCTAATGAATTTTCAAAAAGGGCTCATGGAAGAACCCTAACCCGCATTGAACTCGTCTATCCATGCTCAGTGATATTAACGTGTGCACACTTGGTTACTTGTCGCTGTTCAGGGCTTTTCCACAAGTCAAAAAAGAGAGTGAAGACTAGATAGGGCTTACTTCAATGATAACGGGATATACTCATAATTAATATTTCACCATCCGAATGGCTGAAGATACCCTACAGAGACAGTCCTCCCAGAGGCATGACCGACATGAGTCACTAAATTACATGCCTGCCAGAAATAAAGCAACCATGTAGGTCATGTTGCCTTTCCGACCAAGGACGTGTCGGGATTGCAACTGACTGACAACAACACCTGTCAACTGCCATCTCACTATCACCCTCACGATACCCGTTTAAACGATAATATTTGTGTGTAGTGGGTCTCCACTCTCTCTACCCGTACTGCCATGGAGTACGTGCGACTCCGTGGAGAAGAACACCAGTTCCCTATGCCAGTAAAGATGATCCTGTATAGCTTGGAAGCAGCGCAAGACCTCATGGTGGCTGTACGAGACCTCAGGCGAACAGTACGGCTAGTGCAGAGTGGATGTGTCACCTTTTTTCCAGAGGAAGCACATGGCCTGCAGTTGATATATAGCACTCTGGAAGCTGACCTCCAACAAGTTGAAGTGGATGGGCAGCGCATCACGCAGCACCTCTTGACAGCACTCGCAGCATCGTATGAGGACATAGTCCGTGTGGCAGGTTTTAGTCGCCCGTCTACACGAGGTGTGTGGGTCAACCACCTTTACTTAGTCCCAGCTGCTGATGGAGGCATGACCGATCAGGCAGGACTTGCCCCGGTGCCAATAGATGCCCGACCCTTTCGGTTCATCATTCAGACAATACATATCACTGCTACCCTGGGCGGATTTCTGGACCGTAGAACCATGCGACAAGCAGTTGATACAGTAGTGGAAGTTGCTTTCATGCTACTACGGTCAGGGGTACCACCGAACCTCCGCATCTGGACCACCACAGCAGCTGGCACTAATTCAACAATGCAAAGACTCCAGCCTAACACGCTCCTCGCGGAAGTAGCCAGAATGATGGCTCCCACCATAAGGATTAGTCTTCTCGTGCAGGACCCGCCCACTGCGGCCATCCGCAGTCCTGCCAGAGAGTTGAGTGCGCCGGAGATTGTCCTCCTATAACCAAAAGTGAAATGGATGGGAATGTTAGAGTTGCCGCATATACCAATCGGTTCATTTTTGCTTGTTGTATATTCCACCCAACACCTATGCGTGCCATCGTTTGCTCAAGAGTTGATACCCCATGACACAAATTCAACGAATACCACTTAGTATTTAACCGAGGTGATAACTAGACTTTTCCAAGCAAGTATGCTAGACATGGAGACCTTGTGATACAACACATACAGAACTGCCATGGTGATGAAATTAAGCACCTAGACGTTGTGGATGGAGTTATCGGAGCAATCTCGCTCGAAGCAAGACCACCATCTGCAGTGATAGGAGACAACATTGAAATGCTAATTTTGCACCTACGAATGCCTGATGCTGAGACTTGGATCGCACACACTGCTACACATGCAGTAATCCGAATCGAAGAGCAGCAAATACAAGACTATCTCCTCATATCCAATGGGCTCATGCATCGGACTCCTTGCGTGTTTTCGATCAAGGAAGAGACTGTGGACCGCCTTGATGATGGTCTGCTCGAACAGCTGTCAAGTGAAGGAATAGGCTTCACAGATTCATCCACAATGTACATAGCCACAGCTATTGTACAACTCAGTTACACTGAACTCACTTACTGTTTAGTCTCTTTTTGATGAATCAGCTGGCGTGACGCAGGTACTATACTTAGCATCCTTTGGTGTGCTATCGCCAATTCAGCAAGTCTGGCAAAAGAGAGCGCTGGCACCGCCATGGCAGCGTCCATGATCAACATATGCATTCATTTACATGTGCCCACCTTGACCCATGGCTACAATCCAAACATGGCACTAATTTTAGCTGACCTTATCGCGCACTATTGGCTCAAATCACCGTCCCACCTTCAGGGCTCCCACTCCTCTGACCTAGGACGTGTCAGGGGAGTACCCACTCTTTACTCTGCCTCCCCTCTCCTTTGCCCTCCTCTCTTCCTCCCTTTTTGGCTGCCCCCTTTTGTTTACTTTCTCTGCTGCTGTCCTTCTCTGTTGGCCCCTTGTGTTTCCTTTCTGGTCTGTCACCCTCGCTCGTCCTTGATTGCTTCCTCTCCTCTCTTTTCCTACCTGCCGTTCCTGCTCTTGCCATATCCTTGCTAACCCTGGTGAGCAGACATGGCGCAGTGGATTGGTGATAAGGTCACGCTAAAAGCAGGCCCATTGACTGGACCGGCCCAAGCGAGCCCAGCTGGAGACAGCAACGAGACTGAGACTCACAGTGCACACCAGAGATCTGAATACCAAGAGTCCTACATCATGGAATACGACGGCATCCAGGTCTATCGGCAACAGGGCTGCTATGAGCATGCCAAGCAGTTCCATGAATGGTCCTTCTACGAATATAGAATGTGCATCAATGGCGAATGTTGGAACATTATCCTCAATGATGAAATGAAGAGCCCAATAGACTGGACCTATCCAGGGTCCAGTTCCGCAAAGCTGTCACATGACTTTTGTCATCTAGATACCGAAGCCAGTGATGACGTCTATACCAACTTTTGTTTTGTGGAAATGGGTGGCCGGCAGATTTGGCCCTTCTACGCCACAGAGTCCTTTCAGGAGGATTTATGGATCTGGGTTAGTCCCAGACGATTTGCTGTCATCACGAACCACCGACACAATGAGAAACTGAATCATTTCTATGTGGACAGAATGCATGACCACAACATCCTGGCAAATCGCACGCCCTGCTGGCCTTTCATTGAAATGACCAATAGCTCAGGCAAGGTGATGGACAAAATTATCGCCCTGAACAGCAAATCCCGCTGTAGTTCAGCAACTCACGAAACTTTCAAGACTGGCTTCGAACACAAAAGCGCCATAAAGGCTATGCCACAAAGAGACGAGAACGTGTATGGTAAGAGGAAGTACACGGGCCCCACGGGTCAGACCAGTACCCAGCAGCTCGACCCGACTGGGAACTACAGTGAACGTGACTTGCAGAAACTCAATGCGACTTTTGCTGGACGATCGGAGCCGCAATCACCAACCATGCCAAGTCATACAACAAGCAAAGTCACAATGTGGCGGCATGGTGAGGTACCGCCGCTTGGACCGGCAACAGAGGGCCGTGCTCGGGCCACTAAACAGCTGGCGTATGCACGCACTTTAGTCTCCTTCGTAGTGGAAGCAGCCACCCAAATGGAAGAAGTCGTGGGCAACTTGGTACAGATCGAGCAGGAGCAAGCCACGGCTAGAGAGGAAGAATTGGCTCAAGCTGCCTCAGCTGCACCGACAGAATCGTGCACAGAGCCAGCCACAGAGGGAAGTCAAACCTGAGTGATATTAGCCCTTTGACATCTACATGCTGACTACAGTCCAAAGGAACTGCAGCGAAGACTGCGGCTCTTTCCTCACCCTGAGGATGCTGGACATGAAAAGATGGCCAGTGCACTAGTTGCTAATTTTGTGAACGCAATTCTTGAAGTTGAGCTGATGAGAGTTTTGTTTGTGTGCTTATTTGCATGGGACCTCTTGCCACGCTACTAGCAGGCCTGTAGCATTCCTAGTTCAAATAATAGTATTGGACTGCTGATCCTCACCGAGGCCTTCCTGACATAAGCCTGGTCACATACCAACTAGATCGATGGTTAGACCTATGGGATCCTAGATATGCCATACAGCACATTCCGTTTGCTTCTGACTGCCTATTCTTGCTTATTTCGTTGCATTAGTTTGCAAAGCCCTTGAGAATGGTTCTCTCGTGATCTGCTCAGCAATATCGGCTCCAATGTAGATGTTCTGACATGCTACGAATCTGTTTGCAGGTCCCTATACACCACTCTGCATCCTACCTAGGCATCCTTGAGTTCTGTGGTTGCAAACATAACAGCGAGGCCTCTCTGGCTAAAGACTGTCAGGGTTGCCTCCGATTACTTATTCCCCGGGGCAAGCATGCGACTCCGTGTCTGCCATGGAATCCGTGGTGACACAGCCCTGGCGATGGACGTCTTGGACCGGACAACCCTCGGATGGGACATTATTAAACAGACGGCTAAGGTGCTCGAGTTGGACTCACCTTTTCAAGTGGTCCTATACGCAGCCAGCTCGTCAGTAATTCAATCGCCTTTGAGGGCTGTTCAGTTCGACACAAATGCAAATGAGGCAACATTCTGCTATATAGTGCAGTCGTTACAAGCCCCGTCAGGACAGCAGTACCGAGACCTTCTCGCTGCCATTTGTCTCAAGGATGTAATTGACGTAAGCTATCTGCTAGGTAAGGGCGTAGGCCTCATGGACATGGCTACAGATGAAGGGCATATTAGTACATTGGTAGCGTCAGCTATCCTTCGAGACCACTCTGCAGATCCATACGCTTCCCAGATTGCAGCTGGCCACTGTTTCCCTCGACATGGAGCCACGCTAACCTACCTACTGCTACAAGCTCATGCTGACCCCAACATTATTCCGCCCAAAACAAAACCTACCACCATGTTGGAGTTAGCCGTTGAGTTGGGCAGCTCGCAGCATGTACAAATTTTGCTTGAAGCAGGTGCCTCGGTGATGCCTGAGAAGGGAGCGCTTCCCCCCCTTTTTCTTGCTGTCCTTCATCGACACAGGACTAATGTACAGCTGCTCCTAGACGCACAAGCGGACCCGTGGCAGGAGATTCCGATTGCTTCCGTGCTTTGCCATTCATTGGAATGGCATGGTTACCCTGCCCGAAAAGAAGTCTTCAACTCTGTACAAGCTGCTGCTTTGCAAAGTGCTGAAAACACAGTCATTGATATGCTACAGCAATGGTGCAGCGCTGCAGACAAGAACGGAAGTGAGCAAGCCTTTTTAGCGCGAGTGAAATCCACAACTTTAACACATCGGGCCGCCCCAATCATCAATCGAATTGTTTGGAAATACCAACACATCATTGAGAAACAGTCTCGACAACCAGATTTTACTACGTTTCGCTGGCGCAGAATCCTCGATGGCTTGTCTTTACCAGTACCACTACGCCCTGAGCTACAGACACCCCCGGAGCCCAACCAGGAAGACACATTCCTACACCAAGTTGACTAATTTTGTGCTCCAGAGGAACATTTGCCCAGTAGGATGCGATTATCAGGCAAAAAAGAACTCTGGCTTGCTTGTTATCGTCAGACACGCGAAAGAATGTACACATACAGCACTTCTCAGTTGAGCCATGGTTTCTTGTAATGCACCAGCACCGTGTGCCCTGTCACAGACAGCCACTGCTCCTTGCGATCCCATTGGCTCAAGAGACAGTCGGAGACAGTCTTGCTGCCGTAGCTCATTTCCCGGAAAGGGCCCTCCTCATAACGTTAAGGGATAAGGGATAGAACTAGCCAACTTCCCGGTTAGTGGGCGAAGGGTATTGCTACAGTCTCTTCTTCATTCAATCAAGCAGATATTGATCTCTCGTGCAGTGGACCTACATTCCACGATTGTGTCCATTATTGCTCATTCCATCCCATATCACTTCCCCCTCCTTTTTAGTTGACGTCTGGTTTCTCTGGCCAAGGACGTGCCAGGGTTATCAACATCTCTTTATCTCTTCTCCCTTTCTTCTCTCTTCTCTCTCTTGTGCCTGGATTCTCTGATTAAAGACTGTCAGGGCTTCCAGCTTCCTCTTCCTACTCCCTCCCCCTGATTCACCTCTTTCGCTCAATCCGCGTGCACTGCCTGCTTAATCATTGCTCCTTCTCCTTCTTGTCCTGTTGTTTGGGTTTGTTCCGTTTATTTGTGCTCTGGGTGCTTGAACTGCCTGGCCAAGGACGTGTCAGGTTTTTCAACACCTGCCCCCCCTCTTCCCCCATTTGGTTTGGTTTGTCTGGTTGGCGGCTGTGCTGTTGGCCTTGTCTTGTTGTTGTCTGCTTTGGTTGTTGTTTGGTTGTCCCTCGCTGTCGGTTTTTCTCACTTTTTCTAATTGGTGTGCTTGAGTCTTCTGACCAAGGACGTGTCAGGATTCTCAACACCTCCCTCCCCCCCCCTTTTTGTTTGTTTCATCAGTTCTGTTGCCAAATCAGTTGCCCAGGTATTCACTTGTGATGTCTTTGCTTTCCAGAGAACAGGTTGCGAAGTCTTGGTATGAAAAGAACACTAATATCAGGTTCCTTGACCTGCTCTACGCAATTGAACAGCACAAGAGCATTTCGACTGAATACGGGCTAAATGCATCGATTGAGCAGCACTGGCGATTTGGAGACCCGCATAAGAAGACAGCTTCACCGGATCGACATGACTATGACATTGCCATGGTTGACGGGAGTGAAACCTTACCTGGACCTGATTGGCACAAGTTGTACCGATGGTTGGTTAGTCAGAGCTCAGCGTTTCTGCCCTACCACACGGTATATCTGGTGACGGACAATCGGGATCTGCAATCAGACGAGGTCAAGTCTGTGCCTGGGCTCAGCCATTGGCCAATGGTCGCGGCTTGGTGGAAAGAACGGTTACGCTATGTTGGTCCATATGGAGAACTCACCACAGTTGTCTTTGTCCACATTTCAGCTGACACTGGTCTTCATAAGGTACACCCGACATGGGCAGGGACGTACATCCTTGATGCTTGTGTGTTCCTCTTTCCGACCATCAATTTTGCACTGATTGACAGCGATTGCGTGCCAGTGACCCTCTTTGAGATACGAGAGCTTTGGCTAGCGAGCACTGATCCAACCCTCCCAGCTGCGCCAAGCAAAGTTGCAAAAGGCAAACTGCCAAGTCCCATTGCGTCATCGCACAAGCGTGCGCGCTCTGTGGACACGGGCAGGGATATGCAGCAACCTGGCCCACCATCAAAGCTGTCCAGATCGCATAGTGCTGACCATATTGCAGTCCGAGCAGCGGACCCGCTACGAGCTCCGCCACTGACCTACGGTGTCGATCTGGCAGATGAGGTTGACTACGGGGGTTCACCAGACCCGAGTCCCCGCATGTCTCGTCGGGCGTCGTCCAGCAGTGATGTCTCCTCACCGGCCGGGTCAACCAAACCTGCCCGTAAGGACAAAGCAGCCGAGGAGGAAACTGCCACTGAGTTTTGGCCCCAAGGAGTCATCTTAGTGAGTGAGGCGTTCACTGAAATCAATGCGGGCCTGGTCATTGTATTAGCTTCAGGGCATGAGAGCCCTGTGCCCATCACTGTATTGGAGGACTCGGATACTGATCCTGATGAAATTGCCCATGATATTGCCAGTGCCTATCATAGACATGTTGAAGCCTATCTTGCTACTACATATCCACCTGTTGATGTTGAGCAAGCAGTCGCTAGTGGATTACTTGGCTCTCCTCTGCTTGGCACGTCCACCCGTGTTACTGCAGATTGGTGCCATGCGTGGAGTGTGTTAGGCCAGTGGTCTGGATTAGTCACTTTTCCGGTCCCAGCCTCTGGAGTCTGGCCGCGCCATGGTCATCTACGGAGAATTCTTGATGGCTACCAAGGCAGGCAACCCAATTTCCACAAGTGGGCTCGGCCGGCATATGAGCAAGGAGCTCTTCCGACCCTTAGCCTGTTGCCGGGTGAAGTCAGCGTACGAGTATTACCTGGAGACAAGATGTACCAAGCCATGACGATTGAGCCACACTACATGCGACCTGCAATCCTGCATGGGTTTGGCACCAATGCCAAGAAAAGAATGCCCAGCAGTCTTGCTGAGCTGGCTCAATTTGGCTGGTTGCCGCTGGCTGCAGCTCTATTTGGGACGCAAGAATGGAAGCCCCAATGGTTGCATCCCAACTTCCTTCCAGTGGTTGGTCTGCGACTGCATGCCAAAGTGCCTCCTGTTCCTCTCTCCCAAGCTCAACTCACATTGCTGTGTGGACTGTGGCACCGGAAGGAACAATCTGAACCTTCATGTACATCGCTACGGCAGGCAGCTCCCCTCGCGTTTGGTACTCCGTTACCCTTTAGAGAGATGGCTAAGTGGGAAGTCACTGTCAACGAGAAGGCCATAGATATTGGGGAGGTGTCCAAACAACACTTCAGTGGGGGGCAGCTTGCAGATGTGCTGCCCGCAGCCCTCACAGGCTCGGCTGAGTGGGCCTCCTGGATATTCTCCCTTGCTGACGTGTGGCAAGATGACGCCCCCATGCAAGACCGACCCCTTGAAGTGCATTGCAGTGGACTAGGGGGTGGCCTACTTAGTGGCGAGCATGAGTATGATATTTTTCTGCAAAATCTTGCACAAACCAAGGTGTATGGCCCATCGCTTGCGATGACTGATAACTGGGAAGACCATATCACCCAGCTGGGCCTCACCAAAACTGTGCATGAGTATGTGATCTATCAGCTACTCTCTACGGCAGAAGGATGGACAGCTTGGCGCGATTTTCTCCCTGAACAGTTCGCTGATCAACAATTGCTGCTCACGCGAGCGATTCGCCTAATTGAAGCTGCGAACATCCGGCCTGCCCATTCCAGACCGCCACACCCAACCTGGACAACAGCAATTATGCAAATCTTTCGTTGTTACCATCCGCAAGGCAAACATTTATTTCTGAAGTCATGCTTTCCACAGCTAGTCCCCACAGTGGCTACAGGCGCTCGCAGGGAGGTCAACGTACATGGCTTCTCGGCAGGGTCGTATACAGGCCTTGCTGTTCACGAGATTTTGAGTGCGTTTGCTGTGTTCCCTGGCCTCACCAAAGTTGCTGCAATTGCGACGCCGCCAGAGATGATGCGACTTGCTACGGGTGAGCGCACAGTCACACTGGTGCACTGCCTGGAGGACCGGCTTTGTGTGTGGAAACCAGACTCTCTGACAGAATTCAACTATCAGATTGTTCTGATAGAAGGGCACCCCACATGGAGTGGACGAGCTAAACACTCCTATGGCCACTTGCTCTTCATTGATCTTGACGAAGGGGTACATGAGATCCAAAGACTGCAAATTACCACCCCGCAAGTCATTCCCCATGGGGTACGCTGCGAAGGTTTGCTGCGGGTACTTTCATGGGTGAGCTTTGACCTTCCGGAACACCTCAAGACAACTCTAAGCTCCCTATTAGAAGCAGCTGGAGAAGGGAACACTGAATTGCACACAGTGCCCATTGACGGTCGGGATATCCGGGATGGCCAGCTTGAAACGGAAGCTGACCTTCAAGCAGCTTTGATTGCGATGATTCCCACACCGGGAGGGTCCCATGCTGAGGGAGGAGTGCTAGTTCGCAACTTGCTGACAGAATTCCTGCGTGGTTTTTCCTTACGCACCCTCATCTTCCTCCTGGACATGGTGTTGCCGCAATTAGATGCTTATCATGCGGGACGGCAGCTCCAGCATCTCCAGCCTTGGGTCAGTGTAGAACTTGCTCAGCAGAAGAAGCGAGGACAGACTGGGACACGACTGCAGGTTACCTATCAATATGAGGCGTATGCTGGATTTCATGTCGTCCACCTACATACTGATAGTGCTCCACTCCTGTTGTTTAGTGCACCTTCCGACGTTCCAGCGCTGTCGCCGCGTGCTCTCTGTGAAGCCGGGAACCTAGGCAACTTGGAAGCGAACGTGATGGCAGGCAGAGCATTATTGGGCATACTCCAGTTGCCAGACAATCAGCACCGTTGTGTCATTGCATTGGTACATGAAAAGGTGATGTCGAGCGGAGCTAGCAAGAATCCTGTTCAAAGAGCGCTCAAGCGCATTGCCCCAAAGTTGCTGGAGCTTGTTATTGTCTCTCTGCCTGTTGCTCAGACCTTTTGTGGACGACTTTTGGACCAGTATCTTAAAACAATGAGTTATTTTGATCCTGCACAGGACTGGCTGAAACCTATTGAAGACCACCCGTCCATGGCCGTTGTTTGGGAAGAGCTGGCCTTTCTAGGAGACACACGCAGCCGCCATGAACTTTTAGTGTTTGCACAAGCTAACCAGTCGCGCCTTCCATTGGCAATGGGCATCGTGCAGCCGCATATACCTGTTCGACGGATGGCTAGCGAGCGCAAAATGCACCTGACTGATGCGTTAGTCAAAATTCTGTGCCGCTTTTTGACGCCAGCCACTGTCGCGATGGAGGGGGCCCATGACAGCTACTATCGTGAACGTCTCCTTCCCTTAGCAGCACACGGTGATGGACATGTCCTGACAGTCTCAATTGCACTCTTGCTGGCCATTATGACTGGAAGGTCTGACTTATGTATTGCAGGGGTTTTTGGTGCTGGCAAAACGCGGTCCCTGGCGGTCCTGCTCATCGCCTTAAGCTGCGAACTGACCGAGTTTGTTGCAATCGTCTACACTAAAGAGAATGTAGCTGCTAAAGCGCTGGCGGACCAAGTGAATGACCTTGCGCCCCCCACAATCAAGAATTTCGGCAGGCTAATTGGACGCATGGAGGAGGGTAAAGGAGAGGCTTACGCCTCCAAAATTGACGTCCGATGTAGTGACCGTAATCGAATCATCTCACATAAGAATATCCTTATCGCAACAGGTGGCTCGGCTACGTCGGAAATGGCGATGCGCTACTCCACTTTTGGCCACTGGATTTCTCGCACCTGGCTTGCCTTCATGGACGAAAGCCAACAGTATGGCAATTACCATGAGATTGCAGCTCTTGCTGCCATACAACAGCCAATGCTGACTGTCTTTATTGGAGACCACAGGCAAACTCCAGGAGGGCTGTCCAAAGGCCGAGCAGCAGCAGTCAATCGACGTAAACTGCTGCAACGACCATTGGGGCTTCGGGCACTTGACAAGTCCGGCGACTATTTTCCACCAGCACGCATGGCAGCTCTCGTAGCTCAGCTGTGGCCTGATGCGAGCCAAGATCCGGAGTCAGAGCTCTTCAGCCTGCTGAGACTTGCCAACAAGCCGCATAGTAGCCCATGGACATCCACTCCGCAGGATTGCGAGCTGCCTGTAGCCCTCAGGCGGGTGTTCCACTGCCGAATTTCTTGCCAGTTGGATGCACACAGCAGCCTTATTGCAGCGGTGCTCGCAGTCTTGCTGATTGCCACAGCACCAGAGGAGTTTGGCGTACCTGAGAGCACCACGACCCTGGAAGCAGCTGGACTCTGTGGCCCTCACCGATGGGGAATCATTCTCCCTAACAGTTCGCGAGTTTCAATGCTGACCTACCAAGCGATCGTTGCAGTTCGATATCCGGAGTTAGTCCTCCACGAGTCCAACCACATCTACATTGGCCACTTCGTGCCACACGAGTCCACTGTTGCCATCGGAGGCTTCCGCACAGTATTGTGGAAAGCACCTAAGGATCTTAGGTCTGCAGTTGAGGATGTGGTTGCCTTTTGTACCTACCTGAAGAATTATTATCGTAACTTGCAACAGGGAGCGACCTCGCAGCTGCTTGTCTTGTGCAACCGTACGGCTGTACATAAGTTGCTACTCCAACATGGCTTTCAGACCGAGTGGTACGGTGGGCTGCGAGTTTCCACCACCTCCTCTGCTGCAGGAGCGACCGCACGCATTGCTGTCATTGTTCAAACAGGGGTAGGCTTTCTCAGTGGAGGACGGAGAGATTCAACAGCAGACGAGCGTGAGGACTGCTATGGACGTGCCACTGTAGCGCTGACAAGAGCCATTGACCACACCTATATAGTCTCGCCTCTCGACATGGCAGGCATGGTTGGAATGGCTCAGACACTAGGGGTCTACCATTACGGTTATTACACTCTGAAAGGCCGTAATATTCAGTACCATGGCCCTACAAACTACCCTAGCGATAGATGTGCCATACTGGACTGGGGATGAGCGGTACCCTTTACTCCCCAAGATAAACCGCCCCTTGCCATTGCCATGATAGTGACCATCAATGGCACACGAGCGTGGAGACGATATCGGTTGGTAGTGGCATGCAGAGACAGGCTACGGCTTCCCCCTAATGTCCTCGCAGCGCTAGAGCCCCGCACACGTGACCATGTGTTGACGACCAGCGGATTTTTCCCCTGCTCAATTGATCGTGAATACTTATATGGTTACGCTGCTGATGGTTACAGATCTCCCCTCTGGCTTTGTGCAGCTTACAATGGGTCTCCTGCCCTAGTTCATCGACATAGAGGTCACAAGGTTTTCTTTCATGTTGGTATACAGGATCGACAGCTCGTTGTCATCCCTGGTATCCATTACTTTGATGCCCATCGCCTGCAACCAGAGCTACTGGCCACGCTCGACCGCCAATTTGATCCAGGCACAATGAAACTTGCAAGCCCGGAAGGTGCAAGAGACACAGTGAGCGACCCCTCCTCGGATGAAGAAACAGCCTCTACCGATGGAGAAAGTGATCCAGAAGATCCTACCATCTCATGGTGTCCACCCATCCCTGAAGCAGCTGAAGATCCCTCTGAGGACGAGATCCTGAGCGCAGCTGATAAGCTAGCCATTTTACTTGACAATAACCAACTTGACGGAAACCCTTTCTGCATACCAGAAAACCTTGGCATTCTCCCGCCGCTGTGGCTTCAGGCGAGATTAACCTTGTCTTTAATTGCCATCCAAGAAAAGTTTGCGCGGGTCTTGCTGAGTGTGGCTGGTGAACTGTGGTTGCGCGGGCAAGGTGCCAAGGAGGTGGAAGATGTCCTTAATCAAACAGCTAGGGCTCTCACAATTCGGTTGGCAGAGAAGCTCGCCCAGGCGATGAGCTCTTTGATGAGATTGGCTGAATCCATGGTGACTCCAGAAACTGAATGCCTTCTGTATGCCACATACTGGTTTCGGCCCATCCTGTCTGAACTCATTGGCTCAGCCCGCGAGAGCTCCGAGGTGAATCGGAGTCGAGCGCCGAGTGGCCCTGTCAAAGTTCTAGTTACAGATCGGCCGCATCGGCGCACTACGGGGTTAGTGGACCTTACGGGTGGAGCCTCTGCCCTCTTGGCATGGTTTCCGGCTAGTTGGGCCAGTAAAATTGCTCCCAAACTCCTCGAGAATGCTCCTGAGAATGCACAGAAACCTCAAGAAATCAACCTCACGTGCCCGAAACGTTCCTGTGACGAGCTTTCCGTGGAAGGAGAAAAACAGCTGCTCCAAGCAGTCAAATTTGTTTCTACAAATTTGCCTGGTTTTCACCTGGGGTTGGATGAAGACTTTCAAATGGCTGGAAGCTTCCAGGAGCTCATCAATGGGTACACCGCAGGGCTCGTTGAACCATGTATGTTGCGAAGTCTCCAACCATTCGGATCGAATCGTACTATTCTGGAGGTGATCATTCCCTCTCCAGAAGGGCTCACCCCCGAAAAATGGAAAGAAACAGCCACACTGTGCCCACTTGACTGGCCTTCCAATTACAGTCTTTTACGATTGTGGCATATGAATGGGAGCCTTCATCAAACAGAGGCGCGTCTCAGGAAGCAACTGTCACACAACCATATGTTTGCTGAGTGGACAGTCCATCTTGACAGATTCGAGGAGCGAGTTTTATTCCAACAGCCAGCAGTCTATATAGCGGAACATGCCTTGCAAACCAACCTGCGGGAACGAAATTTCCCCGACAGGCGAGTCCGAAGGAAGGTCCCTCCTGAGGATCTGGACGAACATCGAAGGGCGCTCAGAGCACTTCAGCAGCGTGCCACTGCCCAGCAGGCAGTGAACCCAGTTTCATTTGTGCTCACCAATGAATGGTATGATACCATTATAGCAGACAAAAAACATCATCTTGAACACTTCACGAGAGGTATGACATGATCCCCAGCCCAACCCCTTACCTTCACACTTTCCTCAGTGTGTCCACCCCCCTCCCCTCTCCTCTTCTCGTTTTTCTGTTTCACTCCGGGTTTTTTCACCCACTAGTTAATTTTGTTTGCATCAATCATGGTGGTGGAAGATGAATTCGTTTCTAATAGGCTCATTTACCACATCTACTTCAGTGAACTGTGCATACCCAGTGTGTCTGTCCAAGGACGTGACAGGTGCACTGGTATGCAGCAGGAGACACAGCTTTCCCATTTATAATTGTTAGGCTCCTCATGTGACACATGCCTGGCTCCAACCAATCCAGATCTCGCCAAGCAGTTGTGAGCCACAACAGGCTTTGTGTGCGGGTGCCAGCGTAAGCTTAACAGATCGGGCCTATGGCTCCGTTAATCTCTGTTCACTTCATGGGCTGTCCCGTCGAGCGCTTAGCTTGTACTAAGGTTGCCTCTGTTGAAAGTCTGGTGCACGCATTCGCTTTTTCACAGTCTGTGCCTGACAATCATCGATGGGTCAAGATGCTGGTGTTATCCCCCTATGTCGTCGTTATGAGCCACCCACTCCCCCACCTTTTTTCACCAACTAAGGTACTTGAATTCACTGACTCATCACTCGCTCATCTATAGGTTTTACCATCTACAGAGCTAAACTAGGTGTTGGTGCCTCTTTCTGTCTGTTGTTTGTTTAGGTTACTGTTCCCTGCCTGACGTGACCCTCACTCCCCCTCGGATGTTCCTCCTTGGCGCCTTGGTCCAGGTTTTACTGGTCCCTCCCTCGGGGTTTCGTTGCTCCCGGCGACGGCCTTGTTGCTTTGCCTCCGTGCTTGGAGTGAGTGTTGTGCATGGATTTCTCCTCTTCATTGTGTCTCATGGCATTAAAGGCCATTGGCCCTGTGTGGGGATCTTTCCCTCTACACCATGTTTCCCGTGTTGTTGGAGTGCTGTGTGCACCCTCACTGAGGTATTCATCATTGTATGATCCGTGGCCCCTTCTTTGAACTCCGCTAAGGCACAATTGTACCCCTTCTGGTGCGGGTGTGTCCCTCTCCCTCTGTCCTCTGCTGCCTCCTGGCTCCTCTCCTCGTTCCCTCTGTGTGGCCGGTGTCGTTTGTGTGTTCTTTCTCTTGGCCTCTCCCCCTGGTGTGGTTTGCTTCCCCCCATGATGGCAGGGTTCTCTTTGATGCTTTCGATTGACATGTTTAAATAGGTGCCTTCTGATCAACCTGCTGCCTGGATACTGAGGTTACCGCCCAACATCAGTGCTCTGTCATTTCACCCTACTATATTGGTCTTAGCTTTAGCTCCTATGAATTCGTTTGCGGTGGGGCAGACTTTTGTCACCGTCCCCCCCTCTCCGTTTTACCTCCTTTTGGTCCTTCTGTGACTTTATGCTTTCTGATTCATGTGGCTTTTTCTTTGGCTGTCTGGGAAGGACCCTTCTCTTTTTGTGTTGTTTCTGCGTATTCTTAGGGTGGGGCGGTTGATCCCCGGTAGAGCCATGGACCAGGCTGTACTGCAGTGAGCTCTACTGGCGCTGCCCAGTAGTGCTTCCTGCTGTTCAGTCTGGAGCGCCCTCGTGCAGCAAAGCCTGCCAACATGGATCGGTGCGCTGATGGGACGTTGTGATTCTGCTACAGACTTACTCTAGGGGAGAGTGGCCCTATGCGAGATGCACTGCGAACCTCTGGAACAGCTGATTTGCAGCAGTTTATTTTTCGCAGGGACGATGACACCTTGTGAATTCTGCTTGTCAATCTGGTGCTGGTACAGCGCACCTAGTCACCTTTTCAAGTTTGTGGCGTGAGCACGACTGACATGCGAGAGCGGCATCATTGAGTACAGTTCGCTAGTAGCAATCTCTCTTGCTTAAGCCTACCCTCTGCATGAGCGCATTTTACTTATCTGCAAAGACCATACGGAGTGAATCATTTTTGATTTGCGGTTACAGCGTGCCATTGGCACCTTTTCGGGTCCTCTTGGCTTCCTACGATTTGACAGCTCTGTGGTGTATTACACATCTTGTCCGGCATGACCTACAGGCTGTCAATCCCTACCCCCCGCGAGGGGGGTATTAAGTCACATCACCACTGCGGCAGTATCTCACTACAGAGACTGTACTCCGACTTCACTTCTCATCATATGACCAACTGGGACAATGAGACTGGCAACTGGTACAAGCTGTATGGTCAACTATTCCTGGTTTGTCTGCCTCACAGAGAGCTGGAGCTACAGCCACGGATTACAGGCGATGAGATTCTGGGTGATGGTGCACGATATTTTCCGCTCTGCAGTACTTAATTAATTTGCATGTTTTTGATGATGATGCAGTGACTTGCGTCACTGTATCCTTGGCAAATCACTGAATGTTTGGTTTGGTTTTTGTTTGGGCCCGGCCCCGTTCTTTGTTGCTTCGCTGTTTTGCTTTTTAGCGAAACGCAAATCTGGCTGGGGGATTTGCGGGTCGTTTTTGGTTGCTTTTTTTGTTTGTTGTTTGGTTTGTGTTGATGTGATTAATTGCCAGCTTTTTTGGGACCACACGTGTCCTATTTCAGAATGCATTTCACCGCTTACTCAATTGTAAGGACCGTGCCTAGTGCGAATCGGCCAAACCGGAGGAAAAAAAAAAGAGTGGCCCGGTTGGAGCGAGCTTGGGAGGTTTGACGCCTCAGGCGGCGCAGATCCAAGAGGTCATGGCCATGTTAGGTAGCATGAGTGAGGGACAGCTACAGACAGTACAGCAGCATATGCAAGATCGTTTTGTAACTATGCAACAGAGAAGAGGGGTTCCAGAAGTGTTTGGTGATGGTCTTGGTAGGGCAGCTGATTCGTCGTTTGTGACTCCGCAGCCATTTGATGTTTTGCCTGGTTTTGGTGTTCAACAATCAAATCATGGAAATTCACAGCAATTGGATGTCTTCGCCAAAAGCGAAAAATGGTTGACACCGGCACCAACACCAGTAGGAACTTGGAAGACAAGAGAAGAAGAGGTGTTAGGTTGGGCTGGCTATTTGGATGAGTTGTCATCCTGGGCAGCTGGTGGAAGTTTAGAATTTTCTGTAGAAATCCAGCATAGTAGCCGTTGGCCCGGTCCCATTAGATGGAGTGCGCTCAGTGGAGCACAACAGGCAAGGTCTCGAAGGCTTATGTCCATCTTAAAAGCTGCGTTTCACGACAACCCCAGGTGTGTGGCGTTGGTGAACGCTTTCAGTGAGGGTGTGGCACTACATGGAGTAGGATCTAGTGACAGAGTGACAGTAGCAGTAAACCAACAAGCAAATGGGTTTGAACTGCTTAGGCAACTTACTCTTGAATTTTCTCTGAGGTCAAGATCCGAAGCGCTCTCACTAAGGACGCAGATTGCAGGGAAGTCTTTTGTCCTGGCGGCGACACAGACATCGCCGAGTTCCTTGGTTAGTGATACTATCAGAAGAATTGACTATGAAGCTGCAAGGTTCTCAAGGTTGCTCGGAACTCTCCCTATGCAGGTGGACACCACAGGACTGAAACTGGCAGATTCTGACATGCTAGTTGTTCTGTTGAAAAGTTTGCCGGAGACAGTGAAGAATTATGTTCTCCATCACAGCGGCGCAGACAATTACGAGTCCTACAGGAACGCTGCGATGCGTTGGGAAGAGCAACAACGCCTGTTTAGCGATTTTGAAACGACAGGCCACAGCAAGAGATTGAGTTCCCTGGAGGGGAGTGTAGAACATCATTCTCTTGATGCCGAACTCGTAGATGCAGTGGAAAGTGTGGCAGTCGGAAACACACTGCCTCAGGTTGTACCGCAGACATGAGCAAGATTCGGTGTTTTAGATGCGGTAAGATGGGACACATCAGCTTCAACTGCCCTGAGAGATCCGTAGCCTTTGGCTCAAGGCTGTATCGGCTCAAACCCCGTGGGTACTGGGTAACCTGATTTTAATTCAAGGGGCAAACATCCATCTTGGGTGATTTGCGAGAGTTAATTTTGGGGGCACCAGTAAAAAAGGGGCTAGGGTAGTACTGCCGTAGGAAGAGCACAAACGTGCCCGTCAACCTGTTTGTTGTGAGGATTATTTGGGAGGGGGGGGTTTTATCTTAGTTTTGTTTATTTAAGATCTACCTTCTCTGTTTTGCCCACTTGCATTGTGACCGTTGAACACACCATTTTTGAACCCCACTTGTTTAAGGACTCCTGGGGTACCCAGTGTAGTTCTTTTACTTGTGATCTTGTTGGATTTATTCACAAGGCTCACTGGGGTACTCAGTGTAGTCTTTGTTGTTCTTGTTATCGTCTTTTCCGCCCAGATTGCCCCTCTTGCCTGCCTCTGTGTAGTCACTATACCCAGGGGTACTCTGGGTTATAGTCGACTACATGAACTACAACCCTCATGACACTATTGAACAACATGCCATTGAGTTGGTGTCCAGTCTTGGGAAGGAACATCTTTTTGTTGCCAACTGTCCAAGTGATATTGACTCGAACAGATATTCAGGTACAGTGATCACTTATGAAGAAGCTTTTGACCACAGTGATACAGGAGTCGGCCTCTGCCTGTTGCTCCCCAAAGCTTATGTCCTTCAGAAATTCATAGACATATGCCTTAACAAAGATATTTCTGTTCATTTTGTCTTCACTTGTTCAAGCAGTACCAGTGAATTTGAAGCTTCTGCATGGCTATACAATCTTCTCAACGATAAGGTTCAGCATGTTGGCTTCATGCAAAATCTTGGAGTGACTTTTTGCTCCGCAAATAACCAAGAGAAATATCTCATTGCATGCCAGGTTGAACCGTATGCCGAACATTGCCATGTTTCTTGGCCTCGACCCTGCAGAACGCTGGAGTATGTCTTCCCCAGAACTGTTGTTGAACGACACCAGACGATCAGTGAACTTCAGAGCCTCTCTGTAGTCAACTATATTGATTTCAGAAGACCCAATGGATGCCATCGTATATCAGATAAGATCGATGTTACCTCACTCACTGTCCAAATTGCCAATGATTGCTTGGCAGACATCGAGCTTGTTGAGAAGATTTTACAGCCAACTGTGGATGCCGCTTGGTTGCATGGACTAGCAGAATGTCAGGTTAAGCATTTCTTTCCATGGGATGACTCAGAATTCCAAAAGCATTTTCCACATGGAATTACTATGTCAGTATTGGATTTGAAGGCTTTTCCGAATACCGTACTTAATGAGATTCTTGTCCAACTAGCCAACCTTAAAGTGAGGTACCACTTCATGAATTACAGAAGGCTTGCCATCTTCGGATCGCCGTCACTTGTCATTAACCTTCACTTAGCTCTTCTTCCATTTGATGTACATCTGCCTATTGGGCCTAAACAGGGTGCTTTCACTGTCCACATGCTGCGAACAGAACCACATTGCACACAGGCTGCCCATGATTCTAATCACTTTCAAGTCAAATTTGGAAAGATTGGCTCCTTTCAGTACGCACCTACACAGATTTTATGGGCGGAAATCCCCTCATCTTTATGTAAGGAGAATCAACTTGACCAATCAAACCAATCATCTTTAATACGATTGCTCAAACAAAAAGTGGGAGCTGTTAATTTCTCCATTCGTTGGTGCCAGGTTGACAGGTCGCAGCAAAAGTGTCTCTGTTTTGATATTGAGATTAAGCATGAAGACTCTCTCCCTCTCTCGCTGAATTGTGACCCTGGCCAAGTGGTTATCCAGCACCAGTGCCCCTCTGCAGAAGACTTTCGGGCTGATGTGTCCCTAACTGAAGTCGAAACCAGGCGGGATCACTGGAATAAAGTCATTGCTCAGCAAATGATCCCTAAAGAAGGCAGAATCAGTCATCTTTCTTTCGAACCGAACAAGAAACAGTCAGCCAAAAGATATTATGATTTACGCACTACTGTCATTGACTCTATGCAGGACTTCACCAATATCATTGCCATTGCGTCCCAACCGCCGGCCTGGTTCTTCTCGCCTAAAGAGTTGCATATGCCTTTGATGGAATGCTTACAAAAAGTTAATTTTTGTGACAACTCTTTCATCCAGGAATCCTTTGTGGTGAACTCTGACACTGTTAAGATTGATTTACTTCATCATGAATTTATCAGGCATAGGGACCATCAGAAATGGCTTTTTTATCACATCGTCCTGGGTCCCGAACAGCGTTTTCATTTGAAATCCATCCACTTTGAGCGTGATGAATGGAAGGTACGATACTATGATGAATTGATCATACGTACTTTTGAACCATCCTCAATTTTTATCACACTCCCACCTGGAATTTCAATATCGCAGGTCGTCGATCAAACGCAAAGTTGTTATCTCCGAGAAGCATATGCCTGTATCGTACCATCACTAAGAACCCCTGTTGTTGGCACTATCCATGCTGGATTGAAAGAGCAGTATACTAATACCACACCAACTGCTCATTTTCCAAATGGCCATGGAATGAACGGTGATAAGTGTGTGCCCTCTCATGGACAGTCGAGTCCAACACCAACAGGGAATAGACCGGCGTACCACCCACCTTACAAACCCAGGCACAGTAGAGGATCTCCCAACATACCCCCTGAGGGTGATATTGAGATGCAGCCTGCCCCAACCAATCACAGCAAACCCCCAGAACCCCCGGAAACGCATCATCAGGCGCCTGCTGGCGAACACTGTGATGATGTGCCCATGGAATGTATTGCAACAGCGCTTGATCCGGTTGACGATGATACTGGTAGTTCTGATAAAGAATCGCGCCAACTTGTAAATACTCTCCATGGTCATTCCCCTGTCGCCTCTAACAGCAACCTTGCCAAGGACAACCTCGATCAGACTCACCATAGCGAACCAGGACAAAATACCCAAAATGGCATTATGAGCAGCCCCAATTCCCCCAAAATGAAACACTTGCACCAGAACGCTGGTATGCACACCGACCACGAAGATGTCGCCAACGTGGGGTACTCACAGTTGTGTGACACTTCCCAACCAGAGAAATTTATCCCCAACGTCACTGTTCAACTCTCATTAATGAACTGCCCCGCTCAGAGAAAGGATGCTACCCACGGACCCACTCATACCCACTCCATGCCTCAGGCCGCACAATCACTTAAACCTCCTACGAATATTGCCAAGGACCCAACGCCGAAACAGCAAGACCAATCTGGCAATCTTACCTCACAAGTTGGTTTACCAGCACACAAGAGCCAGGAGACCAGTAAACAGGCGAGCCACAACAAAAATGAGCACAAGGGTACACCTAATCAACCACCCGGGACTATCCTTGACTTCTTAGCGCAGAATGCCGCCTATCAACCACTGGATGGTAAGGCGCAAACGCATGCTCCTAGTGATGATGTAATCTTTGTCAAAGCCTCACATAGCCCTATTGACAATATCCTCTGTGGCAGCGAACAAAGCAGTAATCTCCTTATTTCCAATAGAGAAATCATCAATGGATGGCCCAGCTCATTTTCCCATGCTGATAGCGATTACTTTTCCAAGCTTGCAACGTGTTATCACATTAACTTCCCAAGCTATATGTGTTATGCGGTTACTGCACTTCGTGTCCTCACCCATGCACCTTGGAATGATAACATGTTCCATGGCCATATCAGAGAATTAGTCTTATGCGCTATTGGCAATGGATGGACATGGGCTGACCAGACTGCTACTGTGCAAGGAAGACGAGTGAGCGTTGGAGAAGTCTGCGCTGCTTTTGCCAGCTACCTGAATGTGAATGCCTTTCCACCCGGGCAAGTCTCTGACCTTGACACCGCGATTATTGCAGCCTGTGATGATTTATTTCCGGAACATTGCGAATTCTTCTTTGCGCATTTTCAGGTGAGCTGCCTTTCATGTAATGCATCAGGCAAGGTTTCTGCTGCTCTGTTCGATACAATGTTGAGTATTAACCTTGAAAATGATACCATTGATCTTACACAAATGATTGCAAATCGGGCTCCGCGACTTGCGCTTGACAGGGAAGATGTTGATTTCTCTCATGCCAGTGACTGTTTCAATGAGGACCAACAAAGCAATGAAGAGATTGAAGGTTGCTTGACTTTCACCCTTAAGATTACAAGCCCCTTTGAGCAGCTGCCAATTGCCACCAAGGCATTAAACCTCCTTGGACAGCTCTTTGACGTTCCTACCCTGAGTGTCAATCCTGTTTCTCAACCTTTCATTATCACTGGTATCATTCTTGTTCAAGGAAAGTCATCACACCATTTTCTTATCATTGAACGGTGCAATGAAGAACAGGTTCTTGTTTATGATAATCTACGAGGCCATGTTTGGATCCCGGTCAAACAACTGAAGGCAACCGCCGTTGTATGGGGTTTTGTTTTTCGTCGGCATGAACATCAGCCTTACTCCTTCCAACCTCCGCAGTATAAGGCCATTGCACCTGCCACACTTCAGTGTGCCAAGCAGTCTCAACGACTCAAAAAACCAAAGTTAAAACCTAAAAATACTATTGGCATCAGTGCTAAACGGTATCAGGCCCCCAGTTTTTCAAGAAAGAAATTGGGAAATCACAGTACTTCAGATAAGCTGACCAAAGCATTGAATGACAAGACAATCGACTCCCCACTGCCAGGTGAGAACCTTCCTCCTGACGATATCCCGAAACACACCCACCCTGAACACAGTGAGGCGGGTGATCAACACGGGGCACTCGTGGTTGGTTACCCACCCACAACTGAACACACGTCTCTCCCCCTGCCAAATGAGTCGGCCGGCAATGATCATTGCTGCCACCATGGGGTATACACATGGTTGGCCCTGGTCCGCCGTCTCCTCATGGTAGCACACCCATTCCACAGACTGGCCAGAACGATGACATAACGGGTGATGTGTCTGAAAGCCACTGTGGGGCACCCACAGTTGGCCGCACGGACACTCCTCTAAGTGATAATGTTACACTACTCCGTGCAGACCTTAGTAGTAAAGAGCTTGCTGCTGTTCCCTACCCTCATGAGACTGAGGCTTTGACACCAGTCAGTATCACTGCGAGTGCCCAGTGCTCAAAGCATGAGCATACGCCAGCAGAGGATGTCCGGTCATGCCCTGATGATAACTGCAACAAATTCAGTCCATCATGTGCACATGCTGATAGCTTTCGCCCTCCAGCCAGTGGAGAGACTTGTGCTCCCCAGAGTTCCTTTGTGAAGGAGAAAGATGCATCCCCTCCCAAAAGGGCTAAGCATTCCAAAGTTTATCCATATGCCATCATTAGCCTTTTTGACGGCGTAGGCTCAGCCATTCCGGCCATCACTAAAGCTATAGGATGTGCCCCGCGTATCATCATTGTTGCAGAATGTGATCCAATCCTCAGACAACTCGTGGGGGAACAATTTGGTCTTCGCACGGATGGTGAATGGACCCAAACCAGCAAAGACACTTACACGCTCTATGCAAACGATGTGCGGCAGCTTATTCGCAATCAATGTCAAATACTCAAGGAAGCATTTGCATTAGCTGGACCACAGTGCCGCTGGTTCGTAATTGCGGGTTCACCCTGTCAGGACCTCACCCCAGCCGGTCCCTTTAAAGGACTCCTTGGACTCACTGGCCACTGTAGCTCCCTTTTTTATTATGTCCACATAATTCTGTGGCTTGTGCAAATGAACTATCCTCTTGAATACATCCGTTTTCTGCTTGAAAATGCAGGTGCCATGCTTGACATTCATCGCAAAGCCATCCTCCGTGCCCTTGGGCTTAACCCTGATTCCACTCCTGACAGCTTCCGAGTTGACCCCAAGAATACACATGGAATACGACGTAACAGATTCTACTTTCGCAACTACCAAGACTGTGTCAAAGTCTCTAAGGCGGTCGTCCTTGAACCAAGTGACATAGAAGGACCCTTATTAGACTTTGATGGTCATCCGATTCCTTTTGGACCACTCCTACGAGTCAGATCTGTCCTGGGTCACAATGTGTATCAGCTATCTTGGACGGCATACCAACCAATTTCTCTTATATGGGACTACCTCTATTGGGGAGATAAAGCTCAATTTCAACTCCAAGCCAAAATGCACTCCAGTGATATAATCCCTGCCCTTGATTTTGAGAAATCCCTACCGCCACACTATTTGCGTGCATGGAATCGTTTCTTGCAGTCTCTCCGACAAAAAAATGTGAGTACCATTGATAGAGACCGGCTTGTCCGTGCTATCCTTCCAATATTCCATCATCCCCACATCAAAGCACCCATGAGAATCTTGTACTGTGAGGAAGTCGAAAAACTAGCTGGATTATACAACCATTTTGACCGAGTACAAGCACATCGTTCGCTGCTCACTGAGTTTACAGTTAGAAACTATTGTGGCAATAGTTTTCATCCTGAATATATTCAAGCAGCCGTAGGACACCCTGAGAGGCTACGCGACTGGCTTACCGAACCTGCTGACACAGCAACCAAACATGCATGGTCCGGAGTCGCTCACCCAAAACAGGCTCGAGCTCAATATCAAGCCCTGCGTGAACAAGTACAAACCCTGGCACGAGAGCAACGTATTCGTGATTTCTCTTCCAAGCAAATTGGTCTTGACCCAATGCCAGAATTCCCAATTCATGCACTCGAAGGGCCCTTAACCCCAATCATGCCCAATGTATTTCCGAAGCAACTGCTGCCTACTGCCCGTAAGATTCACCCTGCTGACCTAGGTGTCATGGATGATAAACCGCCATCGCAGTTATCACCAACTGCAGTCCAACTCCTTCAGGAAAAACACATGCAAAGCATCCTTATAGGAATGAAGTTTTTCGGAGCAGGAATTGGCAGAGCAGAAGATTTGTTGCAATTCTTCCTTGGGCACAACTATGATGCTGCTATCGAGCGCCATTGTCCTCAAGCCAAGGAATGGATCTCCCACATGCTGAGATCTGTTGGACGGTGCACCTCCACCATGACGCAACTTTTGCTCTGGCTGTACTCCATTTTACATCGTGAGCAGATTTCTGTCCATTTGGTCCATATTGCTGATTGGGAGGATCAAGCACATATTACCACGTTTGTGGACGCCCCTGCCAAATGGACTGTCTATTGTGTTCAATTTCCACGTTCGAATACTTTCCACCTTGACACAGCCGCGTGGAATTGTCATACCAGAGTTGACATCCCATGGCAGCAACTGCCTCGCCCTGTTGTGTTTACTGCTGTACCTATCCCTTTCCATTGTACCAACCCCAACTGCATCTGGTTCGCTGTTCCATATGGGCATAAAGGACAATATCTACTTTGTCATCGGTTTATCGGGGCTTTCCTATATGACCAGTGCATTGTTTGCTTTCTGTCTCGATTTGTAGCACAATCCTCTTGTAATGTACACATGGCAGTCAGTGCTTATCCTGAATTCCATGGTTGCATGTTTATTGACAACGAGGGTGATGTCGCTGTTGCTGCTGCGCACGACTGGAAACTCGATGACACTAAGGGTTACCAAACATGCCTGATTAAAGCATCTATTGACAACCGTGTTTTCAAGTACCCAGATCATAGTGCCGCTCTTCCACACATTAACCATATTGGGAAAATTAGTCAGGAACTCGCATGTAGCTGGAATCCAGACAATGCCCCCCCTAACTTTGCCTATTTTGTGTGTTCCCTGATTAAGTGTAACCAGTAGACATGCCGCGCCTCGGGACTGTTGCGAAACCTCTGCTGCTCGAATTTCGCAACGCGTGGTCCCGACAAATTCGAGCACTGTATTCACTCCAATTTATGACCAAATGTCCGAAGAGCCTTCACTGCTTGCAGTCACTCTCTTTTCTGCCGCATGTGCTCCAGATACCTGCTCCGTGGCCAATATTAGACATTCAGACGGTGGCTAATAAGTGTGGTATCCACAGTGAATGTTTTTTCCAATCTAGACAACTCCTTGCGCAAGCGCTGACCGACTCTTCTGAGTTTAGCCTTCTCTGTGCTGAAGTCCTTAAATATCGTCTAGAAAAGAAACAAGACTGCTGCACTGCCCTTAGATATTTAACCACATGGAATGTATCAGGGTGGAGAACGTTGCAATGGACTAACCCAAAGACACAAGCCATCCTCCGCCGCGCTAGGCAGGGAATCGTCTGCCTCCAAGAAACTAGATGGACAACAAGTACTGCTACCAATTTTCTCCAAACCTATCCAGGTTTCAACATTGCGCACTCCCCATCAATCGTCACAGAAAATGGAGGCTTATCGGGAGGGGTAGCCATATTGATTCCATGCTCCTTTAGACTTCTACAGGAGATTGTTGTCGCGCCTGGAAAACTACTTGCCGCACAGGTCCAGACCAGAACCGACTGCTTTTGGGTAATTTCGGCCTATTGTCATCCCAGCAGTGCTAAAGAAGATTGTGAAACGCTTGCCAGATGGTTATCTGACCATCAGGACCATCCGGACCCTTTCTTCATAGTCGGCGATTTCAATCATGGGCATCACCTCTCCCCTGACGCTTGGCACCGCATATTAAGTACAGCTCAAGGTGATGACATTGTTAAAGATGAACCGACTTTCTGGGGCCCGAACGGCTCGTCAGCAATCGACAAGGTCATTCTTCCGGCCGAATACATGAATCGAGGACTTATCCAACATCATGTATTCTATGATCGGCTTTTTGAACTTGCTGGACATGCATGTATCTCCATCCAATTGCGCCACAGGCCACCAGTTGCCAGTAGCCCTGACCTACCTCTTCATATGACCATACCAGCGAGTGTTTTCCAACCGGGTAAGGACCGACATGACACCAGGCAAGTTTGGCCATCACTCCAATCGCTGGTTCGACGGCTGTGCTTAGTCTCTCAACCCACCCTTGAATCCCTTCAGACATTAGTATGGCAATGGTGGATGTCACTCCCTAAACGGCCCCGGGACTTCAACACTCTGAGGAAACACCTCCAATCTGATCGATCACTTCTCAATATTTCTAAACGTTTGCTACGAGAGCTTCTGGCGGCCCTTCCAGGCTTCCGCCCTGCCTTAGAAGAATATTGCCAATCATCCACGGTAATTACGGTGCCTCGTACCTTCCTTTGGAAGTGTTTCGAGCTCCTTGACCTGCAGCTACAACAACAGCATCTTATCACAAGGAATCGAGACGAAACTACTCGAAGTCGTGGCCTTGGGACCAATGCCCCCCTGTGGCAGAGACTTCGGGCTAGTTGCCCGCGAACTGTATTTTATAATGGTCCGATTCTGGACGGCGAGGGCAACCAGTGCCGGACTGATCTGGACCTGTCGGCAGCCATGCTTGCTACCCGCAAGTTCTGGTTCCAGCCGCCTGTCAAATATGATCCTGAGTGGACGGACTACCTGGATCAATATAAAGCGCAAATCCAGCCCTGGCCACATGTTCCCCCGCCCGGTGCGGAAGACCTAATCAGAACTGTCCTTGCCACTAATGATTCCTCCCCAGGACCAGATGGAATACCCTATGCTGCATGGCGACTCCATCCTGGAGTGTCTTCGGAGGCGATGGTTACGCATCTCAATGACATTTGTCGGTCTGCAGTTCCACCTCCTTGTTCAGTCCAAGCATGGATCCCGAAAGCCAAAATGGGCCCCACTGCTGATAATTTCCGTCCACTAGGTATGCCATCGACATTTGAGAGAGTCATAGATGGAAGCATCGCAACAGTCATGACTAAAGCCATTGCTCCGCTACTCCACCCCTCTCAAACGGTGCTGAATGTCTTCCGCGAACCCCAAAGTGCTGTCCAATCCGTCCAAGCTGTGTTAGATCAAGATGCACCCTGCGCATGTCTATCCCTAGACCTGTCCAAAGCATTCGAGAGGATTAACCCCTACTGGATCCTGCAAATTTTATCAGCGTGTAAAGCCCCCTGGTGGATCATCATGTATACTCGACACATCCTACTCTTCCGAAGATGCAGGCACAAGGTCCAAGGTAAGCTCCTGCCCTCAAAAATGATTGTCACGGGCGTTGATATGGGTCGGTCTTTCTCAGTTCTGCTTTTCTGCGTGGCCATGGACCCAGTTTTAACCTACCTCAACCGAATCCCCGGAATGCTTACAGTTCAAGGATATGTTGATGACACCACGATGGTGGGAGACACCACAGCTGGCATGCAATGGCTCACGGGTTCTGGCTCAAGTAGACATTCCCCTATATAATTTTTATTTATTATTCAAATAAATCAAAACCTATAAATGAAAACGCAATACCGCAAAACGACGGAATCTCACAGACCGCACTTTATATTAATCTCTTTTTCGACTGCCAGTACGCAATTGAAAACCGGACCGGGTATAGAAAAAGGGAGTGTAGGTTAGATAGTCCCCGAAACCCCTTTAATATCATTGGTGAGGGTGGGGGGAAAACAAAAATCCCTTCAAACAGGGAATGTCAACTTGAGCCAAAATGTAGCCCATCATAGGATGAAGTTCTACATTCCCAAAACATTAGTGAACAAGTACACTACACGTTCTGGCTCAAGTAGACATTCCCCTATATAATTTTTATTTATTATTCAAATAAATCAAAACCTATAAATGAAAACGCAATACCGCAAAACGACGGAATCTCACAGACCGCACTTTATATTAATCTCTTTTTCGACTGCCAGAATTGTTAATTGTCTTTGGATCCATTTGAACCACATTTCGTGTTCAAATGTGTAAACGCCAGGCTGATGGTTATTTTCTGCCAATTCATCTATCAGGCTGGTGGGATACAAACGCCAATTACGCCCCAATATATGTGTTGGATTCCAGCAGTCGAAAAGATATATAGAGGGATGAGTGGATTTGTAAAAATTTTACCCAGTCCAGTTTCTATGGGAGTTGCCAAGCTAAAAAGGTCTCTGGAGGATATACCGCAACTGAAGTCTCTGGATGCCACAGCTGTTCCAGTGTAAGTGGAAATCGATTTTGCAATAGGTGTTGAAAAGGTGGTGGTGTGGATTCGTCCCACCTACTCAGTGCATCTGCTTCTTCATTTCGTTCGCCAGAAATATGAGAAAGGTCAAGTTCCATGCCGGAGAAGGTACATAACAGAGTCAGCTTTTCGAGAAAAAGGTTCATCGGAGATGACATCGAAAATAATTTGTTGCCGCCCGCTTCTGCTCCAGTGTTATCAGTCAAGGAAGGTATACGTAAGGGATATCGAAATCCAGGGGAGCTGCGGCTGAAAATAAAAAGTATTGCCATTTGTGCCAAGGTCTCAAAACAAGCGATACATTTCTGCATTTCTTTGCTGACAGGAATATGCATGGATTCAAATTTTGCATAGGAAAAGGTTTCACTAAACCAAACTGCGGTGCCAGAAGGAAAACGAATGAATCCGCCGATTTGGCAAGTATCGCCATGAGCACATGCGTCAGCTGCGCACTCGCCAGTCCAAAGTTGTTTTGGCCTGAGACATTTCACCAGGGAGAGTGACTGTAACCAGGCTGAAAACATATGCAGAATCCGTATGGAGTCTGATGATAAGCATCGCTTTGACGATTGCATATCTCGAATGCGAAGCCATGTGCGTCTTTCAGAAAGATAAATATTGTTGAGATCCGACAGGGAGGAAACGTTTTGATGGCGAATGGCCAACAAAGTGCTGCCTACAGGTATACCAGTGCCTGTGGGTGTACTGGTAAATTTCAAATCATTGTCCAGACAAGCCATGACATTACGCCAATGGCCTGGGTCGATGCTAAAATGACTTGCAGGAACATGGAAAAGGTCCTTGTATAATATTGGAAGCCAGCATCGCATGAGCAGAAAAATCTGAGTCACCCAATTCAGTAGCCCAACCAACTTCTCCAATGCCTTCTTTGAGGTACGAGAAGATCGTATCATCTGTGTGATGTAGTTGCGCAGTTTTTCCAGTTTCACAAGAGGTAGGTCTATGTACCCAGATGTAATCTCAAATTGCCAGCCAATCCAGTGAATCCGAGCACCAAATTCAGATTTCCGCCAGGAGATAGGAATGTTCAAAATTTGTGAAGCTATGCAGAGCTCACAAGCCATGATCAATGCTACTGATTGAGGAAAAAGGAATAAGTAGTCATCAACGTACAGGAATCCGGCGTGGATCCACCACAGGAGGTGGTGGAAAAACCTCAATATAAAGCTCCCCACACGTGTCCAGTGATATGCGCTAAAGGTAGCGCCGAAGGGGGCTACTTTGTAAAAGTATATCTTGTTATCGAGTGTAAAGCCTAATAGGCCGCGTTCTTCTGTTCGAATGACAACAAGCTTGTGGGCGGATTTGATGTCGAGCGAAAATCCCACCAATTGTTCTTGGGTTTCCCTCAATGGGTATACCCGCATAACGTCCAATGCACTCGGCAATGTCGTGCGCTCCGGTATGGAGCACCGACTGTTTAGGCCGCATATTGATGAGTCAACAACTAATCGAGGGGGCCGATGATCGCTGAGAGCAAGGCCGAGACGTCCAATGGCTAACTTGTCCCCAAATTCTGCTTGTGCATCGGCCAAGGTGCCATGGTACTCGTAGATCCATCCCTTTTCCAGCTCTTGGTTGACCAAATCACGAGTGGTCTCCAAGTCTGATTCTGCAGATTGCCAGTTCGTCATGTGGATGGATAAAGGGATGGAATCATCTGCTTTGTCTTCGGCACGAGGAAAAATGGTTGAAGGTGGGATATCCGATTGGATTCCTGTCGGAGCTCCATGTCGTAACATATCAAACAGGGAATTGTCCTTGTCTTGCATAATTCTTGAAATGGCCGCCATAATCTCAAGGTGCATGGGTTGGTCCATGCGAATGCTCCAGTCTGCAATCATGCCATGAGATTGTATAAAACGTTCCATGGAGTGTCGAAATGGAGCCAAGTCTTCTGCAGAAAAGGGTGGTTGGGCTTCATGGGCCCGAAAAAACGCTTGCATTTTGTCCAGCATCCCATTGTGAAGGATCAATTGAACCCAGTCTTGTCGAAGTTGCTTCAAGCTGTCAGGAGTAGCCCGATGTGGACGACTCCAATCGGGTTCAGAGTTGAGGCCACCACCATCTTCATAACTCACCGGAAAATCACAAGAACCCTTCACAGGGATGCATTGTTGTACTGTTGTCCATGTCAGTTGGTGACCAGTGTCAGAAGCGCAGAGTGGTGCAATCAAGTTGGCAATCGCCGCACACATTGGTTCCGGGTATTCAGCAGTGTCGCGGCTCTTAAAGGTTCCATCCGCATGTCGAACGCCAGAAATGGGTTCATGGGAGTCTTTGGGGTGATTGCAAATGGATCCTAAGGATTTTAAAGCTGGATATGAACATGCCAACAACCAACTCTTATTCCAATTCCGCGAGAAAGCACAAGCAGGAAAATTTACCAAAAATATAGCACAAAATTTTATGAATCGCCGAACCTCCGCCTCCAGCCATGCCATAGAGTTCGTCGGTTGTTCAAGGTGGACATGTCCACCTGCAGAGTAAACCAATTCCAAGCACAAAACGCATCGGGTCATCAGTTCATAGCTCGCTTGGACTCGGTCAAGTTGGGCTGGAGTGAGACCAGGAAGGCCTTGCATAAACTCAGGTGTCCGCAATGCTGGTGGTCCATGAGGCTTCAGTTTGAGTCGGCTGTACTCACCACAGTTTGGGGCGGCCCCTGCATAACCCACGCATCCAGATGAGCATACACGCAACAAAGGTTCAAAGAATGAGTTATTCAAAATATCCATGTCATCACAAATCAATTTGTCAACTGGAAAGCAAATGCAATTACGCTGTAGCATCGCTGATGTCAGAGGATGTCCGGCTCCAGAGCATAGGTCCAGAAAAATTCGAGAACCTTGTAAATAGGAGAAATCCACATTGTTTGAAACAGATGGTGGGATAACCTCCTCTGTATGTGAAACAGTCTCCAAAGCTTGGGCTTGAGGAGATGGTGAGATGGTTGGGGGTGAAAAAATTTCGCCCTCCTTGTCATCGCTGAGATCCATGCTGGTCGCTGTGGTCTGTGCATCGGAAGCCGCAAGTCAGTGGGGTTGTTGTTGATGAGCAAATGCGCTATGGGCTTGGCCGCAAGCTTGTCCAGAAGCAAGCGGATAGGCACAGAAGTGGCCAAACTTGCAGAGATCACCCTTCTGACAGCGACCAGATTGGAATTGCATACAGAGCTGCTGCTTCTTGCCCTGAATCGTTGCTTCTGTCACCCAAGTTGGTCGTCCTTGAGCTTCGCCTCTGGTGTTCTTGCCAATGGATTTGGATTTGCCTTTTCCCTTACTCTTGCCCTTGGGGGCTGTAGTGGTCGAGGCCGAAGATGAGGTTGAACCCATAGGTCGTGAGGTGACCTTGGCTCTTGGCTGCAAAAGGGAGGCCATGTCCGCCCTCAGGTGAGTCACCTCATGTAAGGCGTTGTCCAATGTAAATCCTTGATCCAACACCAATTCGTGAATCAGATTCCATAGTTGTTTGTCTGCTGCCTGTGCCTCCAGTACGTTCGGCGTCCGGAGTCCAGAATCTCCGTCCAAACGCTGGGTCAAGAAGCTCATGAAGCGTAATGAGTATGCCCGCAATCGTTGGAGATGACATGCTCCCACTAATGCCATCGCAGTGTTGTGAATATCCATCATGTTGCGGATTGCGTTCACGCCCATCCCAGTGTTGTTGATGTCCAAGGCCGGAGGTTCGTCCAGCAACAACTGGTGTAATTGAAGACCCTCAATGCGGGGGACTTTGGGCTTATGGTAAATCACCATATCATCCATTTTGGATTGTGACATTCGATAACGCCAAGGGATCCATGGATACTCACGTTTGCTATGATGCTGAAACGCCATTGAAAGCAAGCGAGAACTGGGCATCGTGTCTGGGCTAAGGACCTCTGATGGATAGTCTTCCAAAAATTGTTTCTTCAATTTCGAAACTGTGTTCGCCTGAAGCTTGGGGGCGAAAGATTCAGACCATGATCCTTCAGGAGCTGATGCTGTCGGCATGCCAGCAATGTTAGAGTCCCGACTGGTACTAGTAGAGTCAGGTTGCAACTGTTGCCAAGCCACTTTCAGGTTTGAACGCTGCACCAAAGAAATTGGTGAATTGCACAACTGGTCCCAAATGCCTTCATTGAACTCTTCTTTGGAATTAACTACCATTGCGAAATTTTGGGATGTCCATCCCTCCTGCACCAGCTGCGAAGCCAATGTTGGGTCAACCCCACATTCAGACAAAACGTCTTCAAACGCAGGTAAAGCCATGTTGTCTCCACAGGAGACTACGCCAAACGCATTGGATGAAGCGTCCACCGAAAAATTATAATTCATAACTGCATTATGATTGAACACGTGGGCAGTGTATTCATATGGATTGGTATAAATGGAAGTTCTCATCATGCGATCAAAAAAGATTCATGTGAGGGACATAAATTGAGTATGGGGAAAGAAAAGGACTGTTAATAAGTTTGGAAGGTTGTGTGGACCTACGCTGACCCCAGGCCGACGCGATGGCAACATGCCAATCAAAGCAAATGGATGAACGCATTGCTGCTGAAAATTTGTGAAGACACTTTGAACCAAGATTGAACCTGGATTGATGCAAATGCCTTAAAAATGTAAACATTTTCAATGTTGATCCAATATCACGTGCCTTGAGTGAATCGATGTTGGAGCCTGGAGCCACATCTGCATGGAGGTTAAGTTCGATGCCTTAACTGAGTATGTGGAAAAACAATGGCTGCTCAGTCAATTGCACATTTCAGCAAGCTCGGCGCCCCGCAGTGAAGTAATGATTCATTAGGAATCGGTTGAAACTTGTTGCCAACGGTTGCAGCAGGCTGCATGTCGACAAATGCTGTATGATGGTTGGAGCTGAGTGTCAAAATGACAATGGTCTCGGGGTAAACGAGCCCCACAAGCTGCCCTATAATGCACACCTTCCCAAACCGGCTGTTGTTGATCATCACAGTGAAGCATGATGTGTTGAATTTTTGTAAAGCGGGCAACAACCAGTTCCTCCGGAGGTCCAAGCAGGGTCATGTTGTTCGATACTTTCCGAGGTGAATCTGATGAGCTCGATGATGAGGAGGATGATGACGAGTCGCTTTCCACCGTGATCTCATCCCCTGAGTCAATGGTGGCAAGTGCCGTTGGCTGACCTTTCAACAGAGGGTCTTTGACAGCATTGTTGAATGGAAAAAATGTCCATCGGTGCTCTTGGTATGACTTGGCAAAGCTTTCTAATTTGACTGGGGGTTCACGGATCGGTTGCTGTGATCTACGATGCAACGGTGTCACAAATCGATATCCAGATTGCACTTGGGTGATGAGGGTGTCCTGCAGTGCCAGCTGGCCGGCGGTGTCATCCCGGCTGTAGAGGCGCATGCTGCCACGTCGATGGTGGCCTTGGAGGTGTCGCTGCTCCTCCGTCACGAGGCCCTGCTGGGCCAACTGATTGGACCAAGACAAAGTAGTGGTCTTCAATGAATGCAACGTGTAATCATTTGGATTGGCAGACAGTGGTGTGTCTGAAAGTTTCCAGGGCAGTGTGCACATAAATCGCATCCACTTCAATGCTTGAGAGTAACTCATGGGAATCATAGGCTGCACAAATCCAGTGTCCAATGTCATGGGAAGCAAAAAATCACCGGCAGTCTGAGCGTTGTGCATAGGTCCCCAAATGGTATCCAGCGCCACCAACCACTGAGCTGTCCATGACCAATCGCCTCGAGACAGGAAACCCCTCGCCTGCAGGGCCCAAGGTTGGCCGGATTTAGTTGTTTTAGTCTGAAAGCATGAGCCACGCAGTGCCGTGATGCACCATGATAATGATTGCAAGTTGATGCGCTGTCCATCTGAGAATCTCAGGCCTGCCCACAGCATACAAAGGAAGCCACCCAGAACGACCTGATCCTGTAAAGGACAGTCCTTCATCAGTAATCGTCGTTCCCACTGTGTGACGATGAATAGGCTCAAAGGAATGGCTTCCTTACGTTCATGAATTTTTGGATTCAAAAATGAATTGACAACTGGTCCATGCAAAGTACTCCAAGCCGGAATTTGTAAAGTTTTCTGTAACCAACGCAACGCTTTGATGGCTGCTGATGCGCCAAATCCCCAATCTGTCTGGCGCCCCTCGTGCGTGATTTGCAGCAAGTCGGACAATTTGTATGTCCCGATGGCCTGCCAGGTCAATGAGAACTCCTGTAGAATGTTGTGGACACACTGCAATGTACCAATGTACTTGAACATTGTGGAATTCGAAAATTTGTCAAGCAAACGAAGGCAATGTGATTCAAAATGAGTTGAACCCTGAAAGTCACTCCAAACTTGTGACAAATTGCCAATGCTGTGGACCAGTGCTATCCAACGGCGTTGCAGATCGACAGAGATACCTTGAACACGAGTTCTTTGAGGCGCTGACGAACCACGAGGTGCTTGCGCCGGCAAAAACACAGGTTTGGACATCTTGACATCTACACTTGAAATATCAGGTATGCCAGAAACTGTCATGTCATTTGAACGCCTAGGCGACTGCAAAACTGGGTAAGGATTCGGCCGTTCGAATTTGGGAACTTCTTTGCCCCCTTTTGACAGTGGCTGTGACAAACTGGCAGCATGACGAAAATGAAAACTTGGAACTGGTTTCGGTGCTGGTCGACTCTTGGGACATGGGTTGGAAATCAAGGTCCAGTCATCGATGTCCACATCCATCTGCGCAACGAAAAATTTTGAAAATGATGTACTGAGGTCTGCACTGCACTCAAAGCGACGTCGAACCAGGTCCCCGAAAAAAGTTGAATCAATGAAATCTGGATTGCAAGAAATCTGACAACTGTCACAGGCAGTACTGAAAATTAGAGCCCACCACAGATGGCTCACCATGTGCGCCCGGGTCCGGCCGGAGATGAATGAAAGCAAATGACAACCAAAATGTTTGAGTTTGATCTGCCAGTCTGTTGTATGAGCAAATGCCCTGTAAAAAAACGCGAATGAAAAAGTTCAATGTTGACTACATGTGAAGCTGAAAACAAGCATGAACGCGAACAAAGCTGAAAATAAAAACAAAAATCCCTTCAAACAGGGAATGTCAACTTGAGCCAAAATGTAGCCCATCATAGGATGAAGTTCTACATTCCCAAAACATTAGTGAACAAGTACACTACACATGCCTGGCAAGCTTGCATTCGTTTGAAATCCGCGGGCATTCAAATTGATGAACACCACTGCTGGCGAACCAGTGGGATCAATATGCATGCAGCTTGCTCGGGTCAGATCGACCAATACCCATCACTGCACTGGGCACAAAGGTTATCAGGATATGCTACACTACGACAAGCTTTGGTTCACAGGATCGGTTATAGCACCACCACCATTGTGTGCAGATCAAATTTGTTTGTGTGCCTCACCCCAGCAGAAGTGGATTCCATTCTATCTGGAGAGCATCTAGCCAAAATTGACCCACTCTTCCTAGTACAGTGTGGCTGCTCCAACAAGTGCAGTGTTCTAGTTAATCATCCTGCCTCCCATAGTACTCTAAATGCGCTAGAACGCTCCGACTGGGGAGCACACCTCATTGAAGGCAAAACCACTGCGCTGGGGCTAATCCTATATGGGAAATATACCCGTAGTAATCAAGGGTGGACCCCAGTAGAGGAGCTTACAGGCACACAAGCCATTAATCCCAAAGCTATGACTAAGGCCAACCAACGACTAGCCCTTTTTGCCACACCTGCCCACTCTGTAGTGCAAAGAAGCCTTGCCAACAACTGTTTTATTCTGTCCCTTAATATTTACCAAAGTACATATTTTGGCTTTACCCCGGACGACATTAACTTATACCAACAACGCTCTGCTAAACTTATCCTTGGGAGACCATGGCTTGCTGCAAGGTATCTCCCACATATATTCCGTTGGTTAGGTATTGCTCCCGCTTTAGACCCGGCTGTCACGCTCACTGCAGCGTGTTTGGGCTATTGGCTGAGACAGAATGGCTCTACGGCCTTTCTCTCACCGGGGTACCCGGATGTAGGGACAAGGCAAGGAGCAGTTGTCCAACGCATATTCCGAACATGGACTCCCCTGCTAGGCATTGACACAGTCGGTAACTTGCTACGCATATTTGCAGGACAGAATACCAGAAAAAAACAATTCCAATTCCTTCGCCAGTTGAAACTCAGTCTGTACGAGGCCATCCAAGTGCATGCACTGCAATATTTACAGTCTAGAGTAAGTTCGCAGCTCCTTCCGGGCGGGGTATCGTGGGCTTGGTTGACTCATTTAGCCACAGTGCCTAAACTCGCTGTTAATGGGGTTGCACGCTTTGCGGTCTTACGGTGGGCGGTAAATGAGGATGATGATGAATGTCTGCGGCTTCGACTGGCAGGCTCGCTACAGGCTGAGCAACCATGCCAACTCTGTGGGGTTCCCACCCGACTGTACCCACTCGGACTTAATTTTGCTCCCGCTTGTGAAAAATGCTGTCATGACCATGGTATCAACGCCACTACCCTGCACAGCAGTGAGAGATGGGGGATCCCGACCACGTCCCCCTGGCATGCCATCGCGGAGTCGGCTCGGGGATCCTTTTCCATTCCTGCCTCATGGCGTGACCGGGCACGAGATCTTCCCCCTTGCGTAGCATGTGGCTATGGGGACAATTCCTCTCAGCATTGGGCTCGTTTCTGCATTGTGCCTGTCCTTGTTGCCAACATCTTCTCACCTACTCCCACTCCAGTTAAATCTTTGGATCAACTAGCCCGAGTCAACACAGCTGGATGTGTAATCGCGAGCCACATCTTGCATCAGTTCCGCCGACTCTTGCTTGAGCATGGAGGCATGCAACATGCACCATCCTCAGTTCCCCTAAGTGTCCCCGAATGGTTAACCCGCCTGCATGATAATGCCCTGCAAGCGATACCAACTCGTTTCCTTCCGGAGCCTGCGTCACCGATAAGACCCCAGCATGCAGGCGCAAACAACCAGAACCATCCCTGCCACATGCAAACTACTGCCAATGAAGCAGTTACACTTCACTCAGCAGCACTTCCTGATCTGGTTTGCACAGCGTTGACATTCATTGCCCCGGATCAACCTATTGCGGTGCTCCCACTTGGACATCCATGGCTCAGCCTCATTACCCCAGCCGGGGCCCGGATGGCAGGATTCCGCCCCAATGCTAAAATTGTCCCAGCCAGCCCCAGTTCGCCTAATTCTGTCTGCACTGTCACTGCTCTTCAACCCATCAGTCCTAATGAGTTGATCCTAGCAACCTCTCCCGACCAGGCACCATCCGAAACCGTGATCCAGATCGTAGGTCAATTCGATGGTAGTTGTATGCATGATGACTCCTTAGGCGGCGCTGGATACGTTATCTATGTAATAGAAGGGGGTCGGTCTCGAGTTGTTGCATGTCGGTCGGTCGCCTTACCTCATTGTTCAGACAATATAGAAGCAGAAATCATGGCCTGCTTATATCTGGTTGAGGAGGTGGCTGTCGTCGTCAAGCAAAGTTTATCAAGCCGCGGCTTCACACCCAAGGTGGTCATCCAAGGTGACATCCTTCCTGTTATCAAATACTTTCAATTTGCAGGCCGTCTCCGAAGGATAGACATGCACCAACCACTGGAAAGCATTCGTTCAGCCGTGAGTCTACACCTTCCGGACAGCCTCTTCATATACCTGCCTCGCGTCGCTAACGGCATTGCAGATGACCTAGCAGGGCAAGCTACCCAATTCCTGTTGACTAGATATAGGAGCGATCCCGCTGCTTTCAATAGGGATGCTGGACCGGTGTCCATTAAGCCATCATTCCCTGCAGGTCTCTTTCAGGTCGGAGGTTTCCACATTCAAAGTTTTGAACCACCCTGGAGCCAGCCCACCCTTACCCTAGTTGAGAGACCCAGTGTTGACCACGGCCTTCTCCGGAAACACCTGACCCTCCACCCCCACCACCGCCAGCTGATCGAATCCTACCTTTCCCCATGCCTACCGCAAAATTGCAGTATTGATATCGACTACTCCCCGAAAGCTGCAGACAACCATGGACGAAAGTATTGCTGCACCATAGGGGGCCAACGGCTACCGAGAACTGTCAGGATCTTACTATTCGGGCGGAATCACTGCGAAATTGACCTCAAAGGATCCTTTTATGAATTGGTCCGACGCCTGGGATTACTGTTTGCGCCCGACTTTGTCCCCCTCCCAACAATCGATGAGTTCCGCGCGCAGTTAGCCCGGGACCCTTATATTCAGCAAGTAGAAGCAATCTGTCCCGACACCATCAAGCAACTTCCACTGAGAATTATTAATAGTCCCCTTGATACCACATACAGATACCTAGGCTCTCTGGTCGACGGCTCCCCCAGTGCGAGTGTAAACGCAATTCTGTGCCAACTAAGCTCTCTAAGTACAACCCTGACTACGCAGCTGTTACCGCGGTTTCGCCCAGAGTTCCTGGTCAACCACAATGACAGCGCCTTTCGATTGCTAGAGTACTTCGAAGCCACAATTGTCGAGGACACTATTCGTGCACTCATTGCTCGCCACCCAACACACTCCTTGATCTGGCTGCATGATGGCTTCTTAGTTGCTCCCCCGCCTCCTGAACAATTGTTGAGGCAGATCGAGAAGGACGTTCTTTCCAAGCATCAGCTGTACTTTGAGCAGACATGGTTCAAAGTCACCCCTCTGTGCGCGGCGCACAATGCATACGTAGACACCCTCAAACATACTGCAAGTAGCCATGCCCTAACCCTAGCCCGACGAGCACCCCCTACTTCCCAACGTAAACAGCGCAGAGCTCAAGGATCGCCATACATTTACGCCACCCCCTTGGAAGCCCTTGCCAAGCTGCGTGCTCGACGCGAACGTTCTACAGGATGGGGTTGAAACGTCCTCCCGGGCTCTGTACCTTCATTGGTGACCATACAGCCATTTTTCTCAGGGACGAATGTAACCCCGCATAATGAGCCTCAGTCTCTTTTGCGCCACTATAGTCGCCTGGAATTACAAAGAGCAGCCCGCCAAGTTGAAGTAATCTAACAGGTGGTGATGCAACCCTACAGTAAACGGCCTACCACTGACCAGGCTACTTCCGGCTGCTGATGCGTAGTTATTGCCGCTGGGGTGTCTTCGATCGGTACATAGCGCTCATCAGCTTACTACTTTTTTTTGGTACCCACCCTATGCCAAGTTAGTTCTTATGCCTCATGCATTCTAGTCAGGTCAAAGGAAGGGGGGGGCTCCCAGGGGTACTCTGGGTAGCTCTTCCTGCCTGCACAAGACCCATGAGGACATCCTAATCCTGAACCGTTGCCCTGGATAATAAGAAACCAAGGCCATAATTCCGCAATCTTGCCCAAGTGTCCTATGCGCGTGGGGTTCTACTTCAAGAACCCTCAGCCTGCATGACTTTCTGCTGCCAATGCAGCATTTGGCACGTCAAGGGATCGAGTGACCCTACAGACAGGACCCGGCCTTAACCCAAGCGGGGACTCAGCTACGCCTGAATATCAATTTAATATTAATTTACCAGTGCGATTAGGTTGCCTGGTTGTAGTAGCTACTCAGCATGACCATTTCCACGAAGCAGTTAACCAAAGGTACAACCCGTTTTACAGTCCTACTCTTTTTTCCCAACTGCTTGTTTTTCTGGGAGCCTAGCAGGACTCCACTTTCCACCCAGGGCAAGAGGTGGGATGCAGAGAGGGGGAAAAAAGGCCCAAAAAAAAAAACTCCTCTAAGCACCCCAGAGCCACAGCAAGCACAGGCAGCGAAGTGCGCAACAGCTGACCTTAAATTAAACGACTTGCGGTAAGCTACCACCATGCAACTGCCATCTGATCGTGTCTATTCCCAAGGGTACCTTGGGTAATGGAGTAGGTGTAGGAATAAGTCCTACCCCACATAGAGTCGCTGACACTGCAACCCTTAACTGTCTTTGAGTCTCTCGTGTGTCCCTTGGTCGGGTCTGTCTCACACTGTACTTCTGACCCTTCAATCTAAGAGTGCCTAGCAGTCCATTGCGCTATTCTAAATTCCTGGGTTAGTTGTAGGAACCTCATAGCGTCGGGCCCTTTACGCAAGCACTGCACCCATGGGTAAATGCAGTCTACTGCATTTAAGAGGACCTGTTCTATGATAGTTATTGCCGTGCTGGCGGCGTCGCCAATTTGAGCAGCGACTGCGGTCAGAACTGCTCCCCAACTTCCATCCTGCCAGCCGGCGCACTATCTTAGTCTCAGTCAACCAATATCCCAATGATTACAAAAACTTCCTAGTAATTCTAACAAAATGTCCTTAAGTGAGCACTGCTAACGTAAGACAAAGCAGTACCATAATGACGCCCCCCTCGGGCAAATGAAGCGTCCCGACGCAGCCACCAATGAATGACACCTCCCTGTCCGTGCTCAGGCGCAACAACAGCTGAGTAGTTAGGCCGATTCGCACGTTCCTTGGTAAGCCTTTGTTTCTATGCTCCAACCATAATTTGCCGTCAGCGCACTACCCAATTTTCCAAATTAAGTACCGCCTCGTCACGTACCGTGCGAGTGAATGCCCCATAAAACTGAATAAATGTATATGGTTGCTTCAGAAATAGTTCTTGCCCAAGTGCCTTTGTCAGTCTACCACATTTAAGAGGACCTGTTCTCTGATAGTTATTGCCGTGTTGGCAACATAGCCAAGCTGAGCAGCGCCTCCGCTCAGAACTGCTCTCCCACTCTCAACTTGCCAGCCGGCGCACTATCTTAGCCTGAGTCATAAAATATCCTAATGATTATAAGACCTTCCTAGTACTTATTATAAAATATCCTTAAGTGAGCACCACCGACGCAGGACAAAGCAGTATCACGATGACGCCTCCCTCGTGCAGAGTAATTGAGTCGGCAGGACCTTCAGTATAGCCAAGTTCAAGTAGATAGTGCCCTCGCCGCCCGTCACAAAGTATCCTTAGGTAAGCACCACCGACGAGGGTAAAGCAATCCCAAAGCAATCCCATGATGATGTCTCCCCCGTACAGAGTTATGGTGCCGGTAGGACTTCGCGCACGTAGATAGTGCCCTCGCCGCTCATTGCACCTCATGCCCCAAGTTTAACATAGCCTAGAAGACCATCACAGTCCGATAGCTGCTGTTCCCAAGGGCACCTTGGGTAATGGCGAGACGTTAGCTGCTATTCTGCTATGCATTGCGATTTTCCAAACCAGTGCCTCACAGGGTTTGATACGTACCTATTGCTGCCGTCCCTTGCCTTGCCCATGCCAGACAGCGGCATGCAGCCGTAAAGCTCTATGTGGCCAGCGAATCTGGACGCAGGTGCCTCGGACCAAGTGTAATCAGAGTACAAGGCCAATGGTCCAAGGATAGAATGGTGAGGCTTCCCCTCCTTGACCTATTCGCGGGCATTCCCTTTGGAAGATTTGATAGTGGACCCTTTGACCAACGCTGAGCGACCTCTAGACAAGTCATAATTTTTCAGCGGATTATGAACTCTTTCGACATGCTGTCAACAGCTACTGGTAAGACTGGTACGTCCTAGCTGCTGGAGGAATGGCTTCAGCAACACTTGGCTGACACCATCAAAAACATGTCCAGTGTTCTGGGTACAAAGCCCAGCAGATTGACTGCCGAATAGGTGGTCTCTCTGTAACCCAGAGATGGCTTGCAGTAGTCCAACTATTGGACGATTATGCGGACCAAGAGGCTGCGTGAAACGTCACGTCCACTCTCTGTGAGCAGCCTATTGAGTGTCAAGTAGCTAACAAGTTCACAGAATTTTTTGGTCTTGTTGTCATTTGTTTATTGTCAAGACCCAAGGACCCAAGGAGCAGTAGACTGGGCATGGAAGGGGCACCTGGGTGGCAGTACGCCCTTAATTCCAGAGCATAAGAATCACTCACTCTGTTAGCGTCCACATTCAGAAAATTACTTTTATTGGTTTCTATGGTGATAGGTCAACCATTATCCCCTTTACCAATCCAGTCAATTGCCCAAGAGAGGTATTTAAGTAGTACCGTCCATTATAATTACGACCATTCGTCATGCTAAGATGCCCATCTATAAGAGTATATCTCATCCCTAGTTCTACCCAAAGAGGATTTTCTCTAGTCATCGGTGTTAGGTGTACACTGCTCCTTATCATTGTCACTGCGTCCGTAAATTTTCGGCTAGAGGTTGTCTGTTGGTATTTCCTGTCCACCGCCCTGCTTCGAGCAGACCGAACGATCGTGAAGGATAGCAGTACTGATCTTCCATGCATAGGGCAGCGCGTAGCATCACAGCTGACCATGTCCGAGTTTTACTCCAGCAGCTCCTCTTTATCCATCGGGTTCAACTCTTAGCCATGAGATTACAGTATCAGTTGGAGGAAACCATGGATGACCTGGACGACATAGGGTTTGATGAACAGGTACTCAACGGAGTGCTACGAACCACTCACCTTGAGATCATTAGTTTTATTGCCCGCTGTGATCGCACGATGCTCATGACAGAGCAACGCATCCTGCGAGTACTCCTGCGATGAAATGCTGAACAGAGATGTACAGGTTGAATTTTTTGAGTGGACTATGCTGAGTGCCTCTTACCGTTAAGAAACAGTTAAGCAGTCGACACTCCGGATCTCCTGGTAACTACTATTGGTCAACCAGAGAGTTGTAACTTGTAACGTTGAGGGGATACTCTCCTGGCCAGTCCTAATTTTTTCACAGGTTGCTGACTGCCCCTACTTCCCACGCTAGCGCACTTAGTCAAGTAGTCCCCATTACCCACCCCCCGCGGTGCCCCTCACATCAGTAGAAACGCGACATATTGTCCATTATTTCCTCTACTGTTCCCAAGGGCACCTTGGGTAATGGGGAGGGTTTAGCTCAGTGATCATTCTACCGGGTATTTATCTCCCATGGTTGACTCATACATGACTGCTATCCTCTTCCCGATATCCTGCTGCCCTATCTCCTCTCAATGCTGTGTGCTCCTTACTAGCAGTGCTTCTCAGTGTTTTCCCTTTTCTCGCTTCTACCAGGCCTCCCTTTCTGCCAAGTGCTACTGCTCCACCGCACTTTCTGCCCCTACCACCTCCCCCAAACCAGTTTATTCCTGCATCACACTGTCGTTATTCAATTCGGTCAAGGGTTACATGTTGTGCATATTTCATACCACTGCAGTTTCTGGTACCTCGTCGTTTGCTTGATTCGAACATGATTCATTGTTTCCATCAGCAGCTATTGGCTCGAACTGTGAGGACACTGCACCTGCATAAGCCAGTTGTCTGGATCCTCACTGACCCCAACTTTTAGCTTTCGCCCGTTCATACACCCAAGCCGACACGGGGTTCTCGTTGTTTGGCCGCATCAGCCAACACGGGGTTCTCGTTGTTTGGCTGCTGCCTGCAATAGTGAGTGATTCCGATCCTAATTGCCTTTATACTGCCACGACAGGGTACCTGTTGCTGGTATGCCGAGGTCAAACCCATTTCCGTCTGGCCAAATCAGTGTTTCCGATCAGCACTTACTGGACATATCGGCTGGAATGAATTGGGACATGCCTGCAGCCAGCAGCGTTCGCTTTCTTGCAGTGAGAGGCACAATATGGGTAGGTGATTGCCATACAACATACAATTTCACATTGGTGGAATACCATTTGCATATTGACGAGGTGCCGTGGACTCTCTTTTCTACTCTTGCCGATTCCCTTGAGACCGAATTTGACCCTGCCTTTTGGGATACCGTCAATTATGGCCGAAAGGAGCGGTGGGGCTTTCTTGAATTACCCTGGGATGGCAAGGTCTACGAGGTAGCACCACCGTATGTCCAACTCCGACTCTCCATCTTCAATCGAGACGCTCACACCATGCGTGTGGTGCAACCGTTTGTGTGGAACCATACCCACTTGAAGGTTCACCCGAACGGAGCGTTGATTTTCCATGAACAAAAGAGATTAGCCTTCCTGTTGCCGTTGATCGTAGAGGCCCATAACTTGCTGCCGCCTAAGCCATTGTTCTGGGTGAATGATGACAAGACCATCCCATTGTGGAGAACCACCCTATGGACGCATGCTGAAACTGTACAGTGGTTAGCGGAGACAGGAGAATCGTACCCATTAGAACTGCGAGATGAGCTCCAGCCCCGCATTGACCAACTAAAGTCCTCGCAGCATCCGAAACGGACTCAACCTCCGCCGCCACCTCAACCAACTAGGTGGACGGAGCGCGCCACAGCCAAACAGCACGTCCAAACAGCACAAACAGACACTCCACATGACCCTAAGGGCACTCAGAGTACGCCGCAGCAAGTGGCTGAACGAGAGCGACAATATATGGAATTGCAGTCTATTATCCATCAGGCAAACCAACAAACGCTGACAGACAGCCGGCCAGCAAAGACCAAACATACCCAGCAATCAGCCAACCTGCTGGCTGCAAGTCAACAGGGCACAGACAACGCGGCAGCCGCTGCGTCATCCGATTCTGCTGCAGGCGATGTGCTTAAAACTCCAGCTCCGTCACAAAGCAAACCACCTGATAAAATCAGTGCACAATCGTTATTTCACATAAGACCAGACCCACCATCGGCCCCGCCTGCGAGCAAAGCACACACGGATACCCCGGGTACCGGCGTGTTATCCTCTGACTCTCACTCCGCAGCTCACAATAAGGATGATGAGCAACAACAACCTTCGGAACAACAAGCTGCCCAGGACGACACTTCAACAGAGGAATCGTCGCCTGCAAATTCACCCAAAGAATCGCCAGAGACTCAGGCAACGGACGCTGCTGGTGCTAGCAGCCCTGAACCAGTCAGCGAATCCAAACAGGACGATGACCTTGACAACGCTGACATTTCGACGCTACAGAAAATGGAGAAAAGAGCATGTGAGAAAGTGGCATCCTATGAGACAAGGCTCTCCAATGCCCGCGAGCAACTATCTCGCATCAGAAAGCGCCTTAAACGAATGAGCGATGACCGATCATCAGACACTCTACAACCCTCTCCTGGTACAGACATGGAAATGGAAATCATTGATTGACCAGGCAGACAGCTAGCACTGCGTGCTCCTGACTGTCCGCAACCATTCAACCAGTGCTGATTTAATTTAATGCTGCTTACTTCACAGAGGCGCCAAAGGAAAAGCAGCCGCGTGCCGGGCTAATACCCCCCAAACCTACCGTAAGGGATAACACCCGCTCAAGGTGACCCCCATAAGCTGCAGCAAGGGGATTTACGGGGTTTTTGTTTTGAGTGAGTGGATTGCTTTAATCTGTCTGTGAAGCCGTTTGGTTAGATGAGTGTCCCAGGTCCTGTCACCGTTAGTCGTCTAGTTATCTGTCGAATCAACATGTCCTGTGAACCAAGTACTTGTTTTCCGATTGTGGGTTGTATAATCTGTCAGAGGCTCAACTGTTCGCACTGCAGCTTTTGTAGCTCCACTAGTTTTCATCGCTAGGTTAGCCATCCGACACCAATTCGTACACCTAGGTGTAACCCAATCCTGATTGTTTTGCTTCTTACCACTTTTGTTTCCAACGCACGGCCCCGCCAGGGGAACCCTGACCCCGGGTGCCGGGTGTTCGGGGTTTTCCCTGGCATAGCCAATCCCGTTCACACGTTTTGCACTCCCTACCAGCATAGTACTCATTGCCTTCGGCCGGTCGCTTGGCACCTGACATCCGGGTACCGGCTGTTCAGGGTCAACCCGGCGTCAGCATGATGCAACAGCTTATGACATCAAATAGATTCATTTCGTTGACGTCGCCTGACCCTGATGATTCAGATACAGAGATCGAACCAACAGAGCCAATCGTTTCGGATAACGCAGTTGAGGATGTGTCCATGGACAGCGACACAGAATACTTTGACGCTATCGAAACAGTTGACGTCGATACAGATGATGACGTTCCGTATTTTCAGCAAGGGGCCGAACCTCCTCCAAGGGAACAGTGGGAAATTGCTGAACCTATCGATTTCCTCGATGTACAGGAAGTCACACAATTAAGCCATCAGCTTGACCAACTCTTCCTCTCGCAGAAAGAGATTGAGACTCCCCTCGGCATGGACGACCTCAAACAATGGTGGAAATGGGATGATGTCGGCTCTTGTCGCATGCCCAGGGCACCCACGACATACCCTGCACTCATGATAGATGAAGGGAATGGCATCCAACGTCCAGCAGCCAGCCAGGTACATCACAAAACGCTCTTCCAGTGGATCATAGACAATCTCTCATGGTTACCAGAGTATGCCACTGTCTATGTGTATGTGGACAATCGCAAGCTGCCAGGCACTGATCCTCCAGCCTATTGGCCACTTTTTGCACCCTGGATCAAAGGCCGATGTACAGTAACTGGCCCCTACTGTGAGAAAACGACTGCTATTCATTTTCCCATTCATGCTGATACAGGTTTACACCAGGTCCATTATACCTGGGCTGGTGCCGCAGCTTTGGAGGCACTGTGCCTAATGTTTCCCACAGTAAACTTTGCCCTCATTGACTCTGACTGCGTGCCGACCTCGTTGTTTGAGATAGCTGAACTAGTTAATCTTATGACGGATAAGACAAGTAGAGCCGCAGCAATGCAACACAACATAATGGCCAGTTCTAACCAGTGCCCCCCAGCAGTACTCCTCGCCACGGAGGCCAAGGCAGAACTCAATGCCGGCCTGATCATTGTGACAGGACATATCCCCATTGAGGCAGCTGATGTGGACATGGACCAAGCAACCCCTGAAGCAGGCATGCCATCCGTCACTGCACCAAGCTCCTCGCCGAGTAATGCACCTGCCCCCAAGGCGCGACGAATAGCCCACCCTGCCAACCGCCGAACAGCGGAGGATTGGGTCACCGCACTTCGAGAAAGCCGAGCCAGCTTCCTAGCGACAACCGCCGTGCCTGAAGACCCTGTAGAAGCGATGAGAGGTGGGCTACTGCTCACCCCCCTACTAGGCTGTAAGGCTAGAACTCCGCTTGACTGGACACATGCATGGGCAATGCTAGGTGAATGGGCTGGAGCCATTGCTTTCCCCATACCGGAGCAAGGAGAATGGCCTCGCCATGGTGATGGACGATATCTTAGACCGGACTTTGTCGAGCGGACACCGCCATTCCTTACCTGGGCACGCCCCATCTTCGAGCAAGGTGCACTCTCCCCTATGTCAGTCTTCCCAGCCGACTTCCCTATCCTCTGCCTTCCAGGAGACAAATTGTTCCAAAGTAAGGAGTTGACTATAGGGTATAGCCTGCCACCAATTCTACACGCCTTCCATGGGAGTAAAGTAGGCCTAGGGCACCAACTCCAACAGTGGCTAAGCAAAGGTCTGCAACCGCTAGCTGTGTCGCTCATAGGAGTTGAAGATGCACCCCCTTTATGGACACACCCCACAGGTTGCGACTTTATTAGAGGGGGTAAGCTAGTCGTCAAGCCGCACGTTCCACAAAACAGAAGCCTTACCCCGACACAGGTGCTGCTACTCCAGAGCCTCTGGACGCCAGTCGAAGCCCCCAACAGCAGTAATGGCCATACACCCTGGCCCAAAGATTGCGAGCCTGCCGTTGTTTTCTGTGGTCAGCATGCGAGCCTTAAGCTTCCCACCGCCCCCATCCTCCCCCTGCTCGAAGCGCTCCAGCGACGACTGAACGTTGACTCTAACAACGCAGAGCTTGCCATCAATGAGGTGCTTGCCAGCCATAATGACCCCAAATACACAGACTGGAAAATCACAGTCATGGATAACACCTCCTGGCAACTCAATGACGCTGACCCAGGGTCCCTGGAAGTTCAGTGCACTGGGTTGGGTGGAGGAGAGCTTGATGAAGACTGGGATGTGTTAATGGCTTGTAGAAAGGAAGCACATGTTTATGGGCCATCCCTGAGCAAACAGGACGATTGGAATGCAAGAGTTGGCACAGTAGCAGGCACTGCCCACACGCAAGAATATTTGCTACTGCACATCGCCATGTTTCCCATCGGAGCACACTTCTGGTGCCGTGTTTTAGGAATGCCCAGAGCGAACCAATTACAAGCACAGATCATCAGTCGAGCCATGAAACTGTTGCGCTTCTGCCCTATCATTCCAGCGCATAGGAAACCACCATGGCCGGGGTACACACATGGTCTGAGACTCTTTACCAAGCTACTGGTAGCACATCCTCTGGTCGGAGTCTGCCTGCCCCCTGAAATCCGTCCAGCGGACTACCTCAGATTGACAGGATATATGATAGGCTCTTTCAACATCCGAGGGCACAGCGCTGGCTCGTATGCAGGAATGGTATGGGAAACAATCCTCTCAGAGTTCCCAGATGTTGATGGTACAACAGTGCTAGCAGCCATTGCGCTGCCACCATCGTTGCTAACAACATACAACCCATCACAGCTGAGAGAGATTCATCTCATCCACCATGCGGATGACAAGCTGTGTGTCTGGAACCCGTCAAACCATGACATCAAATTGCTTAAGCAACGAGGCTTTAAAATCACGCATGTCACAGGATGGAGAGCGTACCTTGGCACTGCACAGCATAACTACTCGCATTGGACTAGGGTTGCCCTCCCAGAAGGACGACCGGATATGGAACAGCTGGAAGGCATCCCAGGGGTACTCCCCTTCGAAGTGTACTCACAAGCTCCTCTTCGCCTGATCTCATGGTGTAGTTTTGAGCTCCCAAGAACTGCCAGAAAACTCCTACGTGAGCTAGCGGAAATGTGCGAGCTACCTGAAACCACAACACAGGCACTGGTTGCTCAAATTGCTGTCCATAACGCAGAGATCAAAACTGAGCAAGAAGCTACCCAATACCTAGCCGGGTTGGCAACGGTTACCATCTCCTCAAGGGCCAATTTGCATAATTATACCACCATGGTCCAACAGTTCCTTGGTACCCTACCCCTGCCCATGGCTGTCTACATGTTAGACTACTACCTGCCCATGCTCAGTCCTAATGAAGGCTATAATGAAACAGGGTTAACAATGCAAAGTGCAGGACCGGTTCGACAGCCATCACAACCCATTGCCCTGGAGTTCCTCTTCAAAGGCAGCGAGTTTGGCCACTGGAGAGTCAAAGGCGGACAGGATGCATTCGCGTTCCGACATCCAAGCCTTGGTAAAACTGATGTGTTTAGCCTACTTGCCAGCGATGCGCACCATCACAAAGTCAGCCCCATTGGCACGGGTAGGCTCATCGCCATGGTTGGCACAGCAGAAGCACCAGCTGATGACGGAGATGACCTCCAAGTCCTATTTGGTTTGGTCCTCGCCATCACACCGCGTGCAGCCAAAAAGAAGGATGAGCTGGCAGCCTCACGTATATACAGACAATGTAACCCTAAATTCATTGAGGTCGCCTTCCTCACCGTACCAGCCATTAAGTTCTTTGCAAAGGAACAGCTTGAAACCCTCCAAGACTTGTACACTGATTCTGGCCAATGCCTGGACCCTATTGATGCAACTGTCCAGGGGCAAAACAGTCCGGTTCCAAAGGTCTTTTTTCTCCACACAATGTGGATGTTTGGATGTACCAAGCCCACCCGCGAGCTTACAGCTGTCGCGCAAACCTCCCCGTGCAGGTATCACCTGGGACTAGGCATCTATAATGTCCAAACAGCAGTGGAGGGAATGGAGGGCAACAAAAGATCACATTTCTTGCATTTGTGCGGTCAGTTGCTGCACCTGGTGCTAACTCCATGTCACGTTGAAGGCGAGCATCACCCCTGGACCCGCTCCACAGCGCTATCTTTTGCTGCTGAAATTGACGGACATGTTTTAGGCACACTCTGTGCAGTGACAATGGCTTTGCTCACCAACCGGCTCGATCTGTGCATCCAAGGGCTCTTCGGAGCAGGCAAGTCGAAATCGATGGCAATCCTTATCCTGGCGCTGATTGAGATCGATACCACCGACAGCCTTAAGATATTGTTCATTTGTAAAGAGAACTCCGGTACTAGATCTTTTGCTGACCTCCTCCTATGGCTCGACCCCCCGTCGGGGGTGTTTGGGCGCATAGGTAGGCTGGTGGGAGACCAAGAGCGCAACAAAAGCAGTTACTCCCACACAAAATTTGATATCCACCCGAAAGAAAGAAGGCAAATGTTGCACAAGTGTCAGCTAATCTTAGCCACCGGGGGAACGGTAGCCCAGGATCTTACCATGCAATGGTCCACAATGGGTGGTTTTATGCAAGAGCTCTCCCTCCTGGTCATTGATGAAGGCCAGCAGTATGGCACTGACCGAGAAATTGCAGTTATCAGCCTGCTGAGGCAGCAACCTCTGGTATTGTGGACAGGAGACTCAGAGCAGACACCCGGCGGCATTGATCGGGCAGCTCGCAACGCAAAGCGCTCCCGACAACTACTGCTCGCCAAAAAGCATGGCCTGCGAAGCAACCGCAATTATTACACGCCAGCCACCCTTGCCGATGCTATGACCGACTGCTAGATGGTTCGGCCAATGAAGGTCTGACGACTCTTAGTCAAATTCTCAAACGAGGGCAGTCCACTTTAGGCCGGCTATGGACAAGTCAGCTATCGCCACAGGATGAGGAAGATCTCAAAGTAGCCAGCGCTGTTCTTCCAGGCCTCCAAGCCGTATTTAAAGCAACGCAGCCCACTATGCGGCGACACTCCCGTTTCGTAGAACCGGAACTGCTGGAGGGTGCTGTTCTCAATCTTCCACGGTCTCTTGTGCGCCTTGCCTGGATCTTGCAACATGCCGCTACCCTCCTGCCCATGGCTGGGGACATACAAGCAACCTTAAACTCCCAAACCGCTGGTGTGAGTGACATCCATGCTTGGGGGTTAATGCTTCCCTCCAGCTCCAGAGTTAGTCCTGTGACATACCATGCAGTGGTTGCAGTAAGATACCCCGCTCTCTGCAGACAGGTAAATGGCCTATGGGAACTAGGCAGTTTTGCCTCGGGAGGACTACCAGACAAACCACCAGGGATACCAATGCTAGGATTAACGGTTTGGTAGCG